>JAQQAC010013566.1:7512002-7552808 GCA_029783875.1 Phataginus tricuspis | reverse complement strand
TTCTGTGAGTCTGCTGCTGTTTTGTTCCTTCCGTTTTTTTTTGTTTTCTTTTGTTCTTTGTTCTTATACTCCACATATGAGTGAGATCATTTGGTACTTGTCTTTTTCGGCCTGGCTTATTTCACTGAGCATAATACCCTCCAGCTCCATCCATGTTGTTGCAAATGGTAGGATTTGTTTTTTTCTTATGGCTGCGTAATATTCCATTGTGTATATGTAGCCAAGAAATGGAAGCAACCTAAGTGCCCATCAGTAGATGAATGGATTAAGAAGATGTGGTACATTAACAAATATTTTTTATTGTGCAGGTAATAAAGTTCAAGTTAGAAAATTTTAAAACTACCACAAAAATGATCTAAGTGACCATATTGATATAATCCTTCCAAAATTTTTCTACATACATATATGTACTCAGGTTGCAAAACTAGATTATGTCATATATATTATTCTAAAAAATTGGGTTTTTCTTTGAGTATATTGTAGACATATTTTCATGTATATCAACATACTTCCATAGTATCACTTCCAAGTATACATAGCATAGTCAAACAAGCCCTAGTTTAGCGAGTGTGAGTGCATCTGGCAATCATTTTCATTATAAAAGCCTGTCATTCTGTAGAGAGCCCACTCTCCTTGGGGCCCATTCTACCCTACAGGAGTTTGGTTATGTGGGGCTGCCTTCATCCTCCATCTAAGACTGTTAAAGTATGCATTTGACCCAGGGCTGTCTGGTTCAAGGACTCTTTTCCAGATATCAGATGCCAGAGTCAGTCTGGTCTCTTCTCCAAGTAATTGAAGACACTCACTGGTCACATCTGGAAAGCAGACTGCTGCCCAAAGCCATTTTGCTTAGACCTCCCCAGATTTATCGAACTAAGGAAGAGGAGCTTTTTGTTACTGGCTTACATCCAGAGCTGGTGGTACATGTGGTCTTTGCCTCCCAAATTTCATAACTGCTAATGAGTTATTTAAACATAATTTAAAACATAAGGATTGATGTGTAAAAGTCAACAATAATACCCAACAAATAGAAAAATTTTAAATGAATATTATATTCTTATTGAGGCACAATTTACATATGATAAATGCCTATATTGATAAGTTTTTACAAAGCTATACATTTGCCCTACCATCACACAAATCGTTTTCATGACCCAAGAAATTTCCCTCACGTCTCTTTGCAGTCAGTTCCCCAGCCTTCCATCTCCTACTGCACCCTGCACACACTGCTCCAGGCAATCACTGTTCTGTCATTATAAATTTTACTTGTCCTTACAATGTACATAATGGAATCTGTGGAGAGCGGTTGGGACAGAAGGAGCAAGAGGACAGGACAGGACTGATTGTTTTTGTGCCTAGTCTCCATCCAGGGCCTGAACCGGGCCTGACTCTGAAAGAAACCTTGGGGGGTTTCCTGAATTCCAGTAGCAAGTATCTCAGAAACGCAGGGAGGTCTTATCTCAAAGCCAGCCACCTGGACCAGATGCCCTCAGGCATATGTGACCTAAGTATTGGATTGATGTCCTATTGTGTTGATCTGTGGGCAATACTTAAGTGATTGAATTTGAGGTCCTTGACAAGGGTATGTGAATCTAATCTGTAGACAATACATGTGAATATAAGCCATGCCAGAATAAAGCTCCTTTGCATTCTGCACCAGACAGCTTGCCCTCCTGTCATCTTGTATATACAGCCCGACGCCCCCACTCAGGAACTGTTCGACTCCTGCCGGCAGGCCCCGGCAGGAATCATACACTATGTTTCCATAATGTTTGGCTCTTTTCTCACTGCATAATGGTTTTTTTCTTGGTATTATTAATCTACAATTACATAAGCAACATTATTGTTACTAGACTCCCCCATCATCAAGTTCCCACCACATACCCCATTACAGTCACTGTCCATCAGCATAGTAAGATACTATAGAATCACTACTTGTCTTCTCTGTGTTGTACAGCCCTTCCCGCACACCACCCTACATTATGTCTGCTAATCGCAATGCCCCTTTTTCCCCCTTGTCCCTCCCTTCCGACCCATCCTCCCCAGTCCCTTTCCCTTTGGTAACTGTTAGTCCATTCTTGGGTTCTGTGAGTCTGCTGCTGTTTTGTTCCTTCAGTTTTATTTTCTTTGTTCTTACACTCCACATATGAGTGAAATCATTTGATACTTGTCTTTTTTGGCTTGGCTTATTTCACTGAGCATAATACCCTCTAGCTCCATCCATGTTGTTGCAAATGGTAGGATTTGTTTTCTTCTTATGGCTGAATAATATTCCATTGTGTATATGTCCAACATCTTCTTTATCCATTCATCTACTGATGGACACTTAGGTTGCTTCCATTTCTTGGCTATTGTAAGTAGTGCTGCAATAAACATAGGAGTGCATATGTCTTTTTCAAACTGGGCTGCTGAATTCTTAGGGTAAATTCCCAGGAGTGGAATTCTTGGGTCAAATGGTATTTCCATTTTGAGTTTTTTGAGGAACCTCCATACTGCTTTCCACAATGGTTGAACTAATTTGCATTCCCACCAGCAGTGTAGGAGGGTTCCCCTTTCTCCACATCCTCGCCAACATTTGTTGTTGTTTATCTTTTGCATGGTGGCCATCCTAACTGGTGTGAGGTGATATCTCATTGTGGTTTTAACTTGCATTTCTCTGATGATTAGCGATGCGGACCATCTTTTCATGTGCCTGTTGGTCATCTGAATTTCTTCTTTGGAGAAGTGTCTGTTCAGATCCTCTGCCCATTTTTTAATTGGCTTATTTGCTTTTTGTTTGTTGAGGTGTGTGAGCACTTTATATATTTTGGGTGTCAACCCTTTATCGGATATGTCATTTATGAATATATTCTCCCATACTGTAGGATGTCTTTTTGTTCTATTGATGGTGTCCTTTGCTGTACAGAAGCTTTTCAGCTTGATATGGTCTCACTTGTTCATTTATGCTTTTGTTTCCCTTGCCCGGGGAGATATGTTCATGAAGAAGTTGCTCATGTTTATGTCCAAGAGATGTTTGCCTATGTTTTTTTTATAAGAGTTTTATGGTTTCATGACTTACATTCAGGTCTTTGATCCCTTTCGAATTTACTTTTGTGTACGGGGTTAGACAATGGTCCCGTTTCATTCTCTTACATGTAGCTGTCCAGTTTTGCCAACACCAGCTGTTGAAGAGGCTGTCATCTCCCTACTGAATATCCATGGCTCCTTTATCGTATATTAATTGACCATATATGCTTGGGTTAATATCTTGACTCTCTATTCTGTTCCACTGGTCAGTAGGTCTGTTCTTGTGCCAGTACCAAATTGTCTTGATTACTGTGGCTTTGTAGTAGAGCTTGAAGTGAGGGAGCATAATTCCCTCTTTTATTTTTCCTTCTCAGGATTGCTTTGGCTATTCAGGGTCTTTTGTGGTTCCGTTTGAATTTTAGAACTATTTGGCTCTAGTACATTGAAGAATGATGTTGGTATTTTGAAAGGGATTACATTGAATCTGTAGATTGGTTTAGGGAGGATGGCCATTTTGACAATATTAATTCTTCCTAGCCAAGAGCATGGGATGAGTTTCCATTTGTTAGTATCCTCTTTAATTTCTCTTAAGAATATCTTGTAGTTTTCAGGGTATAGGTCTTTCAGTTCCTTGGTCAGGTTTATTCCTAGGTATTTTATTCTTTTTGAAGCAATTGTGAATGGAATTATTTTCCTGATTTCTCTTTCTACTAGTTCATCATTAGTGTATAGGAAAGCAACAGACTTCTGTGCATTAGTTTTATATCCTGCAACTTTGTTCAATTCAGATATTCTAGTAGTTTGGGAGTGGAGTCTTTAGGATTTTTTATGTGCAATATCATGTCATCTGCAAGTAGTGACAGTTTGACTTCTTCTTTACCAATCTGGATGCCTTGTATTTCTTTGTCTGATTGCCATGGCTAGGACCTCCAGTACCATGTTGAATGATGGTGGGGAGAATGGGCATCCCTGTCTTATTCCCAATATTTGGTGAAAAGCTTTCATCTTCCACTGTTAAGTATGATATTGGCTGTGGGTTTGTCATATATGGCCTTTATTATGTTGAAGTACTTGCCCTTTATACCCATTTTGTTGAGAGTTTTTATCATGAATGGATGTTGAATTTTGTCAAATGCTTTTTCAGCATCTATGGAGATGATCATGTGGTTTTTGTCCTTCTTTTGGTTGATGTGGTGGATGATGATGGATTTTAGAATGTTGTACCATCCTTGCATCCCTGAGATGAATCCCACTTGATCATGGTGTATGATCCTCTTGATGTATTTTTTATTTTGGTTTGCTAATATTTTGTTGAATATTTTTGCATCTATGTTCATCAGGGATATTGTCTGTAATTTTCTATTTTTGTGGTGTCTTTGCCTGGTTTTGGTATTAGAGTGATGCTGGCTTCATAGAATGAGTTTGGAAATATTCCCTCCTCTTCTATTTTTTGGAAAACTTTAAGGAGAATGGGTATTATGTCTTCTCTGGATGTCTGATAAAATTCAGCAGTGAATCTATTTGGCTGGGGGATTTTGTTCTTGGGTAGTTTTTTTATTACATTTCTGTTATCTTCCTCCAGACTTCATTCCTTAGCTCTTGCATATTTCTCTGCAGGTCCATCAGCATGGTTATGACTTTTATTTTGAATTCTTTTTCAGGAAGATTGATTATATCTATCTCACCAGGCCCTCTCTCTGGGGTTGTCTGAGTGATTTTTGACTGGAAAAGATTCTTCTGCCTTTTCATGGCAATAGAAATGGTCACAGGCAGGTGGCGCATGTGTCAGCTGGGAGAACCAAGTCCCTTCCTGCTTGCTGGTCACCTTGCCCTTCTGCTTGTCTGTGCCATCTACCCACACACAGGGAGCAGTCTCTATGATAATCCCCTAAGATGCTGTGGGGGGGTTGGCCCTCAGCATAGCCTAGTGCATTGTTGGGGGTCGCAGCCGTGCAGGTGTTTGCTCCTGCGAGAATGGCACCCCTTCGTGCCTTCTGGACCTTGCCCCGGCTTCCGCTGCCTGTGCCGTCTACCCGCCCACAGGGAGCAGTGTCTGGGATAATCTCCTGAGCTACTATAGGCAGGGTGGCCCTCGTAATAGCCTAGTGCACTGTGGGGGGTCTCAGCCATGCCGGGTGTGTTCTCCTGTGGTAACAGTGCCCCTTCGTGCCTTCCAGACCTTACTCCGGCTTCCACAGCCTGTGTCATCTACCTGCACACAGGGAGTAGTCTCTGGGATAGTGTCCTGAGCTGTGGTGGGCGGGGCGGTCCTCGGGTTAACTTAGCGCACTGCAGGGAGTTGCAGCATGCTGGGTGTGTTCTTCTGTGAGAACAGTGCCCCTTCATGCCTTCTGGACCTTGCTCTGGCTTCCTCTGTCTGTCCCGGTTAGCTGCGTGCTGGGAGGAGACTCTGTGTGGTTGCTGTGGACGGGGCTGTTTCCCAGTTGCTCCGCAGCTGTGGCAGGTCAGCCAGTTTGCTTGCAGCGCTGGCCAGGAGGAATGAATGGCAGGCTGCTTATCGCCATGAGGGGCTTTGGGCTGCATTATCTCCCAGGCGGCTAGGGAGCCCGAAGTTCCTCAAGATTCCCAGCCTGCTGGGCTGAGTGTGCTGGGACAATTTTGTCCAGCTGTGGCACCCTTGTCCCTTTAAGACTTTTAAAAAGCGCCTGCTTTTCTTTTGTCCCAGAGGAGCTGGCTGTGGGGACCTGTTCACAGTCTCTGTCTCGGATTTAACTTTTCCATTTCTCTAATATCCAGTACACCATGCAATGTGTGTTTGTGCTCTCGGTGCAGATTACTAGGACTGGTTATTTAGCAGTCCTGTGCTTCCGCTCCCTCCCCACTCTGATTTTTTTCTTCCCGCAGGTGAGCTGTGGTGGGGGGAGTGCTTGGGTCGCGCCTGCTCGTGGTTTTGTATCTTACCCTTTTCGTGAGAGGCTGAGTTCTCGCAGATGTAGCTGTAGCCTGGCTGTTGTACTGTATCTTCTGGTCTCTCTTTTAGGAATAGTTGTATTTGTTGTATTTTCAAAAATATATATGGTTTTGGGAGGAGATTTCTGCCACCCTACTCACGCTGCCATCTTGAGTCCCTCCCCTCCTTAACTCTGCATAATGTTTTTGAGACTCAAATATTTTGTATCAATAGTTCTTTTTTATTAACAAAAAGTATTCCATTGCATTTTATGAATATACCAAAATCGGTTTATCCAATCTCCTGTTCATGGACATGGGTCTATTTCCAGTTTTAAGCTACTATGTGTGCTAGAGTTCCTGTAGATACAAGCACTTTTTCCTCTTAGGCATATATCTAGGCACTGAATTGCTGGATTGAGGTAAGTGAATATTGAGAAAAGCACCCCAATATCTTGGAGCTGGCCTGGTACTCTTAGCTGGGCCTTGGGTTTCTGTTGAACATAAACAATTTTACAGAAATCACCACCACTCATGGCCACTCCATGGTCAGGACGGCCCAAGACAAAACTTCCAGTCATGTCTGACACAGGCAGAGCATAAATACTGTCCGAGCCACACAGTACTGCAGGCTGAGTGAGATGAGTGGCTGTCCATGCTTCCCAGTGAGAGCTTTAGCTTCTCCATGGCCTTCATTCTTCTTGGAAAAGATTTATAAAGACACCCAATCATAAAATCACCCCACTCCTGATAGCATCCAAGCCAGAGCAAAGCCCCCTTAATTCAACCTTCCCCAAACCATCTAACGCAAGACTCACTCCTAAAATGTCTTTTCTAACACCCTCTAATTGCCAATGTACACAAAACAGGGAGAAGAGGAAACTGTTAAAGGATATCACAGCTGAAATATCAGCAAAATACCAAGTCCACAGGACAAATGATGACCTGGTTCCTTCAACAAATGTGTGTGTGTGCATAAAATGTATATTTAGCTACTTACATATACACGTGTGTGTACGTGTACATAGAGAGATGGGTCTATAGATATAAAACAACTTTGGAGATGTGGACCAAAGCAACATCTGGAACTTATTTCAGTCCTAACAATAAAACAATTGGAAATTTGAAAATTGGCTAAACAAGGAATTATCTTAAAATATGTTTAGGTTTAATAATGATATTTTGGATGCTTTTTTTTTAAAGCCTTTTAAAAAAAATATTCAAACTGAACTACTTATGAATGAAATTAAATGAAGTCTGGGATGTGTTACAAAATGATCCAGGGGTGGGGTTAAGTGGGTGGGCTTTTAATGAATAAAGCTGAACAGTTGTTGATAATTGTGGGAGGTGATTAATGATTATGTGGGGATTCATTATGCTATCATTTGCACATTTGTGTATGTTTGAGATTTTCCCTGATATGAAGTTTAAAATTTTTTCAAAGTTAATGTACAGTGGACTAAAATTAGCATGTCATTTAATTTGCCTTTTATTACTTGTTTTAACATTTTTCAGCTGTAGTTTTCAATGAATTGACATACTGTATCACTATCTTTGTTCTATTAAAATATTAATTTTTTCTTCTGGATTTGCATATACTCTAAATTTTTTTAATGCACCTCTTTCTAGTTTATCATATGCCAAACTCCTCAAAAGAGCTTATATTTCAGCTTAAGCACTCAGCTCAGTGTCCTTCTCTGCCCTCTCAACTAAAACATCTCAAAATATCAAGCATTTCTTCACCTTCCACTTTTTAGTCTCACTCTCTTTAAATCCTTTGCATCTCTCCTCGAAGATACAAGCACCTTAATCCCAATGTACATTTACAATTCATTTCTGTAGTTTCCCCTCACTGACTTAGGCAGCCACACAATATCTTTAGAAAATAGGTACAAATCCTTACTAAATAAATTAGATAAGTTAAGTCCTAAAGGCCTCATTTGGTGCTAAAATTGTTATATCATGTATTTAGGTCTTAAACTGAAAGAAGTTTGAGAAAAAATTAAGACATTAAAATTCAAGACAATTTGCAGTTCCACTGGGTAACTGCCTTTTAGAAATAGCTCACACCCAATTACACAGTTGATAAAACTTAGAAAGTATAACGGTAGGCAATTTTAAATCATCTGTAATTATCAGAAATAACAAAAATAAAACATAATTCTGTCCTTTCTTCCTTAGTTAAAAGGTTGTTTCACAATTAAGTAAAAAGAGGAGCCAAATAAAATTATTTATACATTTTTCTTTGTTTTTTTCTTTGAAGCTCAAGTACATCTAATAAAAAGAAATTCTATTGGCTCCCATATAAAATTATCCAAGATGATATTAAATAAACTAAGTAGACAAGGAAAACGTGTTAGAATGCAAACTTTTATTTTCTTTATATAGAAAATATTTGAAGTAACCTTAGAATAATAATCTTCTATTTCTCAAAGCTATAATGAGCTATACATCTTTTTGTTAAGGATAAAACTGTAAGATGTGTCTAATATTTATACACAGTAGCCGCCAAAAAGCACCAGGTTTGGTTGCTGGACTAAGATTCTATAACCTGATATTCTATGGTAAAAATGCTTGTGTCTGTGTTTCTAAAATTTTTATTTTAATATGCATGAAAAACTATGCATGATAAAACAAGGCATTAAATAATACCTAGTTTCGTTTCTTAAAATTAAGTAGTCTAAGAAATCCAGGATAATATTATTTCCTATTATTTCTGAATAAACTGTAACATACATGAATACCTAAATCTCAAGTACATAAATAGCATCATCTAATACAATTTACTACTACTTACAGCCCCTGCAATAGTTAAAAAGAGTAGAAGAATTTGGACCTCTCCAAAGAGAAGTTATTCAATATTAATAATTTGGAGAAATGCTGTCAAATGAGTTAGTTAAAATGGGATATTCACACAGAGTGAGAATACATTTCATATACATTTATTTATGTATATGAAATAATCATTCATCTGTATAAATACATTTTCAAAGTTGACCACCAGGGGCCAGTATAGGTTCAATTGTAATAGTGTTTATGCTTAAAAGTGTAAACTTTTTATAAGTTGGGGTACCTCTGTCTTTTTTTTTTTTGCCTTCTGCGTCTCTCCTTTGAACTGATTATACTTTCCAATTTATGGATTTTTAAAACCTGAAATAGGAAAGAAAACATCTTTCTTATATCTCATACACCTCAGTCTAATTCTCAGTATCGTGTCTGTTTTTCAGTCACTGGGTTTTCATTACTTTCGGACTTTATTACTTGTATTATATCATTTAATTTTCTAGAAGTTGAACACGTCACAAAAATAAATCTGTTTTTAGAGTTATTTAAAGAGAAGAGTATGTTGCCTTAGAATAGTCAGGACAGAAGAATTCTCACGGTCAGTGCTAGCAACACTGGTGAAAGTTGCTGAATAAATATTAAGCTAGAAACCACATTATGCTCTGACTCAATGAGAGAGACATCATTACTAAATCATTAGACTGAATGGCCTGAGGTTTCTCTAAGATGTTCTAATAATTCTTTTGCTTCATTAGACATTTTAGGTCACTGAGACCTGGGACTATTTGCCCTGTTATTTTTGAAGACCTTTTTGCAACCAAAAGGCTGAAATGTTTTCCCAATAGGCTATTAAATAATCATTTGCTATAATTGGATGGATTCTGAATATGGATTCTTATGGGTTTTACCATCACTGGTAGACTGGCTTCAGGAATACGTATCTCAGGTCCTATTGCCTGGGAGCAGAAAGATGTTTTACCAGGGAAAATGTTTGACATAAAGTAGGGTAGCAAATAAGCCAGTTTGTTTCAGCTCTGAAATGCCTAGTGGAAAATTACCATGAAACAAATTCCAGGGAGAAAGAAAAGTTGAGCATGTCTAAAATTCTCAAATCATAAGCTTAGATATTTTCCAGCATCTTCACTTCCCTTCCCTCATACAAAAAAGTCATTAAGAATCATGTTTCTTCACTTATACCATCTTAATCATGATGCTTCTTACCGAGAATTTCACGTCTGAAATTCAAAATCCCATGTATGTGTTGTGTTGGTAATAAAACCATCACCTTTAATATGGGAATATGACAAATTTCTTAAACACATGGTAAGAAAATGTACAAAAAACAGTCTCACAATATAGTCCAATAGATTTTTGTGCAGTTTATTAGAGGAAGGGATCAGAAGGCCACTTGGTATTGGGCACTTTCATGCAGGGGGATTTTGTGCAGTAACCAGGCTCTTTCTACAGACTGCACCCTCTCATGTAAATGTGGGTCTCTTTTCTATGGCCATTGCAAAAATTTTAAAGACCTAATCATTGCTTAACTTTCATGCTTTGTGGGACTGATTTCTCCTCCTGAAAAGATGTTTTAAGATCATAAATCAAAGGAAGAAAATGTCATTTTTCTTAGCTTTTGTGTGTTTTTACTGGGTTCTATGACCCAGCTCTTTTATTTACTATTCATTCAGGGGAAAACTTTCCAGAAGCATCTCTGAGAAGTCCAGCAGAGCCAAAGCAGCCTGTCCTTACACAGTTTGCTTGTCTGAGAGAAGGACATCAGCATAAATTGCTGACCGTAGGGACTGACATTTAAACTACATTAAAATAAAGTTCTTTATAAATTGCTGTTGGGCAACTGCGTCTGGGGAGGTCTGTCTGTGCACCAGGTGAGACCTCAGCCTAGACAGGGGATTGTTCTTGACTCTGGATGAGAAATAAATCTTGAGCTGGTCGGATGAGTGTAGGTAAGGGATTCATTAAAGCAAGAGTAGCCAGGAATGGCAGCAGCCACGCAGGCAGCAGAGAGCGAGGAAGAGCAGAGGAAGGGAAGGGAAGCTCATTAAACCCCTGCTCGGCATGGGGCACATCCCTTGCCAACTCCTTAAGCCAGAGTCACCTGGCATCCCATGTCTGCTTGAATCTGCGCAATGTGGGGACTAAGCCCCCTACCACCCCAGGATTTGGGGGAGCCACAGAGCACTGGATGGAGTGAGATATGTTCTGAGAACTTCCCAAAGGCAAGGACAGGAGATTTTCAGGCAGGCTACTAAAAAGAATGATCATACAGCTGCAGTCCTGTCGGGGTCACTTAGGCGATGGGAACTTGCAGGCCCAAATCAGAGATCTTAGTAGTACTTCTCCACTTGTCTGAAGTAGGACAGAGAGACAGAATACTTGTGCTTAAGTCAAGAAAATCGAATGAAATAGCAAAGTAATAAGGGCGCTTACCACTGGAAGAGTGCAGAACACTGTAAGTTGAGCAGCAAGGTTTTATTTAAGGCAAAAAGTACACACTCAAAAAAGGGGAGTGTGGGCAACCTCAGAGAGGAGCTGCACTTAAGGACTTAAGATTCCGTCTTTAAAGGCTTTCAAGAATGGGGCAAAAGGTGGGGCAGGGGGGTTGTAGGCTTGACATGTGGTCTCATGAGGTCTGTCTCCAGTGAGAGACATTATGTCACCAATCATAGTCTGTTCTGTAGCTATTCTGTAAAATAAATTTAACACCATGAATTTCTTGATCTTGTTCCCCCCTAAGAGAGTGGCGACCCTCAAACAGTGGGAACATATCATTTAGGACTACTTGTCCTGCCAAGATAGGGTAGGTTACTGGCTGAATGCCATAAAATATGTAAGGGCTCTTACCTCCTAACTCTCGGGGTTTTTTTTTTTCAATGAAATTTTAGCCTTAAGATGGAGTCCCTCTGTTCTTATTATTTATAGCTTAGTATTTTGAACCATAAGCAGGAAACACTCACCGTGATGCTTGTCCCAAGTCCCTGCCCTATCTCAGAAAATTTCTGGCTCATTTTTTTTTAAATGTAACTTTTTATGGCATCTAAATTCTCTCTGGAATGGACATAGATTTTAAGTAGGTTTGTTTATTTTTCAGTAAAATAAGTTTGTTTTAGAAACAATGAAAAAACAAAATTATAAAACTAAAAATCAAATAACATCTTGATTCATGTTCTGATTCTCTCCCAATCTCTCAATTTCTGTCTTTGCTACACACACACTCATAAAAAAAAAACACACAGGATCTTAGAGATTATTTCCTGTGTTTGTTACTAAAAAATAAATAAAATGCTGCCATTAATGTTCCTGACCAGCAGGAGAGACAACGTAGGAACCCGAAGAGAGGGGGAGGAGAATAGGGACACAAGACGCGAGGGATGGAGACAAGACAGTTCCCTGATCAAGTCTCGTTTATTTGCGGAAACACACAGCTTATATAGCATAGCTCAAGTAGGAAGGGGTTGTGGCTAATCCTGATTGGCAGTTTAGCATGCAAATGAAGCCTTATACCAAAGTCCTATGGAAGAGCAGTCTATGAGCATGCACTCAAAGAGCAGTCCAGGCAGCAGGCAACAAGATGGTGTCCAAGCACAAAATGGAGTCCATGCGGGCGCATGCGCACTTGAGCATGAAGAATGAGAAGTGCGTCAGCAGCAAATCAGCAACAAAATGGAGTTCCTGCGAAAGCTCTGTGATGGCGGTGACAGCTGCTGCTGCTCAGCCTGATTGTCTGGCTCCCGACATCTCCCCCTTTTTTATTCTTTAATGACAGAGCCCTCTGTCATGGTAGCAGACTGTGCCTGTCTTAGGTTGACTCGCAACAAGAGAATCCTTACCCATCATGGGAGCACAGGTAGCTAGACCAGTGTCCTGTCTTAGGTTGGTATTCTCTTTTGCTTGTCTTACCCGTCGCTGACTATCCAGCTGCTACGCGGGGGGATGTAAACTGGACCAATGCCTGTCTTAGGTCACCAGGCACTGTCTCTATGGTGTTTAAGAGACATACTCGGGTGTTGCCCGTCACTGGCTACTTGGTCAGCATATTGAGGAGAGTGTGATGAGAAGGCCTGTCAGGCTCTCTGTCGACCAACAGCTGATAGGTGGCAAAGGCGTGTCTCCGCTGGGTTCTTTGCATCCTGCAAAGGACTAAAACTCCAATAAAGCAGATGATTAGTAAGCATATCCCAAGGGAAGCAGTGCCACTCCAAGTTTTAATGAAGCTGCCTATTGTTTCAAGAAGTTGAGCTCCAGTTATAGGTGGAACTCTAGTTTTGTTGATAGCTATTATGTCCTGTGTAAGTTGGGAAGTTAAATTCAAGAAGGTAGCATTCCAGGGTCCGGCAACCCAATGATTTATGTCTAAAAGGGTTTTGGTGATGTTCTGAACTCTGGCAGAGGTGACACACATGTGTGTGTATGAGGGGGAGCAAGTGATAGACTGGGTTTGAAACAAAATGTCTATCAGCTCCTGTTGAAGAGCTATCTGCTGATTTAAATTCAGTATGCCTGCAGCAAGACGATTATCGATAGCGCGCTGGGTCTGTAGCGCAGTAGACACCCTTTCAGATAACATATCAAGAGTGGCAGCGGCAACAGTTGTCTGAGAGAGGGCTACACCTGCTGCCGCGGCAGCCCCCGTAGCTGCTGCTATGGCAATAACTACTGCTACTGTTATTCCAAAGTCTCTCTTATTTCTATGAAGCACTACTGGGTAGCCTCCTTGAACCTCTACGGGGTAAGGCAGATAAGGTGGTACCCTAACTATTAACGCTATCTTTTGCAAACCGCTCCAACATTTAGCCAAAGAACAATTAAGGTTAATACAATTAACAATGGCTGATGCAGTACCATTATTATCATCAATATCATCAACTAGTGCAAAAATGAATGGAGATTGAACGCATACAGGAAACGCAAACTCCTCAGTAACATTACTGGAAACATCCATTGAGCTATCATTTGATTGAGTAAAGGTCCCATTCATATATACGCCAGTAAGGAGGAGGAGGGGAGCTATATTAGTACAGGTATAGGGACCACAAAGATATACTCCATTAAAAACAGGATCTCTTAACACCTGACGACCTTCACTATGCCACGGCGGAGATTGATGGGAATTATTCGTGAAAAAGGAAGGCATAGGTCCTTCAAGGCAGAGGTTGGAATGAAGAGGGTATCTTTTATGATTATGATAACAGTCATACCATGGGATGGGCCATTTTAGGTCACTGTCTGATGCAGACCTTCCCCAACATCGGTGCCTGGGGCTAACTTGGCACCAAGGGTGTTTGGTGGTATTAGAGGAAGGGGCATTTTCAGAGGGGTATAATACGTTGCTAAGGCCAAAAAATTTCCCGCTCACGGACGGGGAGCTGCCCGTCCCTGGTTTTATACCAGAAAAGGAGGCAAGGCTTGCATTCCTGAGCATAATGCATGGAGACTGTTTTACATTGGTATTATTAACAATATGGAAACACATAGTATTAGTGAGTGGGAAAGTGAAATTAATTTTTACTGTCTTATTGTCATCGGGTATAGAAGGAAGTCCTGAGGAGACATTAGTAGAAAAGAATGTAGGGAAAACAGGGGAGGAAGTCCCTACCGCTTGTAGAATCGGGGGGTTGCGCAGCAGAGCCCACCTTTTCCCTCTACCACTGCAAGGGATAAATACGACCCTTAAAAAAAATCAGAGATCTAAAGAACTTTAAATCCTCAAAGAAATTAAAGACCAACTGTGTAGTTTTTCAAATTAAAGTGCAATACAGACATTTTGTGATAGGACCATTAAACACCTACAAAGTAACTGAAATTAGCAAAATTGCAACCTGCTGGCAAGGGCATGGAACAAGTGAAACGCTCATGCTGGTGGAAATGGAAAATGGTACTGTCACTTTGGAAATCAGTGTGGTGGTATTCTTATAAGATTAAACATACATTTACCATAAACCCAACAATCCCACTTCCAGGTATTTATCAAAAAAATGTTGATACAAAAATGTTCCTGTAAAATAGCTTCACCTTGCTCTACTACCGCAACTACATCTTTGAAATCACCTTTACGTTCTAACATTTCATTAATAAGATTCCAGTAGGAAAATGCTACAATAGGCACCTTCTGCTTACCAAAGGTCCGATAAAAATCATTCATGGAGTCTCCAACTCGCTTCCAAATTTGTGCATCTATGGTCCCTTCTTGAGGTAACCAAGGACAGAATTTATCCAAAAAGGCAAGAAAAGTTTCTAAATTCTTACGTTTTACTCTCACTCCCCGCGTCTGAAGGGCTTGTTTCAATCCTGCTATAAAATTCTCCTTTTGAGAAGACTGTGTGTGCCCCATGTTTTATAAATATCTGACTCACCAATCCTTTCGAGCGCTGGGCCTCCCCGCTCAGGTCCGGTGGCTGAGTTTTGGCCGACCCAGGAGTTTCAACTTCTTCCGTACCGCACGGATTTCCTTTGATTTCTCTCTCAGAATCCCCTCGTTCTTCGAGCCCCACGTTGGGCGCCACTTGTTCCTGACCTGCAGGAGAGACAACGTAGGAACCCGAAGAGAGGGGGAGGAGAATAGGGACACAAGACGCGAGGGATGGAGACAAGACAGTTCCCTGATCAAGTCTCGTTTATTTGCGGAAACACACAGCTTATATAGCATAGCTCAAGTAGGAAGGGGTTGTGGCTAATCCTGATTGGCAGTTTAGCATGCAAATGAAGCCTTATACCAAAGTCCTATGGAAGAGCAGTCTATGAGCATGCGCTCAAAGAGCAGTCCAGGCAGCAGGCAACAAGATGGTGTCCAAGCACAAAATGGAGTCCATGCGGGCGCATGCGCACTTGAGCATGAAGAATGAGAAGTGCGTCGGCAGCAAATCAGCAACAAAATGGAGTTCCTGCGAAAGCTCTGTGATGGCGGTGACAGCTGCTGCTGCTCAGCTTGATTGTCTGGCTCCCGACACATTAATATCTTTGCAACATATTTATATGCATTTATGTGTGTGTGTTTATAAGGTATTTCTTAGTAGAATTATTTTATCATGGGATAGATACCCATTTTAAACTATGATAGATAGTGCCATAATGCTCTGCAAAAAGTGGTAACTAAAATATAACCCTGCTAACAGATTCTCCATACACTTACCAAAATGATTTTTATCAGTTCATTAATTATTTCTCAATGTGATCTAATTAAAATGCATGCAAACATATAAGTGTGTACTAATTTGTGAGCAGAGTCAATCAATTCTATGTGTATTAGCTCCTTGTATTGCCTTTTTGCAAACATTCTTCTTCTATCTCGACAATTTTTTCTAGCAACTTTTGGGATTTTATATAATTTGTAAGATCCTTTTGAATATTAAAGGAATTCATCCCTTTATATATGGTATAACTTTTGTAAAACATTTTTCCCAGTTTATTCTTTATTATGGTTTTGATGATGATTACCATACATTTAATTTTTATATGGTAAAATATATCAAATGTTTCCTTTAAACAAATATATTTTGGTCACACTCTTAAGATAATTTTTTTATCTCTGATATTTTTCTAGCACATTTATTTTCATGTTTATATTTAAAGTTTTAATCCACATGGAGTTAATTTTCATAATAGGGGTTGAAGATTTACCTATATTATTTTTCCAAACACTTCATATTATTCCAGCACAGATTGTTGAACAATTTTCTTCAATGATCTGAAACGTTTTTAATGTATGCTAAATACTATAGGTACTAAAATCAATCTCTGGATCATGTAATCATTTTTTATACTAGGACCATAGTTGTAATTACTTAGTACGTCTTACCTACATATCCTATGTCTTATGTCTTAATAGTATATCTTAAAATTGTTTATTTTAGCTTGTCCCCTATTATGACTTGTCCCTTTCAGCTTATTGCAGTTTATTCATATGTTTCCTTTTTAAGATGAATTTGGAATAAGTCTATCAAGTTCCAAGCAAACAAAAAACAAGCAACAACACATCTGTTGGTATTTTGATTACATAGCATCTGTGTTTGTAAATTTAATTCAGAGACAAATAGTATCTTTCATATATTGGGTCTTCTTATTCAAGAGCACTCACTATCTTTCCATGTCTTTTTGTTGTTGTTGTTTTAGTATTTTGGTGCACTGCATGGCTTTTTATTTTATTATTATTGTTTTAAAGCAACAGTTCTTGATTGTATTTATCAATTCTATTATTTAACTTTTATATCTCTGTTTTAATCATTTTACTCCTATTTATTTTTAAGCTGAGTATAGTGTTTAATTCAGTATTTTATTCTATATCTTAAAAATATAAGTACTGAGGTCTATTATATATATTATACGTACTGAGGTTTATGAATATACTTTGAGACAAGTCACATATCTAGAGTTTTTACTTTTATTTTCTAGATGCTTTGCACTGTCAGTTTCAATATCCTACTTTACACAATAATAAGGCAGCCTTTAAAATTTTTCAGGTGATAAGAGTTTCAAATTTTTATTTTTACAATTTATACTTTTCATATAATTAATGTAATCTATATTTTTTCGGTTTATTAAAATTCATTGAAGCAGTTTTTGTTCACTAAGATAGGATCAGTTTCTATAAATGTATAATAGAAGTTGGAAAATAAGATGTCTTAGCTGTTCTCCGGTCATTAAATTCAGCATGTACCCATTAAATCAGCCTTACTACCTTTTTCACATCCTTTAATCCAAATACTTATTTTTAAAAATTTAATCTGTCAGTTTGTTTCCTGAAAGTATTGTTTTTCTATTAATTTCCTTTTGTATTTCCTGTAGGTTGCTTCTTGAATTCTAGTTATATTACTTAGTTCAGAAAGATTTATTCCAGCTAGACCTTTAATGCAGAAGGTAAAATTTGTAAAGTTCCACTCTTTGAGTTTTGAATGCATTTGTTTTCCCTTAACTTTAGAGGGAATATACTTGAGTTATGTTTTTGATGCAGTATAAAAGTCATCATTTAACAAATAATTTTATCCTATTTATGGTTATCCTTATAAATACTCTGGCTTCAATTCTTCCATCACATTTTGTTATCTTTTCATTTCTAATAACTTCCTTTTCCCTATCTTTTTCTATTAAACAATCTGTATTTCTGACCTTTTGTCCTCATAGTTTAGAAAGTGTATGGGCTCCTCTTAGTTTTTCTAGGGTAGAATAGTGTTTCTAAAAGCACGAACCATGGACTTCCAGAGTCATCTTAGTCCTTGTAGCAGAAACAGACCCAAACCTACTGAATCCAGGATCTCAAAGGTGGAAAAGAGGAAAGCATGCTCTTCATAAGCATGCCAGATCTTTTGAACTCCACCAAGTTCTATTTTTCAAAGTTCTAAATCTACTAAAACTTTGTCCAACAAACCCGGGTTTGCAAATTTGTTAAGAACAGTAATATAAACATCTGTATACCACTCATCCAGCTCTAAGAATCGTTGACATTTTGTTCCCTTCGCTTGCTCAGTCTCTCTCCTAGTCCCTCCCCTTTCCTCCCTCCCTCTCCCTCCTTCCTTTCCTCTGGCCCTAAAAGTTTATCTGAAAGTAAATTCCACTAATCATGACTCAAATCATGTCACATTACCTTTAACTACCTCAGCCTTGATTGCTTAAGACTAGAATATTGTCCCTCATGACCACAATATCATTAACAAACCCAAAATATTTAACATCGGTCCCAAACTATTATCTAATCTCTGTGGTTGATTGTTACATGAATGGACCCTATGGACCTCTCCTACCCCTATCCAAGGCCATGAGACATCACAGAGGACCTTGCTGCAAACAGAGACGGGATAAGGATATGCATATTGGGACCTGCTGTCTCAGGTACTGCAGAGGAAACCTGTTTATCCTGAGAATGAAAGAGCAAATGAAGACAGAAGTCCAGAAATCCAGGGGCTCCCTCCAGCTGCGTGGTATGGGTGAGTGTGGGCGATACCAACAGAGGAAAGCCCACGCGACCCTCAGAGCCCTGAGAGACAATGAATTAGTTTCTGTTAGCTGCTGAGTTTGAATTTGTTGGGCAGCAATAGATATCTGATACTTACTCTAAATTTAAATTAACCTGTTAAAGTAACATCCTTTATAGCTTCTTATCACCATTTTGATCCAGGATTGATTTCAGACTCACACACTGAGTTTATTTACCACATTTCTTTAGTGCCTTTTTATTTATACCTGTCCCCTTTCCTATTCTTTTTGTCTTTAATGACATTGACTTTTTATTAAAGAACCTATGCCTGTTGTCTTATAAAATATCCTATAACCTTGATTTGTGTGATTATTTCCTCATGAATAGCTTCAGCTCAGACACTTCTATCAGGATACAACAGTTAATGTTATATGCTTCACACCGCGTCACATCAAGAAGGATGCTGAGTGTGATAATTTGATTAAGGTGCTTCCCGCCAGGTTAATGCATTATCAAAAAATAATTTAAGAGTTTGTTAGTATCTCATTCCCCAACTAATTTTACCTGATGGCTATAGCACCCAATGATGATCCCTGCCTGAATAAATGGTTATATCAGTGATTGAAAAAGGGTGATTTTATAATTCGATCATTGTGTATTTTTTACCCAGCATTTTTCTGTGAAAATAAACTTTCCCTACTCCCTCCCCTCTCTCCTTTTCTACAGATTTGGAAACTTGTTGTTTAATGTGTTAAAATCCATTGTAATCATTATTTTTAATATTTAAATGCCTCAAGCTGGCCAGTGGGAGCCCCCCAATGTCTGCATAAGTCCTGTGCAAGTCAACGCTTTCTGGTAACTCATCTTGTTCTCTCACCCAAACCTTTATGAATCTTTTCTTCAGACTGGTTCCTTTTACTGGGAAATGATATTTAGAAACCAAGACTTGTCTAATTCTCTTGCATACAGGAGACATCATGTATTTTTCATTTGTCATTTATCGCCATGCTGCTTTTTTGCCGTTTTGTAGTGCTTAAGGAAAGGTCATATGTTGGACCTTGCCGAATGTCATGTTTTTAATGAGGCTGTTCTATTTAGATAAGCAATTGGCTCAAGAATATTGTTGGGGAGGGCCTGGGCTGGTAAATTATAGCTTTAATTCCAGCAATCACTTTCAGAATCCTTTAAGTTCACTACATTCATGTTGCAATGTGTTATCTCCTATGATCTTTCGTTGTTTCCTCTTCAAGGAGAGAAGATAACCCCAGCAAAAGATGGACATGGCTCGGAGAGAAAGTGTGTAGCTCACAGGTCTTCTCTTAGTAGTTCTCCTGACTTTGTTCAGCAGCCTGCTTCTCCGGATTAAGAGTCTTGATCAAACGAAATAAAGGTGACACTTCGTGCTTTTCCTCGCTCTTCTGCGGCAAAGAAGGGGCCCCCACAGAGATGTTTCCAGCTTTCCTTATGGCCACCCTCACTCCATTTCTCAGTCTTCCTAATAAAGGGTTGTTGGTTGAAGCTGTAAAGATAATAATATAAGGCCTCTCATTGAGAAAGAAAAATAAGAAATCAGAAATACGAGTCTCCCATAAGACAATTAGCTAAAAATTCAAAAGGAAAAACAACTGTTACCACTAAGTTCAGAAGTTGGGATTGGATACTATATGAGGCTCATCTCTTAAAAGTCATCCTCTGAACCAGCTCTGTCATATGCCTGAACCTCAAGGAGAGAAAGGATCAACTAAGAATGAAAACTCTTTCTATTAAAATCCCCGTCAGACCTTGCAGTAGCAGCCTTTCTCTGGAACCCGGGTGACACAAAGCTGAGCGGATCAGGAGAGTCCCCAGCTTTATCAAAAGGGCAAATCAGGGGCTCTGTTGCGTCTGTAGAGACCAGAGCCCTAGTAAATGCACAGCGTCGGTCTAACGTCTGCAGGGCTTCACCTCGTACGGCTCACGGAGTGGCCAGGCCTCCTGATTTCAAGGGACAAAATCCCAACAAAAACCAGCTTGAGATAAAAGAAACTTCTGGTTTATATAAAGAGTAAGCAGTCATTTTTGGACATGATTCAGTTCAGAATTGGTGGATACTCTGTCCTTTTCCCTCTCTCTTCCCATCTTACTCCTTTCTATCTCTGCTCCCCCAAATTTTCATGACTCTCTCTCATGTTTGCTGGGTTTTACTCTCCCTGCCCTCACGTAGGCTGTCTCCACATGGTAGGAAAACCACAGCTTCAGCTGTCTTCCATTCTAGCTCCAACATCTCTTAAAAACACCTTATACACCAGCTATAAACTGAAGAATCCTAAAGGAGGGCTTTAGCACATGCTCTCCCTTGGACCAATCATGGCAACTAGGGGGATACCATGAAGGGGTGTGTTGACTCCGATGTGAGGAGGCAGGAACCTATGAGTGGCACCCTCAGTAGAACATGATTGACGAGAGAAGACCACTTCGCTAAGGAGGCAGGAGGCACATCAGACAGAAATAGCATGTCTCCACTGCAGCTCAGCTTTTTCAACACCAGTGAGTACTTCCCACCCAGAAGATATGGGCAAGACAGTTTAGCATTGTTATAGCAATTTCAAAGGTTACTGAATCAGCTGGTCTAGTATATTAGTGGCTTTTCTAAACCAAACATAGGAAGAGAGCCAGAGTAGAAAAGAAAGAAACTGAAAAATACTGAAAACTTTCATTCAGTTTAGGCTAAATTATGCTGCATTGCCAAATAATCCCAAAAAGGTTTCTGTCTTGATTTGAGGTTTAGTGTGGCTTTGTTCCACATCTTCTTTGTTCCAGGACCAAGCCTGATGGACCAGCTTCGATCTGGAACATTCTCTTCTTGTAGCAGACAGAAAAGTGAGAAGGCAAAGCTATGTGATGGTGCTTACAACTTGTGTCCTGACATGGCACCATTACTTTCACCCACACTCACCCTTCACTGGTAAATGCAAGTGTCATGGCCAACCCTGATATCAATACGGTAAAAAGTATATTTTTCTGCAGGGGCTGAGCAGAGAAGTGCCTGGTAGGAAGTGGTTCAGTAGAGAGGGGCAACAATTGTTTTCTCAATAATACAACTTATCACAATGAAAAAAAGACAAAGAAAACTGTCGTGTCGAGCAAATGTGAGCCCTCCTTACAGCCTTGTAGAAATAGTTTGTTAGTGAATTGTAAGGGGCAACCAGGTCTATAGTTTCTCTAACATACCATCCATCATAGCCGAAGAGGTGCTGTTTCTGTGATTGGCATGGGGAAATATTGAATATCCTGAGCTAAGCCAATGTGAAAGGAAAAGGAGAGACTGTATGTATCTTTCCTACTTCAATGAAGAATGATTTATTCTTAAGGTGACCATATCGCTTATCACATGAACTGGGATACTTTTGAAAATAAAAGGGAGACTTTTGATAATTACGTTGGGCCAATTAGTAAGCCTTAGCAAATCAGAACCTATAATCACTCTACTTTTATCTCATAATTGTCATAGATTATAATAATAAATTTTTTCAATATTCTCATTTATTTATTCTAGAGATGGTCCCGTCATTGGACTCATCAAATACTAAAGAACACTGTTTAAAGTACAAATTCCTGAGACCTTATCTGTAGAATTAAAATCCCCGCAGCTATGTGTGGTTGAATATGTTAACATCAAAGTATTCAATGTTTCTTCAGTTTAGTCTCCTCCACTTCTAGCCTCCCCTGAAGAAATATTGTACTTCCAACCCCACTGACATGACGTTTAGCCACCTGACTTGCACTGGCCAATGAAACGTAAGTGGAGTGAAGCTCTGTCACAGAAGGAGCTTTAAGAGCCATATGGAGTCTATCTTCGCTTACTCCCTATGCTGGGAAGATCAGCAATGTTCTAAAGAGGGCCTGGTCCTTTAGCCTTGGTCCCCAGGTGAAAAGAGCATGTCTCACACAGTCACAGATGCCCCTGATGAGGTTAAGTAAAATAAAAATAAAATTTTGGTTAAGTAACTATGATTTGGGTTGCATCTGTTTCTGCAGCATGACCTAGTAGAATATGTCCATATCTCATTTGAAAACCCTAATCAGATTAATCATTCATGCTTAGTTAATCTTATTCAATCTTCAGTTCTATTTTTTACCCTAAGCATCTCACATAGGACATTATATAAATGACATACCAAATAAATAGTTATTAACTGTTTTCTTTCATCTGTTGTATTAGTTATATATTTATAGCACTATCAGGTTCACTATCAATAATCTGTACTAAATAGCTTGGATGTGCTCTTGTAGTAGTTTTTTTTCCTGATAGAAGGAACACCTGTGCACTGTGGACAACTTGAAAATATAAAAGGGTATAAAAAAGAAATCACACACCATCCCATAAAACATAGATTATCACTGCTAATTTTGAGTTTATTTTCAAGGCTTCCTAAGGATGCTTTAGTCATTTAATCATACTGTGCAGGATCAATATCATTTTTTCATTTATTCCAACATGAGTATTTCTTTACATTGCAAACATACTATGAAAATATTTTAATGGATATACAGAGTTCTAATATATCAAACCCATAATTGACCCAACCCTCTCCTAATTGTAAGATGGCTGGGTTATTTTCAGTTGTTACTATAATTAATGATGTTATGAACACCTGTGTACCAAATCTTGGCAGCATCTCTATTTTCTTATATTAAAGTCCTGGCAGTTGAGTTAAGGGCCAAAGAATACAAACTATTTAAAGACTTTTAGTATGTATTGCCAAATTGTTTTACAGATAAATTTTATCAAAATATAAACCCACAAACACTTGCCTCACTGCACACTTACCAGCATTAAACCTGGTCATTATTTTAATATTTCCAGTTGGATTATATCAAACCTAAGTTCATTGTTTTAATTTTCATTTCCAATGAGCTTCAACATTTTCTTATGTTTGTTAACCATTTGTCTGTCTCTTCACATGCTTTATGTTGCCATAATCTTAGTCTAATTGATTTGTAGGGAGTTTTATTCAAAGTTCCCATGACTTGCAAGTGAACTTTCAGAATACATCTCATTTGTAAGTTAGAAGCTCCTTGCATTGGCTGTATATTAGGGTGGAACAAGAGAAAGAACACACGCCCAGACTTTCTTTCAGCACTATCCAACAGACTCTCTGCAAAGTTGGAAATGCTCTAAATCTGCACCACCCAACATGGATGTTGCTATTGAACACTTGGAATGTGGCTAGTATAATTGAGGAACTGAATGTTTAAACATTTTATTACATTTCCATTAATAAAAATTTTCACTTTAATAGCCACATGTGGCTAGTGGTTATCATATTTGACATCACAGCTCTAAGCAATTTACTCATGTTAGGAAATGGGCCAGTTTAGCTTTCATACTTGACCTACTAACCCCTCAGCAAGAGGGGGAGGAAAGATCAAGTGCAAACTACATAGTGTGAGGTAAACTCTGTATTTAGTATACCCTCAATATGTTTTTGTTGGTTTTGCAATTAAGTGGCCATGTTAACCTAGAATGCTCATCTATGATAGTAATTAACACTTTTCGAGTGCTTGCCATGCCTCTGTCCCAAGTACTTTTCACATATTAATACATAATCCTCAAAATAAGCCTATAATGTAGCTGTCAATTTCTCCACTTTGCAGATTAAACAACTGAGGCAAAAATAGGTAATTTGCCTAGAAACATACAGCTAATAATTGCCAGAACTGGAATTCAAGCCCAACTCTTCTAGCTTGACACTCCATGCTTTTAACAACTGCCTGATATATAACCACTATGGGTACATAATATCTATTGTATTTAATAAAATCAAATATGTCATTGCCTGAAATGCCTTGTGTGGATAAGGTGAAGGTTCCTGTGGCCAAGATTCTCACCTGGCTCTGGTTAGCCAGCTCACTACACATGTGTGGGAAATATGTTGTTACTGACTCTATATAAAGAGCTCAGCTCAGTGCTCTGGGCAGAGGTAGAGATGCTAGTCCTCAACCTATTGCCAGGAGAACAAGCTGGGTAGTAAATGCTTTCACCCCATGAATGTTCTACTATCATTTCTTTGGTCACATTGAACCCATAGTGAACTTGCTGGGGGCTGAAACCCATTGGCAAGACAATCGGCAACAGTCAGCAGGGTTCATTGTTGACCAAGGAGACAGGTTGCCCTTATGGGAGGGGTGCTTCAGCTGGCTGCCCCTATGAATGGGGAAACAGTGGATTGTCTCCCAATGGGCATATGATTTAAGGTGGCTTGCCTCCTAGAGGGCTGTGCCCCAACCCTGGACTGGAGGAAGGTGGAGGGGATACCTGAGGCAGAAGGAGTGGCCCTTGGTATAGTAAGTAGGTCTTTTGAGAGACAGAGTGCCCATGAAGCAGCAGGGACTGTGAGTTGGCTGCTTCTCACAGTATTAAAAATGTCTACAGATGAGAAGAACACATTCCTGAAAGAGACCCAAGAAATGGCTGCACAAGAACGCGAGCTGAAAACTGCTGTGAAGAATGAAATGACATTGATACGAGAGGAGGCACAACAAGAATGCAGGCAGCAAGGTGCCATTGAAGAGCTAAAAGATTCCTTACAGAATGAGACAGCAATGCTGCCAGGTGCTCTGAAGGAGGAAATGGCCATAGAGGAAAAAGATGTACTCCTGAGGGAAGCATAGGAGGAGGCGGCACAAGAACGCCAGCTGCAAAGCATTAAGGTGAAGGTAAGAGAGCTGCTGAGACTGAGCTAACATTGCTGCAAGGCACTGTAGAAAAGGTAAAGGATGTAGCAGAGGAGGCACTTGGGGGAGGGGAGAGAAAGGTGCCATCAACCCCAGAAATGGAGGAGCTGGGGAAGGATGTAGGGATGGTGCTGGGGGCACTGACCCCTCCTCTATTGAAAGCACGCCCAGTGGTTGTAAAGAAAATAAAGACACAGCAACCGAGGGTTCCCCCAGAAAAGGTGCAGCCCCCTCCCCAGCTTGTGGAGCACTCTATGCTCCACCCCTGTACTCAGGCTGAGCTGGTGGATTTGGGCTCCCAGTTTAGGCAGAAGCCCTCGGAGTCAGTATCAGCTTGGCTCCTGCATCTGTGGGACTTAGGGGTGGATGGAATTGTTCTGTCTGTACAAGAGATGGGAAAGCTGGCTTCCCTGACAGTTCAGCCTGCAGTGAGGCAGCAATTACAAAACACACATCAGACCTGAGGAAATCACTCCCTCCTTGATTGGCTTATGGGTGCACTTTGTGCTGTGTGGCCCAACCAGGGTGATCTACCATCCTCCCCTGCTAGATAGCAGACATATGCTGAGGTCCAACAGGTGTTATGGGACCTAGGCATAAGAAATACCATCTATTTTCCAGAGAATCTTGGCCCAGATGAGGAGCCTTTCACTGCAGGGATGAGAAACGCAGTGCTTCAAACCTCCCCGCATACATCTTTGGGTCTCTAGTGGCTATGCTTGCCCCTCACTTAGAGCAGCCCATAAGCGAGGTTACACATACAGTAGCAGACTTAGGAGAGGCTGAAGCAATGAGACTATGGAAAGAAATAAGGTCTGCTACTCACAAGAAGAATGTAAAGGGCCCCATGAAGGTTACGAGGACCCAGCTGTGGGTTGATTTAATATGAGCAGGAGCAGACAGAAGGAAATTAGACGGGAAGTCAAATCGAATCTTACTGGAGCTATGGCAACAACAGAAACAAGAGCAGTCAATGGCAGAGTTGCGGGCAGTGTGACTCGTGATCATCCAGGAGCCCTCCCCTATAGTTGTCTGCACTGACAGCTGGGCTGTCTATCAGGGCTTGACCCTGTGGCTGCCAACATGGTACCATGCTAACTGGTTGGTTGGTCACCGATCCCTTTGGGGGCAAGAATTGTGGCAAGACTTATGGGCCTGTGGTCAGACTAAAACAGTTACAGCACATCATGTAACAGGTTATTTGCCACTGGCATCCCCAGGAAATGATGAAACAGATAAATTGGCCCAGATACATTGGCTAGAAGGAAAGCCTGCCTCTTTTGTGGCCCTGTGGTTACATCAGCATTTGTTGAATGCAGGGAAAAAGACAATGATGGCTGTAGTCCGTGGGTGGGGCTTCACTTTGACCTTTGAAGAAGTTAGTAGAGCCCGGCAGGAGTGTGTCATATGCTCTAAAAGGGACTTACACCGAGTTCCACAGCAATATGGGACAAAAGCTAAGGGGCCAGTATCCCTCATCAAGTGGCAGATATACTATGTTGGGCCTCTACCTTTGTCAGAAGGATATCGGTATGTGATGACTTACATGGACACAGCTATTGGACTTCTGGTTGCTTTCCCTACACATTGTGCAAACCAGCAGATGACCAAAAGAGGCCTGGAGCATCTCTTTGCCACCTATGGCCGACCACTGGTAATTGGGAGTGACCAGGGCACTCATTTTACTGGACATGAACAAGAACGGGTGTGACAGCTGGGAATCAAATGGAAGTTTCATGTGCTATACAATCCTAACACAGCAGGCATGATAGAGAGTGGTTTGTTAAAATCCGGCCTGAAGTCAGATACCAAAAGTCTGCAGGGATGGTCAGTCCACTTATGGACGGTGCTACTCTGTTTGAACGAGAAACCCCGAAAGGGAGCCCTGAGCCCATAGACATGTTAACTCATATTGCTGCCTCCCCTATACAACTGCAAGTACAAACCAGGAAGAATCGTTGAAGCCAAGGTTCGGCCACCAGAATAATATCTTGCTGCCAGAACCTACTGCATTAAACCCTGGAGACTCCATTGAGTGGACATGGCCTTGAACCTTTCATCACATGGACCAGTGATGGCTGGGCTCTCCTGGCACCTTAGGCCTGGAAGCTGGCCTCCTGTGTATTCCTGGAATAACAGCAGAGTGCCCCCCAAAGATCACAGTACTATATCCTGAATGGCCAGAAGTTAGGAGCATCTTACCAGGGGGTTTTGTTTTATCATTATGGCCAATGCAGGCACCTTCAGTAGCACTATATATAGACCCTTCAGTAACCCCCATGGGGAGAGGAGTAAAAATATGGTATACTAGGCCTGGATGGGACTCCATTCTTGCTATAGTCCTATCACAGGACCACTCTCTTGCATGCATCCTACCTGATAGACAAGATTTGCCTATGTTGGTGGCATTAAAATGTGTCTTATTACCCCTGAGGTCTTTGTGAATTGGGAACCTCCTCTGGCTTGAGGATTATTATAATTTTTGTTACCTGTGTGAAAATCTTGTTGTATATTAATTTTTGTTATTATCTCTAAGTTGTTGTCCTCTGTTGCAGTTGTGGAATGTGGTTACAGTGCTCTAGCTTTCTCATGCAGGAACCATTGCGGAAGATTGAGAGCATGTAGATTGTGAGGTGAGAATCCTGGAGGGGTGGAATGTGGAGAAAGTTGGGGTTACTATGGCCAGGATCCTCACTGAACCTAAACCACTTGATGATGTAATTGGCCTGTTGCTAGGCTACTGCTTCCATACCCATATGCAATTAGCTATTATTGACTGAGTCACTATATAAAGAGCTTGGCCCAGTGCTCTGGGTGGAGGCAGAGACCCTAGTGCTCAACCTACCACCAGGAGAACAAGGCAGCTAATAAACCCTTTCACCCCAAGAACATTCTACTGTCATTTCTTTGGTCACAGTGAACCCATAGGGAACTTGCCCAGGGGTGAAACCCATTGGCAAGACACCTTGACTAAGGGACAGAGAAATTAATGTGATTGATTTGGAAACACCTCGTTTCAATGTCACTCATAGTCCCTGAGTAGCAGGACTGTGCACACCTACTGTCTGCATACAACTGTGTTAGGCAAAACTTGAAAACAGGCCATGCTGTGGTGATGTTCCAGCTTCCAGTGAATGGAACAGCTAGTTGATGAGGGGCAACTAGAGAGAATGCAAAAGATCCTTGTGCCCTAGTTAGAATGTTGCTTTGACAGTTTACTAAACCCTACTGCTTTCTGTCTTTGGCATGGAAAAGTTACAGTTAAGGTTTTGCTTGAGCTCTGAAAGTATCATTATTATAATTAACACAAAGCACTCTGCATATGGTTATTTTCAAGACTTGGAACAGAACTATAATTTTCAGGATAGCTCATAGGAAGAACATACAGCTTAATATGAGGCAAAAGTTAAAAGCCCAATCCTGACACTTACTAGGAGTGTAGTACGAGATAATTAACCCCTCTGGACCTTGGTTTCATCATTTTTGAAGACACACTACTTGCCAGGCTGCTGAAGAAAACAGAAGTGGACATGGCCAAGTTCCAGAGATTTATCACATAAAGAAGCAGAGGATTAACACTTAAGCTGGGAGCCCAGAAGGCAAGATGGTCTCAGCAGCCATTAGAACAAGGATGAATTCAGAAGAAGGCCAATTCCCAGACGGGGTTAACCAGGCGGCAGGCACAGAGCAAACATCGGCGACTAGGATGATGAAATAATGTCACACGTGTGTCAGAGTCTATAAAGAAAGATAATGGACTTCTCAGAACTCATTTTTTCTGATTGCCTTGTGTAAAATTCCACCTGCAGGACTTTTTAAAGGGTCTGGGAACGATTTCTGACAATATAAAATTCAGTTTTCACAATGTAAAATAAAAATTAAAAATATCAGACCTTCCAGCACATGACTATTTGAAGGAACAAGGGAAATAATGCATATGAAAGCATTATTATGTCAACTAAAGTGCTGTGCCACTAAATGCTCATTATTATGTTCTCATTACTAACCAAATATACTTAGGAGAAAGGCTTTACTTACATCCTTATCCTAGGGAATATAAATGTTAAGTGGTAGTCAGATTAATAGCTCTTCTAAAAATATATCTTTGCTGCATAAATTAAACAGGATTAAGCCATGAAATCATGGCACTTGTGTTGATATTGTTTAGGATTTTTATATATTCTGTTTTCTCTGATGGTTATTTAATTTTGTTTTTTTATGATATATAGCAACTGAGCTTTGCTTATACTAGATGAAGGGTGAACAATCATCCTCGACAAAGTTGGCCATATGGAATAATAATCTGTAATGACTTCAGATCCTTACTGCTTCTAGATATCTCAGTACTACTTATGAAAGTATGCACAATGTAGTGACTGGTAAGGATAAGCTCCAGCACTTCATAGACCTGGGTTAAACTCTAGTTCTGCCACTTGTCATTGGGTAAACTTTTGCATATTATACTTATTAAGTTTCTTCTTCATTCGTAAATTAGGGAAAATATACAGAAGTGGTATTGATCTCAGGGATTCTACCACAGTTGGGTCTTGAAAGCTCAGAAACTAAAATCGTAGCACCCCAGAGTAGACTGGCCTCAGCAATTCTGAGTCAAGCTCTCAAAACACAGACTAGTATAAATTGCTTACCTAGTGCATTAGTTTTAATGAGCGCTCTCTGCCATGTGAACTTCCTGTCCCTGAACTGAGCTACATGGAAAGCCAACTAAACAGAAACATTCTTATTGGGTGAAGAACCAGAATGAGGAAAGTTGGTTATTTGATTGGGGTGTATAATATACTGGATGTATCTGTATCTTTCTCCACCATAAGGCTATGAAAGCGATCAGAATATGCTATCTCTCAACATCCTACTTTGGCATATTGGTTACTTTAAGCCTAAAGCAAATGAGAAAAAGCAGATGTCGGACGGGCACCCTAAACTTCCCTCTTTACCTAAAAGCAGGGCATAAATTTCTGAGGAGAAAGATGCCTTCCATGTCCCAAGAAGAGAAGGATCTTCTTATCACTGGAGATGGAGCACTGATGCCAAGATGACTCTCTACAAACAAACCTACCAGAATAACCCTTATCTTCTATTAGTTTTCCCATACATTTCCTGGTCACGTTCCAATAATTCACCATCCTAGGGCAAACCCCTTACTCCTTTCTCTTATCACACCTTCACAAGTTACTGTTCTTTGTTAAATGGTATATAAGCTCTCAGACTTCTTAAATATGAAAATCTCTGTGTGGATGTACAAATACTAACATCAAATAAAATTTGTATATTTTTCTCCTATTAATCTGTCTTGTCAGTTTAATTCTTAGGTTCAGCCACAGAAACTAAGAGGGTCTAGGAAAAGTCTTTCCTCCTTATATTTACCATGTTGACATAATACTCCAGCCATTCTGGAGGGCTCCTGATGCATACTTACATGGGCATCCTAGGCATTTGCCTCCACTTTCTGTCTTTAAGTTTCCATTACTAATCACTTCCCTTTTGATCGACACCACTCATGGAGAAAGGCAAATTAGCCTTCAGTTATTTTACAACCAAGTCTTGTAGGCCTAGGAGTCCTTATTTCTTTTTTAGGATAATTTTTCCAATTTTGTAGGTAAGCCTTAAAAAAGGCAGTCTTATTTCTCCCTTCATAGTTTTTGGTTTATTCTTCAGTTCACGGTCAAGCATTGGCTAAAACACCAACTTCATACTACCTGGCATTCAGTATGATATGTAGTTTAACTATGATAAATGTAGTTTATTGATTTTCCCTCACCATAAAGATAAACCATGAGTTTATCTTCACCTATGCCCCTACTCTTGGTTGAAAAATGAAAGTCAAATTTGGTCTACGATCTCATTTGTCTACAGTTTCATTATTTTCTCTCACCTGATATTAGTTATTACTAAAGCTACTCATATTGCCTTCCAGCTGCTGCTGGAAACCGCAGTGTTCAGAACATATTGAAACATTTCCACTTATTATAAGATTAGAAAGGTGGAGAAGAACACCTTCAAAGGACTTTTGTTTTAGAGGAACAGCAGGAAAGAAATCAGAAGCAGTTATATTCATAGTATTTGTTGAATAGTTTGTTTCTTCTCCTTCACTACTCAACTCACAAAGAGAAAAAAAAAAGAAAAGTGGGATATGGAAAAGACTGAGGCACAGAGAGAAAGGCATTTTTAAAATATCAGCCACAGGTACAAAATACTCCTGATTTTGCTCTGGAAACGGTCTCCAAAGCTTTAGCCGATGGCAGTGTTACCGTCCCATCCCCTCCTGCAGCTGCTTTACCACCTTAGCCACCTGCCCCCGCACACAAACCGTGCCTTCTAAGTGAGAACATTTTCCTCTTTTAGCTTTCTATGTACTAATTAATTCATTAGAGTTCAGATGGCTTATACAGAGGCAAGTAACCATAAACAAAAGACAACTGATTATCAAAAGAGGAATAAGACTCAAAAAAATAAACGACATCTTTGAAAGTTGCCAAGAGAGCTCGCAACCAAGTAGGCTTCATCCTCCCTTGCAGGTACTGCCGGTGGGAATGCCTCCGGCAGCTGGCAGAGTACACTGGGCCAGGGGACAGAGGACAGACGAATTATGATCAAATTATGATCAGTTTCAATCAACCACACAAGTGATGGGTGGCAAACAGGTGACTTTGGAGGAACCAATGAAATGGGAATCCACAGAGAAGAAACCACTCATGCCCAAGAAGTCCAGAGACCTTCATGCCAAGCCAGCGGAGAATGCGCACCAGGAGGCAGGATAAGTCATCGTTCTCCCAACTCGGAAGCTACTTGGAAGCAAGGATAATTTCTAAAAACCTTTAGATGTTTAACATCCCATGAGTCTCGGAAAATAATGCCTAATTCTTATTTGGTTATCTATGAATACAAAACACTGGAATATAAACTTTCAAATGTTTTTCTCCCTCTGGAGACATTTACTTACATTCCCATGGGCTAGAACCCAAAGACCTTCGCCTTTTCTTCCCAAAAGGAATTTGCTTATATTAGGGAGATTGGGCTTCTTTCTGTCTCTGCAGAGGGGATGGGGCAGGTGTCTTGCTCCTATATAAGCTCCCAGATTCCTGATGCTGAGGTTCCCTTCCTGTAATGGAAAGAAAATCCCTTTGTGCGTGCAGGTCTGCTCACCTGCCACTCATCATTGCCACGGAAAGGGAAAGAGTCAGTGCAAAGGAATGGGATGCAGTTACTGCTCTAAGAAATAATAATCTGCCTCGAGCCAGAAATGTATAATACAAATAACTGTAGATATTAAAGACATATGCTAGATGGATGGATAAACAAACAGATAATACATAGCTATAGATAGGTAAATCGTGATATATATTTCTGTATATGCCTTATTCATGCTATGTGAACATGTGCAATTTTGGGGAATTGAACTTTCCACCATGACTATTTGGAGGTAGAATATTATATGGAAAATAGTATTAAAATCACAATGGGTCTAAAAATGAGGCTTGATTCCCATACACAAGCTTTTGCACTGGAAACCAAAGCTGCTTAGTTTACTCTATAAAGGAAAACCCTTAGCACCCAAGATAGCCATGAAATTTAAAAAATATATATTTAGGTTCCTCATAGCCTTATTAAAACTGCCATAACTCACTGGATTTTAACTTTTCCTCCACTTTTTATAGATATGAACAATGTCTAAAAGAAGTTATTGTTCCATCCTGGCTTTTTTGCACAGCAAGTCCTTACTGATCTTCTGACATACCAAGACATTCAAGATTATTTCTGCACAAAAAAAAACATTCACCTTGAGAGATCACAAGCTTGATTGGGACTTGGGTATAGAAGCATATTTTGGAGACTTATTCTCACTGCTGAACCACCAAAATTTAGAGGGCATCAATTTCCTATGAGCATTCAAAGTGAATGTGAGAAAAAAATAGAAGCTGATGATGTTGTAGTGGATTCTTTCTACTTTGTAAATGAACATGAACAATTTTAAGTCATGAACAAGTTTAAGGAATTGCCTGAAACATTTTTCATATTATGAAGAAACACTAAAAAAAATAATAATCTTTGGAAGACTGCAGTGAGTACACAGGTAAAAATTTTTCCATTACTTTTAGGACATTACACATAAAGTGATCATTTCAGGACATTGCATTATGGACCACACTTCAAGTTTCTTGAAACAAAATTTGCTGAATAAAAGTCATTGAAGAATTTCAATCTGGTTGTAATGTGAGCCTGTATTCCTTGTGCTAATTAATATTTTTAAACTGGGAATTGTCTAGCTGAGTCGAAATTTCCTCTGAAATTAGAAACATTAAGCTGAATATCCTTTTATTAATGACAGTTTAAATTCTGTTCTTGTATGCATTTTATAAAACTGATTAGATTTAGTGTTAGTTATACTTCGTTTTATTTAAATACAAAATTTACTTAAATTGTTTTTGTTTTCATTATGTTTATTTTTGTTGTTACTTTTTAGTTATTATAGGTGATCATTTTCCATTACGGTAAGGAAATAATGGTACTTTTTCAAAGTATAATTAAATAAAAATTTTAAATAATTTTGTGTCCCTGATTATGTTAACTGGCAGATTTTATGAGCACCTGAATTTGAAGTATGTAAAATTTATTCATTTCACTTAAAGCATATGAAAGGAAAAGAAAACAGTATTTCAATGTCAGTACTTCAATAGACTATTCCTAATGCTGCTGCTTTGGCCTGGAACTCCCTTTTATCTGGCATAATTCAATTAAGTCTTCAAGGACTATTTCAAATAGAAATACATTTTTCTGAAGAAAATTCTCCCCAGGCACTACAGAGGAAATTAATTGCTCTTCCAGCAATGCTCCATTCATTCCACCAATCTGGTATTTAGCCTACAGTACAGATTAGTTTATGTGCAAAGATGATAGCCTTATAGACTGGAAACCTTTCAGGACTGGGACAGTCTTTCTTATGCATATTTTTTAATCACCAGAATGTAATAGATGTTTAAGAAACATTTGTTGATTTTTGAAAAATGTAAATGCATTATTTTTCCAGCATTTTTACTTTTACCTATGGCAAAATATTCTTACTCACTCTTAGACACATATGGAAATATGTCAATCTTTGCAAGTTAGAAAAGTAGAGATTAATTTGAAGACAAGAAGTCAATGCTATTCATTCCATTCTGTGACTCCTTAGGCAATTCCAGTAATAATCTAACCAACTTCTCTAGGTTTTTTCTCTTTTCCTGCCTCTACCACATACTCCTCATGATTATAACCCTATATATTATTTCTTTCCTTTCTCTCCCTGAGCCCTGACAGTAGATGACAGAGAAGATCACCTTTCTGCTGGCCTTCAGAGTCACCAATTGCTAAATCCTGATTCAGAGCATTGCATTGGTCTGAAAGAATTACTATTGCTTTAATGAGAAGTGAATTAGATGTTGGAGTATCACCCCGTATTCCCTGTATGATATTTTCCTATACTTCTATTTCTCTAGAAATATGGTCTTACTTCAGCAAATATATGATTGCCTTTTAGTGTTGTGAGAAAGATTATTTTCCTTTTAACTTTGTATGGTTATAACAATCCAAGGAATTTAGTTTCTGCAAAAAATCCCTGATGACAAATGCTAAACCATTCACAGAAGTAGCTCTAATGTTTGCAGAATGTAGGAAAAGACACTGTTATGTGGAAGAAGCCTTCTATTTTTTTATTTTATTTTCAGTAATTTGAACAAAAAGCAAGCTATGTCAACATCTGGACAGACCAATGGAGCTGTCAATACACAGTGTGGGAGCACTTCACAAAAATGGAATACATTATAATAGAGTTGTGCTCCATAATATTTGGCAATAAGTAGTAGAAGGCTGGGGCAAAGTCTGAAGATAAGCAATTGTTCTCTGACTAGAAATTAGAGACTTATACAAACTGAGTATTTGAGGGAAGGAATAAGACTAAAAGAAAATATGCACTTTAATGCCACAAAAAAATATACCCTTTAAAATCCTACTGAATTCTTGGCTATTAGAACAATGTATGTCACTCTTCTCATTATTCTAAGACTAAATTCATTAACAATCCTCTGTACTACTTCAATAATAACTTGGCATATTTGTTTTGTTCATAGCAGTGCAAATGCTTTATTTCCCCATTTTAAACATTTTCATCAATTGTTTATTATCCATAAATTTTTACTTACATAATACGGTTTAAGTTGAGAAAAAAAGTGATATTTGAAAGAACATATATTTGAAAATATATATGATTTAATTTCCATCAAATTTGCAAAAAAGTAGGTTATCGCTACCAGAATTTGTATGTTCAGCTCAGTTCAATTTTCTTTTCTTCATGTGGCCATATTGTCTTCAGAATTTTATATGTTGATTTGAAGTTACCTAATTTAAATTTTTTTAATTAACCAATACATTTCTTCGATCAAGGAAGGAAGAGTACCTCACATTTCTTAGATTCCAAAAGCTTAAAAGAATGAGGTAGAATTAAGAAAAAACAAGCAAATGTTTCCAACATGCAGAAAAACTAACATTATTGGCAAATGAGATTAGTAATAATGTTATTGAAATTAAGCTATTGATCAGAAGAGAGGTGAACAGAGCAGAATGGAAGGAAAGGAAAGGTGAATTTGGGAGGTGAAACCGACCAGCTCAGAGGAGACAATCTGATATCTCGATTTTGAACTTGGGGGCTATTTAACACTTGATTCAAAAGAAATGAAGAGCTCGTGAGTTATTTAATAAAGCTGTGTTTCCACTTACTTACAAGTCTATAGTGTGAAGAAGTTGGATTATAGTATATTTCGGTTCCTGCAGCCACAACATACCATTATTGATAGATTTTCTTCATGTATATACACAGCATGTGAAGGAGTTCAGGACCTGCCACCACAAAAATATGCTCCTTTGGTATATTAATTATTTTGAGCTGAAGATATTTGAAAAATAGCAAACACAGGGAGAGACTTTTTTCTGAACTCCCCTTATCTGCCTGAAGGCAGGTCCTCCAAAAGGAACTCAATTGCCCTAAGTCCCCTCCCCGGGAGTTTCATCAGCTGGAGAAGATTGACTCTCATAGCAGAAGAGGACACTGGGAATGGACACCACACCCAGACAAACTCTGTCACTATCATACTTCCCAGCTATTCTTCCAAGTGCCCATTCATCATTCCTAAAAGTCCTTTACTCTTCCTTAAGAGACCTACACCCCTCCACCTTCTGTTAAGATGGTATATAAGGGCCCAAATCTCACCATATTGGGGCATATTCACTTTGGTTTTCCTGTGATGCCCCATGTACATGATATTAAACATTAATGAATGTACACACCTCTTTCTTGTTAATCTACCTGTTGTCAGTTTATTTCACAGACCCAGCTACTGACCCTGGGAGGGCAGAGTGAAAGCCTGCTCCTCCTGTACACACAGAAGCTTTCATATTTGCCTGCAATTCAGAGATAGTAAATTTTTCACACTGAAATATGCCAAAATATCTTTAAAACATGGTGTAGTCCAAGTTCACTGAAATTTATATTAGTATAATGATAGAGGAAGAACTAAAGAAGAGACTCAGCACTGGAGGTAGAAACATCCAGTTAATAAAACTGGCAGGTTCCTATTCTTAAGACACTCAGTTATAGAGGGATATGGGTCAGAGCTGCAACAGCATGAAGATAAATCTATGAGAAGCCATGGAGGCCCTCCTCTGGACTCATCCCACAGTTTGGGCTGAGCTGAAGTCAGGGAGAATCAGTTGGGCTGCACTTAGTTAAGAGGGTCACAGCAATAGAAAGTCAGGATGATTTTCACTTGTACTCTATGTTCCATAATTAAAGCCAGGAGTTCACTCACGAAATTTGAAAATGCATTTTGGGAAGATCTGAGATTTACCTTTCCCAAAAATACTCAGTTGAAAGATAAACTATTCTTTTGTTTGTCTAAACAGATGTCAAAGATGCCTTGAACCACATTAGCATAATTACACTTTTCAAAAATTTCAAAGTATGTCTCCCCTAGACACTTGTTTATGAAAAGAGATGTTTCAGCAACAAATATAAGTGGAACAAGAAAACCTTCTCTGTCAATTTTAATTACTAAATATTTATTATTATTTAGTTAGTACATTGTTTTCTACATATTAATGTAGAATAAATTGGAACTGATAATTACCTTAGAAACAAAAAAAAATTATACTTAACTGTCCTTGTAACTTTAATTTATTTTAAATACACAATGGCTTTGACTTTTTAAAGGATGGAAAAAAGTCAGCTTTGCTGTTTTCCCCCAATAAGTTATGACACATAAAAAAATGTATATTACTGAGCTAACTAAGGGATTTTCAGAAGGATCTTTAAATATAAAGTATTCTTATTTGGGGGGCTATTATAAATGATAATTATACATAATATTTTTAAAGTTTCTCTTAAAGGTTATTTCACATTGGAAAATGTGCAGAGGGACAAATGTGAAATTAATCGTATATAGCAATTCTAAAATAAAATGAACACCTTTGAACTGACCAATGATAACCACAAAACACTTTATAAACATCCTTATACACTAAATGGAACCTCGTATTTTTATTTTTTATAGTTTATTTTGGTATCATTAATCTACAATTACATGTGCAATATTATGGTGATTAAACTACCCCCTTCATCAGGTCCCCCCACCAACCCCATTACAGTCCCTGTCCATCAGCGTAGTGAGATGCTGTAGAGTCACTACTTGTCTTCTCTGAGTTGCACAGCCCTCCCCGTGCTTCCCCAACACTATATCTGCTAATTGTAATGCCCCCTTTTCCCCCTTGTCCCTCCCTTCCCACCCATCCTCCCCAGTTTCTTTCCCTTTGGTAATTGTTAGTCCATTCTTGGGTTTTGTGAGTCTGCTGCTGTTTTGTTCCTTCAGTTTTTTCTTTGTTCTTACACTCCACATATGAGTGAAATCATTTGATACTTGTCTTTTTCGGCTTGGCTTATTTCACTGAGCATAATACTCTCTAGCTCCATCCATGTTGTTGCAAATGGTAGGATTTGTTTTCTTCTTATGGCTGAATAATATTCCATTATGTATATGTACCACATCATCTTAATCCATTCATCTACTGATGGACACTTAGGTTGCTTCCGTTTCTTGGCTATTGTAAATAGTGCTGCGATAAACATAGGGGTGCATATGTCTTTTTAAAACCGTGCTGCTGCATTCTTAGGGTAAATTCCTAGGAGTGGAATTCCTGGATCAAATGGTATTTCTATTTTGAGTTTTTTGAGGAACCTCCATACTGCTTTCCACAATGGTTGAACTAATTTGCATTCCCACCAGCAGTGTAGGAGGGTTCCCTTTTCTCCACATTCTTGCCAACATTTGTTGTTGTTTGTGTTTTGGATGTTGGCCATCCTTACTGGTGTGAGGTGATATCTCATTGTGGTTTGAATCTGCATCTCTCTAATGATTAGTGATGTGGAGCATCTTTTCATGTGCCTGTTGGCCATCTGAGTTTCTTCTTTGAAGAAGTGTCTGTTCATGTCCTCTGTCCATTTCTTAATTGGATTATTTACTTTATGTTTGTTGAGGAGCGTGAGTTCTTTATATATTTTGGATGTCAACCCCTTATCAGATACGTCATTTCTGAATATATTCTCCCATACTGTAGGATGTCTTTTTGTTCTACTGATGGTGTCCTTTGCTGTACAGAAGCTTTTCAGCTTGATATAGTCCCACTTGTTCATTTTTGCTTTTGTTTCCCTTGCCCCGGGACATATGTTCGTGAAGAAGTTGCTCATGTTTATGTCCAAGAGATTTTTGCCTATGTTTTTTTCTAAGAGTTTAATGGTTTCATGACTTACATTCAGTCTTTGATCCATTTTCAGTTGACTTTTGTGTATGTGGTTAGACAGTAATCCAGTTTCATTCTCTTACATGTAGCTGTCCAGTTTTGCCAACACCAGCTGCTGAAGAGGCTGTCATCTCTCCATTGTATATCCAAGGCTCCTTTATCGAATATTAATTGACTGTGTATGTTTGGGTTAATGTTTGGGTTTTCTATTCTGTTCCACTGGTGTGTGGGTCTGTTTTTGTGCCAGTACCATATTGTCTTGATTACTGTGGCTTTGTAGTAGAGCTTGAAGTCAGGGAGTGTAATTCCCCCCATTTTATTCCTCCTTCTCAGGATTGCTTTGGCTATTTGGGGTCTTTTGTGGTTCCATATGAATTTTAGAATTATTTGTTCCAGTTCATTCAAGAAAGCTGTTGGTATTGTGATAGGGATTGCATTGAATCTGTAGATTGCTTTAGGTAGTATAGCCATTTTGACGATATTTATTCTACCTAGCCAAGAGCATGGAATGAATTTCCATTTGTTAGTGTCCTCTTTAATTTCTCTTAGGAGTGTCTTGTAGTTTTCAGAGTACAGGTCTTTCACTTCCTTCGTTAGGTTTATTCCTAGGTATTTTATTCTTTTTGATGCAATTGTGAATGGAATTGTTTTTCTGATTTCTCTTTCTGCTAGTTCATCATTAGTGTATAGGAAAGCAACAGATTTCTGTGTGTTAATTTTGTATCCTGCAACTTTACTGAATTCAGATATTCTAGTAGTTTTGGAGTGGAGTCTTTAGAGTTTTTATGTACAATATCATGTCATCTGCAAATAGTGACAATATTGACTTCTTCTTTACCAATCTGGATGCCTTGTATGTCTTTGTTTTGTCTGATTGGGGGGCTAGGACGTCCAGTACTATGTTGAATAACAGTGGAGAGAGTGGGCATCCCTGTCTTGGTCCCGATCTTAGATGAAAACTTTCAGCTTCTCGCTGTTAAGTATGATGTTAGCTGTGGGTTTGTCATATATAGCCTTTATGATGTTGAGGTACTTGCCCTCTATACCCACTTTGTTGAGAGTTTTAATCACAAATGGATGCTGAATTTTGTCAAATGCTTTTTCAGCATCTATGGAGATTTTCATGTGGTTTTTGTTCTTCTTTTGGTCGATGTGTTTGATGATGTTGATGGATTTTCGATTGTTGTACCATCCTTGCATCCATGAGATGAATTCCACTTGATCATGGTGTGTGATCCTCTTGATGTATTTTTGAATTTGGTTTGCTAATATTTTGTTGAGTATTTTTTCATCTACGTTCATCAGGGATATTGGTCTGTAAATTTCTTTTTTGGTGAGGTCTTTGCCCGGTTTTGGTATTAGAGTAATGCTGGCTTCATAGAAAGAGTTTGGAAGTATTCCCTCCTATTTTTTGGAAAACTTTAAGGAGAATGGGAGTTACTTCTTCTCTATATGTCTGGTAGAATTCAGAGGTGAATCCATCAGGTCCGGGGTTTTGTTCTTGGGTAGTTTTTTGATTACCAATTCAATTTTGTTGCTGGTGATTGGTCTGTTTAGTTTTTCTGTTTCTTGCTTGGTCAGTCTTGGAAGGTTGTATTTTTCTAAGAGGTTGTCCATTTCTTCTA
>JAQQAC010013566.1:7463189-7509162 GCA_029783875.1 Phataginus tricuspis | reverse complement strand
TTTTCCCCCTTGTCCCTCCCTTCCCACCCATCCTCCCCAGTTTCTTTCCCTTTGGTAATTGTTAGTCCATTCTTGGGTTTTGTGAGTCTGCTGCTGTTTTGTTCCTTCAGTTTTTTCTTTGTTCTTACACTCCACATATGAGTGAAATCATTTGATACTTGTCTTTTTCGGCTTGGCTTATTTCACTGAGCATAATACTCTCTAGCTCCATCCATGTTGTTGCAAATGGTAGGATTTGTTTTCTTCTTATGGCTGAATAATATTCCATTATGTATATGTACCACATCATCTTAATCCATTCATCTACTGATGGACACTTAGGTTGCTTCCGTTTCTTGGCTATTGTAAATAGTGCTGCGATAAACATAGGGGTGCATATGTCTTTTTAAAACCGTGCTGCTGCATTCTTAGGGTAAATTCCTAGGAGTGGAATTCCTGGATCAAATGGTATTTCTATTTTGAGTTTTTTGAGGAACCTCCATACTGCTTTCCACAATGGTTGAACTAATTTGCATTCCCACCAGCAGTGTAGGAGGGTTCCCTTTTCTCCACATTCTTGCCAACATTTGTTGTTGTTTGTGTTTTGGATGTTGGCCATCCTTACTGGTGTGAGGTGATATCTCATTGTGGTTTGAATCTGCATCTCTCTAATGATTAGTGATGTGGAGCATCTTTTCATGTGCCTGTTGGCCATCTGAGTTTCTTCTTTGAAGAAGTGTCTGTTCATGTCCTCTGTCCATTTCTTAATTGGATTATTTACTTTATGTTTGTTGAGGAGCGTGAGTTCTTTATATATTTTGGATGTCAACCCCTTATCAGATACGTCATTTCTGAATATATTCTCCCATACTGTAGGATGTCTTTTTGTTCTACTGATGGTGTCCTTTGCTGTACAGAAGCTTTTCAGCTTGATATAGTCCCACTTGTTCATTTTTGCTTTTGTTTCCCTTGCCCCGGGACATATGTTCGTGAAGAAGTTGCTCATGTTTATGTCCAAGAGATTTTTGCCTATGTTTTTTTCTAAGAGTTTTATGGTTTCATGACTTACATTCAGTCTTTGATCCATTTTCAGTTGACTTTTGTGTATGGGGTTAGACAGTAATCCAGTTTCATTCTCTTACATGTAGCTGTCCAGTTTTGCCAACACCAGCTGCTGAAGAGGCTGTCATCTCCCCATTGTATATCCAAGGCTCCTTTATCGAATATTAATTGACTGTGTATGTTTGGGTTAATGTTTGGGTTTTCTATTCTGTTCCACTGGTGTGTGGGTCTGTTTTTGTGCCAGTACCATATTGTCTTGATTACTGTGGCTTTGTAGTAGAGCTTGAAGTCAGGGAGTGTAATTCCCCCCATTTTATTCCTCCTTCTCAGGATTGTTTTGGCTATTTGGGGTCTTTTGTGGTTCCATATGAATTTTAGAATTATTTGTTCCAGTTCATTCAAGAAAGCTGTTGGTATTGTGATAGGGATTGCATTGAATCTGTAGATTGCTTTAGGTAGTATAGCCATTTTGACGATATTTATTCTACCTAGCCAAGAGCATGGAATGAATTTCCATTTGTTAGTGTCCTCTTTAATTTCTCTTAGGAGTGTCTTGTAGTTTTCAGAGTACAGGTCTTTCACTTCCTTCGTTAGGTTTATTCCTAGGTATTTTATTCTTTTTGATGCAATTGTGAATGGAATTGTTTTTCTGATTTCTCTTTCTGCTAGTTCATCATTAGTGTATAGGAAAGCAACAGATTTCTGTGTGTTAATTTTGTATCCTGCAACTTTACTGAATTCAGATATTCTAGTAGTTTTGGAGTGGAGTCTTTAGAGTTTTTATGTACAATATCATGTCATCTGCAAATAGTGACAATATTGACTTCTTCTTTACCAATCTGGATGCCTTGTATGTCTTTGTTTTGTCTGATTGGGGGGGCTAGGACGTCCAGTACTATGTTGAATAACAGTGGAGAGAGTGGGCATCCCTGTCTTGGTCCCGATCTTAGATGAAAACTTTCAGCTTCTCGCTGTTAAGTATGATGTTAGCTGTGGGTTTGTCATATATAGCCTTTATGATGTTGAGGTACTTGCCCTCTATACCCACTTTGTTGAGAGTTTTAATCACAAATGGATGCTGAATTTTGTCAAATGCTTTTTCAGCATCTATGGAGATTTTCATGTGGTTTTTGTTCTTCTTTTGGTCGATGTGTTTGATGATGTTGATGGATTTTCGATTGTTGTACCATCCTTGCATCCATGAGATGAATTCCACTTGATCATGGTGTGTGATCCTCTTGATGTATTTTTGAATTTGGTTTGCTAATATTTTGTTGAGTATTTTTTCATCTACGTTCATCAGGGATATTGGTCTGTAAATTTCTTTTTTGGTGAGGTCTTTGCCCGGTTTTGGTATTAGAGTAATGCTGGCTTCATAGAAAGAGTTTGGAAGTATTCCCTCCTATTTTTTGGAAAACTTTAAGGAGAATGGGAGTTACTTCTTCTCTATATGTCTGGTAGAATTCAGAGGTTAATCCATCAGGTCCGGGGTTTTGTTCTTGGGTAGTTTTTTGATTACCAATTCAATTTTGTTGCTGGTGATTGGTCTGTTTAGTTTTTCTGTTTCTTGCTTGGTCAGTCTTGGAAGGTTGTATTTTTCTAAGAGGTTGTCCATTTCTTCTAGGTTTTACAGCTTGTTAGCATATAGATGCTCATAATATTCTCTTATAATTCTTTGTATTTCTGTGGGGTCTGTCATTATTTTTCCTTTCTCATTTCTGATTCTGTTTATGTGTGTAGATTCTCTTTTTCTCTTAATAAGTCTGGCTAGGGGTTTATCTATTTTGTTTATTTTTTCAAAGAACCAGCTCTTGGTTTCATTGATTTTTTCTATTGTTTTATTCTTCTCAATTTTATTTATTTCTTCTCTTATCTTTATTATGTCCCTCCTTCTGGTGACTTTGGGTCTCATTTGTTCTTCTTTTTCCAATTTCAGTAATTGTGTCTTTAGACTATTCATTTGGGAATGTTCTTCCTTCTTTAAATAGGCCTGGATTGCAATATACTTTCCTTGTAGAACTGTCTTTGCTGCGTCCCACAGAAGTTGTGACTTTGTGTTGTTGTCATTAGTCTCCATATATTCTTTGATTTCTGTTTTGATTTGGTCATTAGCCCACTGATTAATTAAGAGAATATTGTTAAGTCTCCATGTATTTGTGAGCCTTTTTTTTTTCTTTCTAAAATTTATTTCTAGTTTTATACCTTTGTGATCTGAGAAGTTGATTGGTAGGATTTCAATATTTTTGAATTTACTGAGGTTCTTTTTGTGGCCTAGTATGTGGTCTATTCTAGAAAATATTCCATGTGCACTTGAGAAGAATGTGTATCCTGCTGCTTTTGGGTGTAGAGTTCTGTGGATGTCTGTTAGGTCCATCTGTTCTAGTGTGTTGTTCAATCCCTCTGTGTCTTTACTTATTTTTTGTCTGGTTGATCTGTCCTTTGGAGGGAGTGGTGTGTTGAAGTCTCCTAAAATGAATGCATTGCTGTCTATTTCCTCCTTCCATTCTGTTAGTATTTGTTTCACATATGCTGGCACTCCCGTATTGGGTTCATATATATTTATAATGGTTATATCCTTTCGTTGGATTGACCCCTTTATCATTATATAATGTCCTTCTTTATCTCTTGCTACTTTCTTCGTTTTGAAGTCTATTTTGCCTGATACAAGTACTGCAACACCTGCTTTTTTCTCTTTCTTGTTTGCATGAAATATCTTTTTCCATCCTTTCACTTTTAGTCTGTGTATATCTCTGGGTTTGAGGTGAGTTTCTTGTAGGCAGCATATCGATGGGTCTTGTTTTTTTATCCATTCTGTTACTCTGTGTCTTTTGATTGGTGCAATCAGTCCATTTACATTTATGGTGATTATCGATAGATATGTACTTATTGTCATTGCTGGCTTTAGATTCGTGGTTACCAAAGGTTCAAGGGTTGCTCCTTTACTATCTAATAATCTAACTTAACTTTCTCGTTAAGTTATTGTAAACACAATCTGATATTTCCTTATTTCTCTCCCTTCTTATTCTTCCTCCTCTATTCTTTATATACTAGGTGTTTTATTCTTTGCCTTTAGTTAGTATTTGGATGGTCTGCTTTCTTTGCTATGATTTTATTTTCTCTGGTGACATCTTTTTAGCCTTAGGAGTGCTTCCCTCTAGAGCGCTTCCTTTAAGATATCCTGTAGAGGTGGTTTATGGGAGGCAAATTCTCTCAGCTTTCACTTGTCCGGAAATTGTTTAGTCCCTCCATCATATTTAAATGATAATCGTGCTGGATACAATATTCTTGGTTCGAGACCCTTCTGTTTCATTACATTAAATATATCATGCCATTCTCTTCTGGCCTGTAGGGTTTCTATTGAGAATCTGATGATAGTCTGATGGGTTTTCCTTTGTAGGTGATCTTTTTCTAGCTGCCTTTAATACTCTGTCTTTATCTTTGATCTTTGCCATTTTAATTATTATGTGTCTTGGTGTTGTCTTCCTTGGGTCCCTTGTGTTGGGAGATCTGTGGGCTTCCATGGACTGCGAGACTATTTCCTTCCCCCGCATGGGAAAGTTTTCAGCAATTATTTCTTCAAAGACACTTTCTATCCCTTCTTCTCTCTCTTCTTCCTCTGGTACTCCTATAATGCGAATATTGTTCCGTTTGGATTGGTCACACAGTTCTCTTAATATTCTTTCATTCCTAGAGATCCTTTTATCTCTCTCTGCCTCAGCTGCTCTGTATTCCTTTTCTCTGATTTCTATTGCATTAACAGCCTCTTGCATCTCATCCAATCTGCTGCTAAGCCCGTCAATGGCTTGTCTCATTTCTGCAGTCTTTCCTGACTTCCCTCACTTCCTCCCTCAGCTCTTGAATATTTCTCTCTAGATCCATCAGCATGGTTATGACTTTTATTCTGAATTCTTTTTCAGGAATATTGTGCATTTCCATCCCTTTAGGCTCCCTCTCTGGTGTTGTCTGGGTGAGCTTTATGTGTACCATATTCCTCTCTCTTTTCATGGCAATAGAAGTGGTCGTTGGTATGTGCCACGTATGCCAGCTGGGCTCTTTAAGACTAAAAAAAAAAAAGAAGGAAGAGAAAGAAAAGAGAAAAAAAAGAAAGAAAGAAAAGAAAGGGAAAAAAAAAGCCCACCGGGTGTAGATTCTGTAAGGATGCTCTAGATGGCGCTGTTGCTCCACTATTCCACAGCCATGGCCGTGTATCTCAGCAGGGCCTCCTGCAGCTCTGGCCATGGTGGGAATGAATGGGAGGCTGTTGTTCTCTATGTGATGTTTCAGTGCGACTACTTTTTCCCAGTCGCCAGCCAAGAGGTCTGAAATTCCTCAGGACTCCCAGCCTGCTGGGCCGAGTGTGCTGGGACGATCCTGGGCCCTTGCCTCTTTAAGACCACCAAAAAAATTGCACACTTTTCTTTGGGAGCCTGCTGTAAGGACCCGGGCGCATTCCCAGCTTAAAACCTGCACCTTCTGCCTCTCCAATATCTGAGACACCACACAATATGTGTCAGTGCTCCCGGCGCAGATCACCAGAACTGGTTATTTTGCAGGCCTGTACTTCCACTCCCTCCCAGCTCTGAATCCTCTCCTCCCGTGGTGCGCTGGGGTGGGGGTGTGCCCAGGTCCCACCGGGTCGTGGCTCCATACCTTATCCGCCTCGCGGGGTGCCGGGTCCTCTCAGGTGCAGATGCAGGCTGTGCGCTGTGCTGTGTATTCTGGTCTCTCTTTTAGGAATAGTTGTATTTGCTGTATTTTCGTAGATATATATGGTTTTGAGAGGAGATTTCCGTCGCCCTGCTCACGCCACCATAGTCCTGGAACTGGAACCTGGTATTTTTAAAGAAATAGCTGATCAAAGGGTTGAGCCAGGAAAGTACAAGAATGAACTTAGACCAACTTGGGCCAAAAAATAAAGAAATTCTTGAGAATGACGGGAACCAGTCAAAAAGACCCAGAAGATGATGTGAAGAGACTTAAAGTGGCCAAATCTATAAAATTTGAGAATCAAATTAAATACATATATGAATTAGAAGTCATCAAAATAAGAATCCACACTGATATAAATAATAGATTAACAAATAAAGAAAAGCTCTATTTTAGAACTTTACTAATAAATATGAAGGGAGGAGGGAATCAGAAAATTACTGTTATGGTCACCAGGAAAAAAACAAGATTAAAAGCTTGGAATTTTCAGCTCCATCTCTCATCCTCCAGAAAGGGGAGAGAGGTTAGAAATGAAGTTAATAATTGACTATGCCTACTTGAGGAAGCCTCTGTAAAATCCTAGTAGCAGGGAGTTTGGGGAGCTTCCAGGTTAGTAAAAATATCCACACCCGGAGGGTGACACACCCCGGCTCCACAGGGACAGAATCTTCTGTGCTGGGACCCTCCCAAACCTCAAGCTATGCATCTCTTCACCTGGTTGTTCATCTGGGTCCGTTATTATATCTTTTAAAAAGCTGGTAAATGTTAAGTAAGTGTCTCCCCCAGTTCTGAGAGTTGATCTAGCAGATTAACCTAATCTAAGGAGGGATATGGGGAGGGGGCAGTCTTTGGAACCTCTGAGCTGAGCTGGTCAGTCAGAAGCGCTGGGCTTTCATTGGCAACAGAAGCTGGGAGTTGAGGAGCAGTCTTGCAGGACAGAGCCCTTGCTCTGTGGAATCTGATGCGATCTCCAGGTAGATAGTGTTGGAGTTGAGTGGAGTTGTAGTGTACCTAGCTGGTGTCCCGGAGACGTGCCGTTGTTGTGGGGGAACATCCGTACATTTCAGGACCAGCAGTGAGGTGTTTAGTGTGAGTAGCTGTAGCTCTGGGATGGGGGGCTTTCCAGGCTGGGGCAAGTTCTGTTTGATCTGATGAGACCAAAGGAAGACAAGGGTGAAAGGTTGGGGTAAAAGGTTTTTATTTCTCACGACTCAGTCTCTCTCACTGCACACTCCCAAGTCCTCCCTCTCCAGCTTCAGCACGCCGTCTGCCCCCTCTCACTTGGCTCCACTACCCAAGCTCTGTCCCTCTGGCCGTGGCTCCTGCTCTCCCCACTCATCCACCCTTCCTCTGGCAGTCATTCTGTGGGCAGGTCCCTGATATACCAAGAATGGAGGGGAGGAGAGAATGGCCGTTACTTTCCACCCCTTACCTACAACTGGCTCTGCGGTGGTAAACATCCCATTGACGTGCAAACAGGCCCTTATAGGCATATCACTATCAAGGCCAGGAGAGAAATTCTGGTTGAAAACTTCCACTTACCTAACAGTAGTAAAGAGACTCACAGGGAAGAAAGACATGGTCAGGAAGCACTGGGTTTTTCCCTACAAAGGAAGGAAAAATCTGAGCATTCTCCGTTTGTAGATTTATCTGGTCTCTGGATGGGTACAATTTAAGCCATCTCTACAAATTAATACTAAATTACTTGTCTTAGTTTTCCCATAATTCCAGGTTAATAATTATCAGATGCTATTATGGAGTCATAAAGATTGAGCCCTGATGGTCATTCTCATAATAAAAAGCGAATTTTGTTAGACATGAGCCTGGAAATTATGTCTGGCATTAAAATAATCATTGGCATCAGAATTAAAGAATGATATTTTGGTTGATTTTATGTGAACACCATTCATTTCTAACTGTATTAGTATAACATTAACAGCTAGGATAATGTTTTGTAAGATTACTTTTTGCCTTTCTTACTAAGTGTAAAATGATTTCTGGGTTTGGTAGTTGTTATTCATAATAATCTAATATAAGGAAGTTTTTTGGTGTGAAACTTTAAAATATCTATACCTAGACAATGTGATACAAATATATGAGCAAGTTAAAGTTTTATGTTTGAACTCAGGATTGTTACATGAACATATGTTTTATGTTTAACTCAGGGTAGTTAGCATTTGAAAAACTATAATCAGAAATCCACACAATAGAGATAGCTGCTGAAAACGGTCCAGCCCTCTTTTTCTCCAGTACTAAAGAGCTTGTTATTTAATACAAGAAATATGATTTTTTTTTTCTTTGCCCATTGGTGAACTAAGTGGTGTTCAAGATGTCAGTCAACTAGAAATAGTATACAGGTACCACAACTCTTGTAAGAAAAGAGTATTTAGCAAAGCAAATTGCCAAAATCTCCAAGAGTCATCCCCTAGTCTATAAGGACTCTTTTACATCTTTTGCATACCCTTTTTTAAAAGATAATGTCATGTAATCTGACCTGAAGCCAGCATATTGCTGTAACTAATTGCCTTAAATGAATCTTTCATTTATGGTGCTTGACTGAAGGCCTAGAATGACAGTAAGCTGGGACCTCATTAAGCTTACAGACTCTTTGCCCTTTTATTTTTGCATTTTTTAATATTTATATATATGACAAATTCAGCCTGAGACAACAGGGCTTGTCGTACCCCACCTGTAAGCAAGATAGTGCACAACTTTGGTGCTCAATGACCATTAGCTTCTGGAGGTTACTGATATCTACCAAAATAATGTCATAATTTTGAATGACCAAATTGACCTAAGGCAGTTTGTAATAAAAGATCTTTTACTAAAATCATCTTTTCAGTATTCCTATAAACAATATACTATTTGCAGACTGGTAATGATGTTCCAACAAAGGGTGGAGGGGCTTGGCACTGAATGCTTATAGATGGCAGGCAAAGTGCTTAGAGGCCTGGGCATACCAAGTACAGGCTGCCACGGTGGAGACATCAAGGAACTTATCTTGAAATAAATGCTTACATATTTAAGTACAATACAATCTAATGGGTATAAAGATATAGATATGCATCATACAGAATTGGGGGTGGAAAGAAACCCCCACTTATTGGGAAGGGCTCTTAAGATAAAGGAAAATTTCCTGAATGAAGTGTTCCTTGATTTGGGTCTCAAGGAAAAGTCATATTTAGAAGCACAAAAAAAGAAAAATAGCATGTTGTAGTAATGGGGACCACAAAGAGTTAAATATCCCTGGATTGTAAAATAACAGGTAAGTAGTCATGGAAATGAAGTGGGAAAGGTAGCTAGGGTCCATAAAGGTCTTATGGAACTGTGAGTCATTCTTGAGAAGCTTGGAATTTAGTCAACAGTGACCAACTTTCTCAAATGCCAGCACCCCTTTTTAACATCAATGAGTTTAGGGCCTTCAAATAATGGTGACTGTAGTTTCACTATTTATATACATTAAAAAATATACAATGTCAAAAAGTTACTACAAATTCACTAAAATTTAGGGAATTATTTAAATTAGTAATCATAACCTACATCTTTTGAAAATATATGCTTCTGAGAAATAGTCATGTATAAATGAGCAAGACATATTATTTGTTCAACCTATAATCAAAGGTTGCAGCCAGCATAGACCTGCAAGCAATCAAAATTTCAAAATATCACCAAGAATCTATAAGCTATAAACTGGGTATCACAGTATAGCCCATGAAAAGTCAGTGAAAGTTCTCAAACCCAAGAGAGAGATGATCAGAGCTGCTTGGGAGAGCAAGACCCTGAAGACAAGAAGAGCAGAGGGAGGGTGGAGCAGTTCTTCACTTGAGAGATCCTGGAGGAGGGCAGTGAAAAGGTAAAATGCTCAAGAATTAACTGATCGTATGGACATGGTAAGTGTGGGTAAAATTGTAATATTTCCAGAATCTCTCTCCTGGCTTTAGTGCATCTGCTTATCAATAGGTGTTTCCAAGGGGTGGGGAGAATTAGGCCATCTATGTATCCACAGGTAATTACAAGGGCATCGGAGGGTTTATCTGGACCTGAGAAGCTAGGGAGAGTTCTCTTTCTCTTCTGCTGCAGCCGGGTCAAGAGAGAGATGGGGACAACTACTTGTAAGAAATAAAAGGTTTTTTTAACTTTATGTCTCCTTTTGACTGATTGCAATTTTAGAAGTATTTTGCCCTGGGATTTCCCCCCGGAGTTACAGTAAGGAAGGGAGGAATCAAAGCTAAATAGAGGAATGACTTCAGTGTACAATGGTCACCTTAACAAACAAGAGGAGATTGTGCATAAAAGGTAGTAAATTAGTTCGGACATGCTGATTTGAGCTGACCTGAAGTAGAGAGATGTGCACCAGGTAGTTAGATAAACACTTCTAAAGTTAGAGGAGTCCATATCACATGGTTAGCGATAGCCTAAAGTTTATGAGACCACACAGGGCAGCATGTAAGGAGTGAAAAAGAAGTACAGTAACATGCATTGTAGGAAATACCAATACTTGAAGGGTAGGAAAGAAAAAGGAGTGTGTGAATGAGCTAGAAAAGGAATAGAGGCATTAAGAAACCAGGAAAGCTTGGGACCATGGAGATCATGGGGTGGCAAGGGAAAAAGAATGGTAATGTGTGTTCAGTGTGGTTCATGCAGAAGCAGGCGTCACAGTGGGCTGCTGCTGAAAGACTAAGAAAGCCGAAACAGCTTTAGAGATCACTCAGTCTAGTCTAAACTGCTCATTATTCATTTAAGAAATTGAAGTTCAAAGATATTTGGTGTCCAATGCATAATGAACTATTAATGACACAGAGGGAGTTACAGCCAAATCTCCTTCATAGCCAGACCAGCATTCACAAAACTGTCATGGAAGTCTAATAGTTAAAACTACCGGAAGCCAGTTTCCAGCTTTTCTAAATAAGGTAGTCTTAACAAACGCACTTCAGTTTCCAGGAATATATGGGCCTGAGCATTTTATCACCTTCAATTTATTAGCTTTGCCTAATCTGTAAAATTTGCATAAGGCTCTTTATATCAACACAACATGTTCCTCCCTCTCTTATGCCTGAGGCTGGAATTCTGGGGTTAGACACAGGCATGGCTCTGCCCACAGCTCCCTTAGCTCCCTTCCAGATCCTCACAATGACAGCACCTCACTGCTGCTGAGGAAAGAGACATTTGTATCTACGAGACAAGTAATGGGCAATTGCAGGCCCCTGCTTAGCAGCTAAGGTATGGTGTGGTCTTCCATCCCTACCCCCAAAGAAGTGTGCGTGTGTGTGTGTGTGTGTGTGTGTGTGTGTGTGTGTGTGTATGTGACTAGACATGTTTATTCTAGTTCTACTGAATAATTTTATAGTGGGTCAATTCTTATGCTTAATAATCCTATGATAAATAGAAACAGTTTGGAGAGGGAATGCCAAGTTGGTTTCCACTTTTTTTTGGCAAAACCAATGTAACTGTCACTGTAAGTTTATACTTGTCATAGTTTTGACAGATATTATGGAAATTAAACATTTTAATTGAAAAAATTGGAGTATTGTAAGTTTCATAAGGTTGAAACACGTTAAAGTTTTCCTTTTGGACTGGGGTTTGTGGCCTTTATTAAAGGGAAGTGTATGAGTTTTGTTTTAATCTAGAATGGAAAGAAACCTCCTACAGATTATGAAATTTATGGAAAACAAGCAACTGGTAATTTGCAGAGAACAAAAACACAAAAAAAATTGCATAAAGAATATTTTGCACTTCGTTTCCACTGGTTACATGGCAGTAGCAAGTGGAAAGGGCTACATTCAGTTATTTCAGCAGTGGGGGTGGTGGGGGGGTTTCAGGGGAAGGAGGGCTCTCGTTGATTTTTGATGAAGTATTTACTGGAAGAACTAGCAATAAACAAATGTTTTGTTACAGTTTGCCATGTTCTATTACATAATCCATATTTCTTTATTGTTACATTTTTTTTTGCAATTTATTTTGGTATCATTAACCTACAATTACATGTGCAATATTATGGTAATTAAACTACCCCTTTCATCAGGTCCCCCCCCACCAACCCCATTACAGTCACTGTCCATCAGCGTAGTGAGATGCTATAGAATCACTACTTGTCTTCTCTGAGTTGTACAGCCCTCCCCGTGCCCCCCCTACCTTACGTCTGCTAATCGTAATGCCCCTTTTACCCTCTTATCCCTTCCTTCCCACTCATCTTCCCCAGTCTCTTTCCCTTTGGTAACTATTAGTCCGTTCTTGGGTTCTGTGAGTCTGCTGCTGTTTTGTTCCTTCAGTTTTTTCTTTGTTCTTATACTCCACTGATGAGTGAAATCATTTGATACTTGTCTTTTTCGGCTTGGCTTATTGTTACATTTTAAGGTAACTATTAAATAATAAAACAAGTTATAATCAAGACCTATGAAATTCACTACTTCATTCTTTCAGATTCTTTTAAGCTTTAGTAAAAAACAGTTCTAGTTCAATCAAGGGGGAGAAAGATGTCAAAACACTGTACCAATTTAGATGTGAATTTAGTTAGGCTTCACAGATACATTACAGATACCTAATTTATTTCCATATGTTGAAATTCTTAAGGTCTAAAATTACAATCAGCTTTTAGAGGAATCTGTATGCGTATCAAACTCTGGAATCTTGCCTATGCGGAAAAAAGGCAATGGTTTTAGAAATTGATTAAAATATACAGATCAAACCAGATATCACAAATAATACTTTTTTTATGTTCACACTGTTATGGCATTTTTGGCATAAAATGAAATAAAGTCCCAAACATAAATCGTCCACTACATTGACCAAGAGATCAGTGTTACTCCTGAACTTTTCTCTATGTTAGATAAAAAGCACGGTGTTGACTACTTACTCCATAAAAGGCACTGTATCTGTTGTTATGGACACAACAACCCCATGCTGTGCTTACAAGAGAAGCCACAGTGTGTCTCAGGAGGGAAGTGGTAATTATCTGGCAGTGTCTCTCAGCTGCCCTTCTAACTGATGTACCAGGTCAAATCACTTCACTTCTCCTTTCATTACCTTGAAATATGATATAGTACATCACCACAGCAAGTGCCCCGAATGTAACTCTAATTTCCTAAGAAAGGTACAAATTCTCCTGGAACTGGTCCACTAACAGAATTCTCCTAACTTTCTATTATGAAAGGTAATTTCCTCATGGATGGCTAAGGAAAGAGGCCTTGGAAAGATTAGGGAACTTCTTGAAACTTTAAGAAATATTTTCTTTCCAGACACTTCATTAATAACTTTTAAAAAACAACATATTGAGTATATTTGAAAAGATAGATTTGGCCCAACTGAGGTTATGTCTTAAGCTTGAAACCATTTATGAAATTATGTTAAGAATTAAGCAATATATTTTTCTTGAAATATAAATAAGGTCAAATACCTAAGCTAAAATTATTAATTTTTATAATGCAATGAATTAAAATAAATAGAAATTAATTACCATTGTGATGTTCTAATATAAAAATAAAACAATATTTTTGAGGAAATTTTTAATTTTTCTGAAAGAAGTTCAAATACTACTGGAAAATAGAAACTACTTACAATCTCAACAGTCTTGTCAATAAATTTTTACTTTTCCAGTGAACTGACTAGTCTAAATTATAAAAAACATCTTGGTAATAACTATGACCCCTGTTAAGCTATCATATGATAAAAAGTATAATTATGTATTAGGAAGAATAAATCTTTGAGAGCCTATCAACTTAATTGTACTTGGCCTAAATTAAAAGGTCAAAAATTGACAAAATTTATTATTTAATTAAGTGATCATATTTTATAAATAGACAATAGACAAACCCTTGTTATAAAAAGATAGGCCTCAACACACATAAATACCAACCACAATAAAATCCTTCCAATCAGTTTTTTTACTTGGAAAAGCTTAAAAATCACAGGCAAGTTCAGAGAATAATGTATTACATATTCATCTACACAACACATAGAATTAGCAAAGGTTAATATTGTATAAAATTTTGTTTCAGATATTTTTATATACTTGTGTAAGAGCAGGTCTATCTTGCAGCTGGAGTGGGGCAGCACCCTCTTGAAAGACTGTTGAAAAGGTTCTTTGAATGTCACACTGCATGCTGAGTAAGGGTGCTAAGTGCAGGGACCACTGGCCTGCCTCATACAACTGCATTGAGACTCCCCTGGCATTAAGTTGTCTGATGCTGGTAAAGCCATCCCAACCAGGCATAGATTTCTCTGTGATATAGAAAATTAGAAAGAGGTAAGGTAGGAGCATTCTCTCCACATGACATCAAGTGGGCATTACTAATTTCCCCTTTAAAAAGAGGGAAGAGTCAGTAAGTTTGGACCCCCAAGGGCCCAAGAGCCTCTTCTACCAGTTAGTCACATGTGTGCAGCAAGGTATATATTAAGGCTTTGAATTATAGAGGGTTTTTTTCTCCACTTTCTATTCTGATTTGTTTTCATTCTTTGTAGAAGTTAACTCACCTCTTCATCTTCAATCTTCTAAAAATGCAATGACAGGACCAAATGAAACGATAAGGGTGTATAAGGGAACTGGAGATTACTCTTCCAAAACCAGTTTTTTTATTTTGACTTCAACCAGTTACAGGTCCATTGCAGGTGTGCTGACATTCCACAAAAAAGTTAGCAGATGTAATTTAGCTATCTTTATATAATCCTAAATTAAGGAAACTATCAGTAACACAAATGTCTTTGCAATTAAAATGACACATTTGTTGTTTTTCTTGTTAATATCAACCATTACATGAAAAATTAAGTAATTTTTGGAGGAAATAGTATGTTGCAATTAGAGTAGAAACACCAGGTATTTTTCTGTATTTTAAGATTAAAATATTTCCTGTATTTTAAGATTAAGCTTTGAGGCAATGCCTTTCTCTGTTCAGGGGACAGGGAGGGCACACTAGAACGTGAAAATAGACCACTTGCAGGTGTTTTAGAGTGAGAATACGTGTTCACTTTGAAAAATGCAGTTTGAATATATATTCAAATAAGCTATAACTCTGCTGATTGGAATATTTTTTTTCCTAAGTGGACTTAACTGTCCTGCAACTCTATGCTAAATTTCTTCTTCTTGAATTGTGTGTATTTTATTGGCCAGGTAGTTCTCAGTAGACATCAATAAGAAGTTGAATCTCCTACCTGATTATTAATTCAAACCAGACAGCGAACTTCAAGGGAACAGTGGATTGGGTTTGACTGCCCTTGGTGTATATGACTCTGAGATGGTTCCAGAGAGAGTAATTAAAAACTTTCATATGCCAAACACTATTCTAGGTGCTGGGACTGGTCTCACTTGGTCTCATGGAGCCTACCTTCTGGTGGGAGAGTCAGAGAATAAACAAGTAAACAAAGGAACAAACAAGAGATAAACAAGAAAATCAAATAGCTCTAAGGTCATGAAGACACTCACACAGGCAATGTGATGGTGGAAACATAGATGGAAGTAAGGGGCAGCTTAAATTGGATAATCAGGAGCTTTCTGAAAAGGCCTGTCATGAAGAAGCCAGTCATGTGAAAATTTGGTGGAAGATCTTCCAAGCAAAGAGAAGCACACAAGCATAGGCCCTGGCTTGAAATACTGAGCAATAGAAAGAAGACCCATGTGAGTAAAGTACATGCATGAGGGAGAAGGTGGCTGCAAATGGAGATGGGACAGATGGGTTCTAACAAAACCATGCAGGGTCTTGTGCATGTCAGTAAGCACTCTGAACTTGATTTTAAATGTGACAGGAAGTCACTTGGGGGCTTTGAGTAAAAGATTTCCTTGATTGTATTTATATGATCCCAATATAAATTGGGATCAACTATAATCTTTCGACTCTTATTATCTTCTTCATGGCATATTATAGCATGTGTTTGTGAGGTTTTTGGGATTTCTTTCTTTTGCTTTGTTTTGTGTATTCTGCCCTCTCTGTAAGCTCCATGAGAGTAGGAAAGAGACTATTTTATTTACTACTGAATATCTAGAATCTAACCGAGAATCTACCAACATTCATGGGTGTTTAATATATGCTGCTTGAGTGAATGATTGAATATGAATTGTTGATTTCCAATTATTTTTAAGAGCTCAGGATACTGAAATAACCCTCTCCATGTAATACCTGAAAGCCAGTTGAACCAGGCGAATCAATTCCTGGCATCATCCCGACTTCCTCAGCATGGTTGTGTCCACTAAGCCCAGAAAAGACACATTTTCCTGTACTCTTCAATATTTGAAATCAGTGTACTTGTTTCTAATAAAACACAGAGAACTCAAAGGAAAAAAGTCCCAACAGAAAGAAAATGAAACAGAAGGATTTTGATAGCCATTGTTTTATATGGCAGGAGCTCTCTAATGGTTTGGGTTGTAAGCTGCACATCAGTGGATTGAGCAGTCTAACACTGCATTAGTAAATAAAAGAATTGAAAGGATTTTATGGCCATTTCCTTTAAGCAATTCAGCCCTGGATAAATCATTACAGCCTAAAACTTTGAGACAATAAACTCATAGTACTTTTGTCCAAGAAGAGAATCTTTTCTGTTCTTAAGATATTTAGAATCATTTCAGTGAACCAAATCTGTGTATGTCTTCCTAGAAAGAGAGCATTTTGCCATGGTGACTGCTGAGCCTTTCTTGTCAAGTGGCTACATGCTGACTCTACCCAAACCTCCAATCTCTGTACATCTGTGTGTTTCAGCATTCGGATGGAGAATTCTCCTTCGGTTCCTTACTTTCTAAATACTGCCAGCCACCAACTCATATTTGAATTTGCCAAGAGTGACCTCTAAAAACAAATAACAGGGAGGTCATAAGAATAGGCATGTAAGCATTTATATTTTGTGGTTTCGGGGAGTTAAGAATTCTTGTCATCAAAAACACATCTCATTATTTGAAATTATTGTAAAATCACAGCTTTCCATTTGTCCACTGGAATGAGGACAAACGCAGAGGAAGAGGTAATATGCTTTCATATATTCATATATGCTTACTGAGGTGTAAGCAGTCATCTGAGATCATGATGTCACAGCCTTCCCTGAAAGGGGGTATACTGTCTCCCTGAAAGAGGGGCTGCCTGGCCTAAAGGAGAATTTGAAGGCAGGTGAGATGGAATCTATTCCTTCACAATTTTCCTAGGACCGTATCTGCTTAGGAGTCACACTTAAGAAATAGCAGCATGATACCTGGTTTACCCAGGAGAGGAGATAAGATAATATGAATGCAAAGAAAGAAAGAAGAAACAACTTAAAGAGGCTGTTTTGGGGCACACGATATTGGACTCTTTCATTACCTTCATGTTAAAAGGAAAATTTGAAACAAGGATTTTGAAAAAGTTCGTGTCCTTTGACAACTACTACGTTTCTCATCGACTCAACTTCTCCTTTGGAAACTAATATAAGGTTATTTATTAAATAGTCATAAATTGTTCAGCTCCTGCTATGGGCCAGACACTGCTTAGTGCATAGGATACAAGTGTAATTAAGACAAAAGCCCTGCTCTCAAATTGTATACTGATCAATGGGGAGGGCAAAGGGCAAATTAACAATTACAGTAATATTCAGCTCCTTGAGGACAGACACTCTTGTTATTTTTATTTAATTCTCTATCCCCAATGCCTAAAATACTGCCAGGCATACCATACGCTCGAAAAACACATGTTGAATGTTGAGTGAATATAATTGCTATAATGGAGATAACACTAACAGCTTCACCCAGAAGATGGTATTTGGATGGAGACTTGAAGCATTAACAGGGAATTGCCAGGTAGGCAGGATGCAAACAGAGAGCGGACATACTTGGCAGAGAAGAGCATGGTCGAGGGCACAGGAGTGTGAGAGAGCACACTGGACTCAGCAATATAGGTAAGTTAGTGGGGAAGAAACATTAAATTCAGAAGAGGCAGTGGCAAGACATAAAGCTAGAAAGGTAGCAGGGGCCACATTGGGAGGAGACATGCAATTCCTAAAAAGACTTGAAATTGATTCTGCACGTGATGAAAAGCACTGAAAAACCTTGATCCAGAGTAGTATATAATAGTTTAATGCATTAAACATGGCAGTCAGGAAAGAGGGATGGGTGAATTAGAGAGTATAAATACTTGAAGCCAGAAGAGCAACTAGGAGTCATTGAAATGGTCCTGGTGATAGATCACAAATGCCTGAACTAAAACAGTGAGGGTGGGGATGAGGATGCCAGGAAGAATACAGTAGGTGCCTGTAAGTGAGACCAAAGACTTGGAAATTTGATCTGGAAGAAAAGGACAGAAGAGAAATGTAGGTTTTTCTCTCAGAAAGACTTGAACTATGGGTAGGGTGTTGCACCATTAGTAAAGAGAGGATAGCCCATCTTCCCTACTCCAGAGATGAATAAATCTAATAGCATATTAAGATCTCAGACCCTATGGATGGGTGGAGTATGAAATATATACTACCTACTGTGAATACACCCACTAAAGTCACAACCACCTTGTGCAACTTCCATGTGTTTTCTTGGTCAGTATGAAGGATTTCCTACACTCGCTTCAGATTTTTGCTCTAGTTCTAGGTCAAGGCTACATGCCCACTTCAGCCAGCTTGCCTGGAGTCCTGACATGTTTTCTTGGCAAAGGCCCTTGTATATCTACACAACCACTGTGCTGGAGTCCTTTGTTGATGTGAAATGACACAACCTCTGCTCCTTAGAACTTCCTTAGGAGGACATTCATGGTACATTCAAGAAATCCAACCACTTGGGAATTGACATTAATCCATACAAATCCCCAAATTTGACACATCATTTGGATATGATGTGGATTGATGCCCACCTTTCTTAGAGAATATGAAAATATTGGTCTATAACAAAAATATGACCTATGTTCTCCAAACTTTCACCACAGATGTGTTCAGTGTGTCAAGCTTACACAGAGAATAGAAAAAATTTCACATCCTGACAGACATACAAAAAAGCAGTGTAGGAAGAACCTAAAAAATCATTTTAGAATAACCTCAAGCTTCAGATAATTAATGGAATATCATGTTAAAAAAAAGCTTCAGGTAAGCAATGTGCAGCTGGCTGCACCTTCCACCGGGCTGGCACCAGTTCACAAACCTGTTGCCCCTGCCATTGTGCCAGGCCAGCCAGAGGGTGGATCCACCTACAGCAGCAACAGGGGCATAAAGCTGAGGCTCCTCATTACACGCTGGGCCCACTGGTCTTAGAAGTGGAGGCAGGCACTGCAGCAAAGAAGCAGGAAAGAGCTCTTTCCTCCCAATAGGCACAAGTGCTGCCCACCTGTGATAGCCTCCTAGCTCCAGGTGCTGGGCAGCTCAAGAGAGTAGAGCTTCTGGGCACTAGAAGGCACCACCTACACAAAGTTATTATTCAAGAGTAATCAATACAAATATGAAATGGCAAAAGGACCTGGTACAAAACAAAATCTGACAAGCACCAGAAAGAGGTAAGTGAAACTGAAATCACCAATCGTCCTGATAAAGATTTCAAAATAAAAATAATAACCATGCTCACAGAGCTATAGAAAAATATTCAAGACCTAAGGGAGGACTTCAAGAAAGAGATAGAAACTTTGAAAAATACAGTGTCTGAAATGAAACATACAATGGAGGGATTATAAAGCAGATTAGATGAGGTAGAGGAGGGGGTACATGAAATAGGAATTAGAGAACAGGAATACAAAGAAGCTAAGGCACATAGAGAAAAAAGAGGATCTCTAGGAATGAAAGAGTATTAAAAGAACTGTGTGACCAATACAAACAGAACAACATTCACATTATAGGGGTATCAGGAGAAGAAGAGAGAGAAAAAGGAATATAAAGTGTCTTTGAGGAAATAATTGCTGAAAACTTCCCTAATCTGGGGAAGGAAATATTCTCTAAGGCCATGGAAGTCCACAGATCTCCCAACACAAGGTACCCAAGGAAGAAAACACCAAGACATATAATCATTAAAATGGAAAATATCAAGGACAAGGACAGAGCATTAAAAGCAGCCAGAGAGAGAAAAAAATATCACATAAAAAGAAAAACCCATCAGGCTATCATCAGACTTCTCAACAGAAACTTTACATGACAGAAAGGAGTGGCATGATATATTTAATTTAATGAAACAGAAGGGCCTCCAGCCAAGAATACTCTACCTGGCAAGATTATCATTTAAATTTGAAGCATTGTTAAACAATTTCAAGAGGAGCAAAAGTTAAGGAAATTTACATCCCACAAAACATCTCTAGAGTGTATTTTGGAGGAACTACTCTAGATGGAAATGCTCCTAAGACTAAATAGCTGTCACCGCAAAAAATAAAACCATAATAAAGGAAATAGACCAATTAATTACTAAGCAAATGTAAAATTAAATGAGCTACCCACAAAGTCAGTCAAGGGATATACAAAGGCTGTAGAATATGACACCTAATATATAAAGAGTAGAGGATGAAGAAAAAGAAGGGAGGAGAAAAAAAAGAACCTATAAACTGTGTTTGAAATAGCATACTGAGTTTAGACTGTTCGATTGTAAAGCTACCTTTGAACCTTTGGTAACCACAAATCTAAAGCCAGAAATGGCAATAAGTACATATCTATTGATAACCCTAAATGTAAATGGACTGAATGCATCAATCAAAAGACATAAGAGTAATAGAATGGATAAAAAAGCAAGACCCGTCTATATGCTGACTATAAGAGACTCACTTCAAAACCAAAGACATGCAAAGACTAAAAGTGAAGGGATGGAAAAAGATATTTCATGAAAATAATAGGGAGTAAAAAGCAGGAGTTGCAGTACTTGTATCAGATAAAATAGACTTCAAAACAAAGAATTAACAAGAGACAAAAATGGACATTACATAATGATAAACGGGTCAGTCCAACAAGAGGATATAATCATTATAAATATCTATGCACCCAATATAGGAGCACCTACATATATGAAACAAATACTAATAGAATTAAAGGGGGAAATAGAATGCAATGCATTCATTTTAGGAGACTTCAACACACCACACTCTCCAAAAAGAGCAGCAGTCTCAAGAGACTAGAGATTACCAAAGGGGAGAGGGTGGGAGGATAAGTGGGGAGGGAGGGAGAAGGGGATTGAGGGGCATTATGATTGGCACACATGGTGTGTGTGGGGGGTCATGGGGAAGATAGTGTGGCACAGAGAAGACAAGTAGTGACTCTGTAGCATCTTGCTATCCTGATGGACAGTGACTGTGATGGGGTTGGGGGGGACTCCATAATATGGGTGAATGTAGTAACCACAATGTTGCTCATGTGAGACTTTCATAAGATTGTATGTCAGTGATACCTTAATAAAAAAAAGTTTCAGGTAATAACTAAAAATATCCAGTCATCTATGTATATATATTATTTATTGAATTTCTTACAGTATCCTACATTACTTCACTTGAAAAAAACATTGAAACTTTTGTAATTTTCTACAGTAGTCATGAGTTTTTTTTTTTTCCTTTTCAAATGGACTGGTGACCTGTAAATAGATATATCTAACCGTATCTTCTGAGATGTCTTTTCACTTGGTTTTATTGTTTGTTTTGTTGTTTCAAAATATACATGCCCACATGCACTAAATCTCTGAAGGCAGAGTCTGGGTATATTTACTCTTTCAACTCTTCCTTTTGATATCACTTTTATTATTTTTTTTATTAAAGTATCATTAATATACAATCTTGTGTTGATTTCAAGTGTACATCACAGTGGTTCAACAGTCCTGTGATTCATTTATATTGTGATCATGAATTGTGCCCCTTTATTCCCCTCTCCTCCCTTGCCTCCTCCCTGCCTCTTGATAACCACTAGTCACTTCTCAGTGTCTGTGAGTCAAATGCTGTTTTGTTCCTTCTGTTTTGCTTTGTTTTTATACTCCACAAATAATTGAAAACATATGGTATTTGTCTTTGTCCACCTGGCTTATTTCACTGAACATAATACCATATGGATCCATCCATGTTGTTGCAAATGGGAGGATTTCTTTTCTTTTTATGGCTGAATAATATTCCATTGTATATATGTGCCACATCTTCTTTATCCAGTCATCTACTGATAGACACTTAGGCTGCTTCCATATCTTGGCTGTTGCAAACTGCCATAATAAACATGGTGTGCACATTTTCATATCACTTTAAACTTAGAAGAAAGCTGCAAAAATAGTACAAAGAACTGCCACATAGTCTCTATTCAGAGTTCTTATTATCTACTGCAGCCTAACAAACATCCCAAAAGTTAGTGACCTAAAATAAATTATTATTTAGCCCACAAATCTGCAACTTAGGTGGGTTTCAGAGGAAAGGCTGGTCTCTGCTCCATGCAGCATTAGCAACAGTCCTGGTTCCATTGGATTTAACCCCAAGACAGCTCCTCCTTTGACTAGCAAATTAGTGCTTTCAGCGAGTGCGCCTGGCTTCCATGTCTCTCCATTTGGGCCTCTCCCCATAGGCTTCTGTAGGTGCTGCTTGAGCTTCCTCTGAGCATGGCAGCTGTGCTCCAAGAGGTGGCATGCAAGAGAGACAGGCAGCACTATACTGCCTTACTATCTAGCCTGGAAAGTCATACAGCATCATTTCTGCCATAGGCATGCCAAAGCGAATTCGGAGGGGGTAAATAGACCCTTTGTACTAGTACAAGAACTATGGAATGAGAGGTATTCCCAGCATTTTTACAATACACAGTGTTTCACACTCAGTCACCAATTATTTATATTTTGGCCCATTTGTTTTATCATTATCCCTATTTACTTATCTCTACATAAATATAGAATATATTTAAGTATGTATTTCCTAAAAACAAGGGCATTATCATACATAGCCACAGTACAGTTACAAAAATCAGGAAATTTAATATTGTTACAATACTGTTATCTAAGCCATGGACCATCAGGCATGTATATTTTTAAATCCCACAAGATGATTCTGATGGAAAATCTTAGTCTAGAAGAACATGTAAATATTTTGGACAGACCCAGGTTCAAATTTCAGTTTTGTTGTTAACCAGAAGCGCAACCTTTGACAAGTTACTTGTAGCTCTCTGTACCTCAGTTTCAACCTTAATAAAAGTGGAGTATTATTAGCTACATCATAGAATGGGGGAAAAAAAACATGTGTAAGGCTCCTGCTTCTCAGCAAATGTTAGTTTTGTTCTCTTCCACCTCTTAAAATGACCAGCTAAATGGTCAGGTGGAACGCAGTGACAGCTCCCACCTGGTCTGTGGACACACTTGTGCGTTTAATGGCTCGTTCCTCTGTCATGAGCCGACTCGCCAACTTGTTCACTTTCCCCTCTGTTGTAACGATCATGATCGGATTATAGAAAGTGAAGTTTATTAAGTTTTCAAATAAAACACTAAAGTATAAAGGGAATAGCAGTGTCCATACTACCTCTGCTCCACCTCTCCTAACTCTAACTGCATGGGGAAGAATTCAACAGAAATTCTTTTACTAGATCACCCTTTTACTAATAAGGCTACAGTCACTTACATGCGGTATGTTGTTTTGAGTCTAATTCATGGATTTGACCTCATGAGCCAGTTACCTTTGTTTTGTTCCCCGCTCTAAAGCGGAACCAGCTTTCATGCACGCAAAGGCAACGAGAGGACGAGGCAAGAGCAGCAGAATAAACAGTGAGGAAGTCATACCTGTTCTCTCCTTTTTAGGACTTGTCACACAGCACCATCCTCCGGATGGGAAGGTGGTGTTCTGTGGTATTATTTGATAAATACTCAAAAGAAAGCACAGACACAACTTCCTCATTGGTCTTTCATGATTATTATTTAAACATAGCTACAAGAAGAAAATTCTTCCTTTCTTTTTTTTTTCTTCCTGTTAGATATACCACAGGATGTCCCCACTACTGGCCCTGCTATCTAAGAACAGCTCATTAGACTTCTATGGCCAGAGATTTCATTTAAGGTGACTTTATCAACTTTTCGTCTTTTGTAGCTTTCCCTGTCCCTTGATGATACCATCATTAAAAAACCCTTTTTACAATATTTAAACATTGAAGTTAAAAAGTCCCTAAACTCCATTTTAACAAGAGCCACCAGACTCCCGAATGCCTTTGATCTGTTATTTCCTGTGCTTTACTGGGATTTTTAAAAAGCTGGTTAATAATTCCAGGCACATTGCTTCAGACTGGTTCTAATAAGGGTGAGTCTATTCGCAGGCTTGTGTGTTTAGATGGCACAATACGTAGCAACGACTCACGCTCATTTCCTAACTTGTTGCTGGAGACCCAGAGAGGCTCCAGAGACCCACCTGGCTTCTGTTTGTTGTCATGAGGAACAACACAGATGAGCGTGGCTGGACTGGTCATAGGGACACTAACAGACGCCAACCTAGAGTGATTTACATTTGCAGTGGAACCAAGAAAGTCAGGCCAGTCCTTCCACCTTTATGTATAAACTTTGATGATGCAGATATTATTGTCAATGCTGGTCCAGCTCACAAGTCAAGTAACTTTGTGTTCTGGATAATTTCACAAAATCACAATACTTGGTACCAAAAACAACTCAAAAGACCTGAACTCTGACACACAAAAATATCATGGGATCAATACAGAATGAAGCTCTGACAATCTTTTTTTAGTTCTGTCCTATTGTATCTTGAGGCCATAACCTGCCTTGATCCTGAACAACAGTACTATTACGTAACAGAAGCCCACGTCCTCATTTAATACACAAGCACATCAGGATAGCTTAAAGCATCCTTGAGGCGATCCTTGTGAAGATCGACAGTGTTTTTCCATTACCCCCATCATGAGTCAGGTTCCACACTTCAGGGTTCGCATTACATAGCTCATCATTTGCTTCGCTGGTGGCAGGATCCTAAACCGAAACTATATTCTGGCCTGTTTGAGCTAGAATGTTTAATTATTTGCAGAGCTGGTCATAGCTTATGTTTCATATTGTATTTATATACCATGGGTTTCTTCTTAAGGAAGATTATAACCGTTTTACAGGTAAAAGCTGAGAGTCTCATCTTCAATAGATAAAATATTTCAGATTTTATCTACCACAGTTTTGAAGTGGCTACAATTTTTCATAATATTCTGCATTGCATATTTTAAGATATTTGCAATATTTACCAGTTAACTAGAAGCCTGATATCTTAAAATCCCCAGATCTCAAATCTATCCAGGACTTTTTTTTAACACTTATGCATCTTTTTATTTATTCTTAATTACACTATAATATTTGGAATATACAGACTTTGAGAAACAATTACATGTGTTTTTATGTGAACCACCTACTTTTCTCTTGAATAGCTGCAATGCTTTTACTACCCTGCAAACCCTAGAACATTTAGTATATATAATAAAGAAATATATATATATATACATAAACATATAAGAAAAATTAATTTTTTTCCTTTATTTGTTTCAAAGGTGTTTTTCCAGCCAATACAAAATCAGTAACACAATTAATAATCTGCTAAGCAAAAGCAATGTCAAATGATTCCCTGAAATTGCTTTCTCTACAAAAGTTAATTCTAATTCTTACATTTTAAATAAACTTCTGTTTAGACTCCAACTTATTTAGTCACATATGAGCAGTTTTATCCTAAAGACAAAGTTGTAGAATTTTTAGTAAGGCATGGTACCCATTGCAGCTATGGATTAAACGATCCAGAATGGTCTGAGGGAAAAACAAATATTACTTCAGTGAACCCTTGTTTTCAGATACTATAAAATTTTAAGGCCAGAAAACTTTTATATTTACAAGAAATGTTTTGAAAGTAAGTGGGAGCTCTCAAATGCAAGAAACATTATACTGAGATTCAAATTGTCCTCTGGGGAAAAGGGCAGTATGTTTGGAACTTTGCACCTTAATATTTGCTAGATGAGCTCATTCCGTGTTCTGCATAGAACAAACGCGTTGCTGGCCGATCACACTCTGTCTTGCAGAGAAGCCACAGAATGTCTGCCCCATCCACAGGCCTCTTCAGCTTAGTGCATGGGACCGGATCACAGCTGACTAGAGTGCTTGGATGTCTGACCCTATTTATTATCATTTGTAATAAAAGACTTGGTATATATAAAGAATATATATACATAATGTATATACATTATAAAACAATAATACAATAAACACCAATGAAGCCATCACCCAACCAAGAAATAAAATGTCATTTGCCTCTACCCATGTATTTCTCCTCATCCCATTTCCCTGCTTCCTGTGCAGATGCACACTGACTGCTATCCTTTTGCTGGCCACTTCACTTCTGGGAACTTCACCCGCCAGAACTAGGCAGCCTTCAAGGAGCCAGTTTTGGGTGGTTAATGATCCCAGGGTTGAATACCAACCTCCCACAGAGGCGTCTTAAATTAACTTACCTGCTGTCGCTCTGTGAAGCAGACTCCCCTCCGTGCTGTGTGGACACTGCCACCCAACAGCAAGGGAGCTCATTCAGTGGGTCTGCGGAGGTGGACGCTGGCCTGGGAGGTTCTGCGCATGCGTGGCACCATCTCCGTGAACAACCGTGGGAGGCCACGCCTTCTCCCTACTTGTCCAGAGATCCTGAAGACATTGAAAAGGAAGAGCACGCCATTGCAGAAAAGGCTGTGATCAAGGAGGAATGTCAGGGTGAATGGACTGCTCCAGCTCCTGAATTTACTGCTACCCAGTCCAAGGCTTCAGACTTCTCTGAAGTTCTGAGATGCCCTCTGGGCCTATTCAGCAGTTCCCTTCTAAGGCTGGAGAGCTCCGCCTGCCTGCTGCAGACTGGTCAGCAGCTAATGGGTAGAAAAAAAACCACTGAGTGGTCTTCAGCTGTTCTCACACAAATCTCAAACATGAAATGGAAATATGGGTAACAGGGAAAAACAGTTTATAAAGAAAAAAAAGCAATGTATTGCTCATTTTTTAATCCTTTAGGGATTTTCTTACTGTGTTTTTGTTATTCATTTCTAACTTAATTCCACTATAATCAGAGAACATACTCTGACTTAACACTTGGAAAAGTCATTGTATCTTCCTTTACAGTCCAGACATATACATACAATTTTATTAAGTGTTCCATGTGAACTTGGGTATGTGTAATGTAGGCGTCAAGTGCTGTGTTCTAACAGAGTGTTTTACACACACATACACACACACACACATAGTAAAGTTAACCATGTTCTAATTTTCTATATGTGTATTAGTTACTTTCACTGTTGTATCAGTTTCTGAGACAGGTTTGTTAAATTCTTCTATGATCTTTGTATTGTTTATTTCCTTTTTTGATTCTGTTTTGTTTTACCTGTTTATAGACTACATAAACAAAAGAGTGTTATTTTCAGTAATATTTTTTGCATTAAAGTACACATTGTCTATATTAAGATAATTCTGCAAGCTTTCTTTTCATTGGTGTTTGCATGGAATGATTTTCCATCCTTTTGCTTCCAACTTTTCTGAGGCTTATAGTTAAAGTGTATTACTTGCTAGTTTCTTTTGAAATACAATCTATCTTAGTTCTAGTGTGTTTTTCCTAGAACAGAGAATGAATTTAATTGGAACATTTGGTCCATTTACAGCTAATATAATACTAAAATATTTCAGATTGTATCTACCACATTACTCATATTTTCCCCCTATCTTGCCTTGCTGTTGGCTAAATCTGCCAAGTTAAGAGACCAAATCTAGCCACACTCATTCTCTTCCATGGTGTTTATGGCTACTTTTACACTGGACTATCAGAACTAAACTAATAGCTATTAAAGAATGAGCTGTTTGAACACAGAGTGGTATTCTAACACACGAGAAGTGAAGTTTTCTAAAATTCCTTGATGTATAAAATCTTATGGAAAGTAGAATAAAATATTTGTAGTAGTTATATACAACAAAGGACTCATAGTCACACCTCTCCAAATCAATGTTAGGAAAAAGAGGTAAGAAAATAAACCTAAAATATAATGAACAAAAAACTTTGAATATATATTTCATGAACAAGGATATCCAAATGGCCAATAAGCATATAAAATATGTACTCAATTTTATTAGACATCAGGAAAATACATATTAAAACCACAATTCAATAAATCCCATCTACAGAATGTCTCAATTTTTTGAGGCAGAAAATAACAATCATTAGCAAAGCTAAGGAGCCACCAGAATTCCTACACTGCTGGTAGGAATGTAAATTAATACAATCATTTGAAAACTCTTGGGCAGTATTTACCGAAACTGAACACATACTGCCTTCTGACCTAGAAATTATACTCATTCCCAATGAATTTCACACACCTATTAATCAAAAGATATGGATAAGAATATTCTTAGCAGTGTTATTCATAATTTCACAAAACCAAGAACTATTCAAAGGACCATCAACCATAGAATGAAAAAACAAAATATGTTCTTTTTCCATAAATGTAAAGACGAGAAGGAGCAAACTATAGCTGCACACAAGAATGACTCTTAAAAACAATATTGACTGAAAGCAGCCACACACAAAAGAGTACATATGAGCTGATTCCATTTGTATAAATTCAAAACCAAGCAACACTAATCTATACTGCATATATTTCCCTTGGGGAGGGGAGCGGAGGGCAGTAGTGACTTGAAGGCATTTGGTGGAACTTTCTAGGTACCAATAGTGTTGTTTCCTGGTCATGGTGTGGGTTATAAGTACAGTTCATTTCTGAAAATTCATCCATCTGTACACTTATGATTGGTATACTTTCCCCTATTACAGTATCCTTCAGTAAAGTTACTTTAATTTTATAGAGATTTAATTAGATTTGGTACATGTCTAGATTTAGTAATTAGGAAATAACATGATTATTTAGATGGAAAAAATTGTGTCTTTTTACTATGCATGATATTTGACTTTGACATTCTCGTAGGCAAAGTTACATATTTAGTATAATACATAGTTATCAATGCAATGTTTATGCCTACAAAGCCTCCCCCACCTCTTATTTCCTTTCTTTACAATATTATTTTACAGTAAATATTTGATTTTAAGTAAGAAAACCATATGTTTAAGATGGAAAGAATAAAACTTTCCATTGCAGCTCCTTTATGAGAAACCAGATGTCAGGAATAATAAGTTAAATTTAAGCACATTCCTATTAAGCACTATTCCACTTGCTATTTCCTCTGCCTGGAATGTCTCCCAAAGATATCTACATGGCTTGCTGTCTCACTTCTTTGATATCTCTGCTCACATGTCATTTTGTCACACAGCCTTCCCTGAAGACTCTGTATAGTGTTAGTTTCTCCTTGCTGTCCTTCTTTCTCTCCCACACGGTGCTTGATTTTCAACTGAACACTACCACCTGACAAGATTTAATTCAATATTTATTGTCTATCTCTCCCTTCTAGGATGTAAGATAACTGACCAAAGCAGTATCTTTCTGTATGCAAAGTGTGGAAACGTAAATCACTCACTCTACTTGACCAGAAGCAGTGGCCTTAGGTTCTGTTAGCCAATTACACTTGTGGAACCAAATAAATGAGGCATCATGGCCCCAAACTCATTCAGCTTTGAAATGCAGTAAGTTTAATCGAATGATATATACTTTAGAAAGGGAGGTATTTAAATATATGTTCAACAATCACATGCGCTTAGTGTGTTCAAGAAACAGCAAGAAGGCTGGCATGGAAGAGCAAAGAGATGGAGATGTGAGCTAAGAAGGTTCTGGAAGGGCAGAGCTTAGGGCCTGGTGGGCCACCTGCGTTGAGTGAGAGGCCTTGGAGGTTCTGAGCAGGGGGAGTGTCCGGCTGGGGCTGCTGTACGAAGAACATACTATGAGATCAAGGGTGGAAGTAGGAAACCAGTTAAACTCCGGCAATAATCTAAATGGAAGACAGTGGGGAGGGGGTGTACAACTAGAACACTGTACTTTCGGTGGTGAAAAGTGATTTGAGATGTTCTAAAGCCTGGGTTTTGTTTCAGTATTGACTTTTAATATGAGGAAAAAGAAAAGGAATCAAGGTTGATTCCCAGGCTGTGATTTAAGATTCCAGGGGATCGGTTGCCACAAACTGAAATGGGGGAAATTGGGAGAAGAATTGTGGAGGAGACTTAAGAATCAGTTTTGGACATGTTAGTTTTAAAATGCCATTTTGAACATGTTAGTTTTAAAATGCCCATCTAATGCAGATGTACAGACAGTTAGATGTAAAAGATCTGGAAAGTTTAGAATAAAGGTGAGTATTTTGGAGTCATCAAGTTGGTATTTGGAGCCAAGGAAGAAATCCAAAGACTGGACCCAGATACCTAGTAATTGTTGGTTTAATTGAGCATAAAAATTTCAATGGGCTTACAAATATTTCAGGTTTTAATTCTTCTAAAGGATCTCATGATTTTCAGTAAAGTGGTATACACAAAAGGCTCTATATAAATGTGTGTGGAGTATACAAACAGTCTTCACTTTGCATGCGTGCTACTAACAAAAAGACAAAACTCCAAAAAGGGAGTAATTCAAGCTAGACAAGATCTTGGAAAATATTTTTTCTCAATTTGCTTCAAAGGAGAAAAACAGCCTTCATTTTAGAATTGTTACATTATTATCAGGATATAATCTGCATAAAAATGGACTGTTATTCAACCAAAAACATTCTCCCCAATTTAATTTTTATTGTCTCCATCACCTGTTGTTATGAAACAAAAAAATTAAGTATGTATAAATGTCACACATACAGGGTCATCATGATCAATGACTTGATTTACATTCTTTATGAAAACAATCTGGGAGAAATCTCCTTATGGCCAAAATATTTAGTTTAAAGCATACAAAGGTAAAAGTTCCCAGACTACACAAAGGGCTTCTAGTATTTAACAGAGGGTCTAGGAATGGCAGAGTCCTACTTCCCTTCATGCTCATTGTGTCTGTATTCCTTTTTTAAGGAAACACACTATTTGATAACATATAAATCAAGTTCAATTAGTTAAATTAAAATCAAACATAATGTTTTAGTGGGGCTGGAAATACTGAGGTCATCACCTACCACAGAGCCAAAAAGTCTCAAGGACTTCTACCAACCTTAACTTTTATTACTTTAGATTCTATCAACCATATAGCCTTATTTTCCCCCTTTCCATTGCCCCTACAAAACAACTTTAACTTTATTATTTTACGTTCTATCCTTTTTTTTTTCTTTTCTCTCTTCTATTAACTCCCACAAGATAAACTTCAATGTAAAAGATTGGGAACATTAGAAAGCATAAATATTTGAAAGATTATGATTTCTTACCACATGCACCTCAAAATAAAAATGACACTAAGTCCCAAAAACATTATCTTTAAAATGAAACAAAGCACACCCATGTGGGGAAAATTCATATAAATTCTTTTTAGATTACCAGATTATTCTTTCGAGGGCCCTTTGCAAAATGTTTTCAAAACCTGTTTTGTCAGCCTGTTACACAGACCAGTGCTGGTTTAGCTGATGCATTACAGGGTTGGTATTTGGTAGTTATTTCTTTCTCTCTGCTTCTTTCCTTTGCCTCTTCTCAAGTATTGTGTACATATCCTCATGCACCTCTCCTTGTCAGAAGGCTAAGGGACAGTTTGAATTACCCTGCTGTATGACAATAACAATTCTCCAATCAGAAGTATGGCATAGTGCATTGAAAGTAAGGAAAATATTTCTATATGAGTGTAGTGTAACATAAACCAGCTCCTCTCCACATCAGATTAGTTGAAATATTAAGTGTTGCTCTATGTGTATCCATTTAGGGGCCCTGCTAACATGCAGGGATAGTATTATCATAAGCTTGAGGCTTGGGCAGCCTTGCCTGCTCTCCCCTTGGGTAGAATGCCAAACATCTTTGCGTTAGATTTCCTTTGTTTCTTCAATTTTTCAAGTTATCGTTTTAGAGTATCCTTCCTGACATACCATGTCTTTTTTGCTCCATTATGTTAGAAGAGGTAACATGGGATCTGCAGATCTGATTGTGATACTGTGACTTAGCTTTGCTGTTCCCTTCTAGGAAGTATTCTTCCTCCTGACTCCTCCCCAGATGTTTGTGTTTGGATGTGTGATGGGAAGAAACTTTTTAAATTTTGAAGCTTATAAAATCTTTGTGAAAGCTTCTCTCTCTCTTTCTGAGTCAGAACTGGAATAGGACTTGGCCAGGCTCCCATGACATGGAGCTCTCATGAAACAAATAAAATCTTTTAGGTCTTCCCAAAAAACATTCTTTTCTTCAAGTTACACAGGGACTCAAAAGGAGTTATGGCTATATATTGGCTGGATTCTGATTGTCATAACAGAAAATGTCTCCGAATTTTTTCTGCCAGATTTGGCCAGTTTTATTGAACACCCAGAATAAGAACACCACGCAGGCTCCTTTGCCCCTCTGAAATCACTAGTTATTCTCCAAAAACCAAAGGGAAGATATTTTCCTTTGTGAAAAAAATATATATGGGAAAATCCTTTTAAAACTAGAACTAAATATTTTCTTAATTAGAAATCAATTTTGGTGACTAAACTAACATTTGCACAAAAGAATGGAAGGCCCCTTTCATAGGCTTCTTATTAAATAAAATGTATGACTGAAATTTACCCACTTATAATCTGAGAAACAATATATTTATATGCATCAAGGATAATTCTAATATTCTTGCTTTGTTTTAAATCAGTTTTATTAAGACATTTAAAGTGCACAATTTGTATGATTTGACATACTTATATATCCCCATCTCAATCAACATGAAGAACATAGCCATCACTTTCCAAAGCTTCCTAGGGCCCCATTGGTAATCCTGCCCTTTTGTGCCACTTCAGTGCCTTTCTTCTATATTCAGGCAACCAATGATACAGTTTCTGTCACAGATTAGTTTGCACTAACTAGCATTTTATATAAATGGAATCATGCAATATGAAACACCTTTTTTGTCTGGATTCTTTCACTCAGAATAATGATGTTCAGATTCATCCATTTGTTGCATGTGCCAGTAGTTCTTTCCCTTTTTTTGCTGAGCATTATTCTAATGTATGGACCTACCAGCATTTGTTGATTCATTCACCTCTGATGAACAATTTGGGCTGCTTCCAGTTTTTTTGGCTGTTACAAATAAAGCTGCTATGAATGTTTGGAAATATTTATATGAACATATGCTTTCATTATTCTTGTGTGAATGGCTGGATTACAAGGTAGGCATATGTTTAAACTTTTAAGAAATTCCAAACTGTTCTCCTACATAGTTTTACAATTTTCCATTTCCACCATGAGTTTATGAGCATTCCAGTTGTTCCACATTCTTTCCAACATATGATATGTGATTTGGAATTTTAATTATAGCAATTCTAGTGGCTTCAGAGTGGTATCTCAATGTAGTTTTAATTTACATGAGATATGTTTTCATATACTTAACTGCCATCCATAAATCTTTAAGTATCAATTAAATCTTTTGACTATTTCTATTACAGTGCTTGTTCTCTTATTATCAAGTGTTAAACACTTTTATATATTCTTAGTAGACGTACTTTATTAGATATGTGCATTGCAAATATTTTTTACCTGTTTATGGCTCACTTTTACTCTCTTAACAGTGTATTTTGGAGAGCAGATGTTCCTATTTTTATCATGTCCAATTTATCAATTTGTTCTTTTAGGGATGGTGCATTTGGTAGTGTACCTAAGAGATCTTTGGTCACCAAATTTGGTGTCATATCTAAGAAACCCAAGATCACAAAATTTCCTCATAGAAGTTTTATAGATTTAGGTTTTACATTTAGGTCTATAATCCATTTTGAGTTCATTTTTATGCATTGTATTCATTCATTTGCACATAGGTATCCAATTGTTCCACCACCATTTGTTGAAAAGACTATTTTTTCTCCACTTGGCACTGTGTTGGCACTGTCTGTCAAAACTCAAGTAACCACATATATTTTTGAATATCTTACTTCTGGACTCTTTATTATATTCTATTGATGTATCTATTTTTATATAATTACTATGGTGTCCTGATTACTACTGATTTATAACAAGTCTTGAAGTCAGGTAGTGTTGGTCTTCCAACCTTATTATTTTTTCCAATATGGTTTGACCTATTCTAGTTCTTTGCATTTCAATACAAATTTTAGAATAGCTTGTCAATTTCTACAAAAATATCTACTGGGTTTATGACTGAAATTGCCTTGAATCTGTAAATCATTTGGGGGAAAATGACATCTTAACAATATTGAATCTCTTATCCATGAACATGGTATATATCCCCATTTATCCAGGTCTTCCTTAATTTTCCTCAGCAGTGTTTTATATATCTAATACCAGTACAGTATCTGGAAGCCAACAGTAATTCTGTCATCTTTTGTTGAACTGAATTGATATAAACCTCTAATGAGGGAAATCTTATTGTTAATTCTCCTTTGGTGTATTCCGACAGCAGGTAGCCACATTCTCCCCTATTCCTATTCCTCTCATAGTTCCTACTTCATAAATAAATGACCCAATAATTGTTTATTATCAGACTGTCCTACTCAGCACATCCAATATTCATGAAGCATAGAATGAACCTATTTTTCCCATATTGCAATATGCATTTAGTACTCAAAATAAACATTAAAAATCCTTGTTTCCTTCCCCTCACTCCAAAATTATACATGTAGTAGGTTTGTGCATGTTTTAAGTGATTCAGACTATAGTATTTTGCTTTCCTTAAATAAATTCCATCCATTTAAAATGGATCACTGACTCTCTCATCTAGATAGAAATGATATATCTTTAAAAGTTATATTTTAGATGCCTTAGTTAGGGGTAACAATGTAATCTAAAGTATATAAAGTATATAAAAGAAATGGAAAAAAGTTAAACAAGTCACTAAGCTATGGCACTACTTCTTATTAGCAGAGAACAGAAGAAACCGGAAAATTTTATTATATCAAATTCTTTAAAATTTAGTATGAAAGTCTTAAGCTGTGAATTCTGAATTTGAGAATCAGATATAAGATAAAAAAGACTATATGCTTCTCATGAGTTGTTGACATAAAGGATTTAAGTGCATAGGTAGACTTGAAAAATAGATCATCTGAAATACTTTAAAGAAATATGCAAATATATTTTAACATTTTTGTAATAAAAAGAGAAATAAATGAGAAAAAGGTGCTATTAAGCATATGTTGAAGGTTTACTTTGAGTATATTAGGACAATAGCCTAATAGTATAAAGAGTTTTATTTTTTTCTTTGAATTTTAAAGATTTTACCCTCAAGTTTTATTGTTTCCCTTCAACTAGTTTTAGATATCTTGCCTGAGGGCTATTTTTATGAAATGGAATCGGGCCAGCCACATGAATGCCATGTTGCCTCATGTGGGTAAAATTACAGTATTTCCAGAATCTCTCACCTGGCCTTATCAATAGGTGTTTCCAAGGGGTGGAGAGAAGTAGTCCATGTCCATATCAATAGGTGATTATATGGGGGAGCGAGGGCTTATCTGGACCAGAGAGATTGAGTGGGGTTCCTTTTTGCAGCCAGATTGTGAAAGACACTGGTGAGCAGAAGTTGATAACTGTCTGTAGCAATAAACGGGTTTCTCCAACTTTATTTCTCCCTTTGACTGATTTTGGTTTCAAAGGTAATTTGCCCCAGGCTGGGAAAATATTTTCCCCTTGGAGTTGCACCTAAGAAGAATTTACTCCCATCCAGGACTGGAAAACTTTGTTATCATCTAGAAACAATGATAATACATTACAGGAGAGAAAGACACTTTTCAAAAGATCTGCAGAAAGCTTTTGACAGTGGATACAGTTAACTCTAAAATTATATCAGTCTCTATAATCCAAAGTAGCATGTAATTTATCTGACAACTTGAAGTTTTTACTCCTCATCAATGTTTTTGAGATTCTAAAACTATCTCAGGGTCAAGGCTTAGTTATTGGCCCAGCGATGTTCAAGATAAGTCTTTATCAACTAATCAACCAACTCAGAAAGGATGGGGAAATAATGTAATAATTTTATATAGCCTGAAAAGAATGAGGAAATTATAGTTTTACATGCAGAAAAAACTAAAACAGTCTTTCTCAGGGCATGGTCCATGACTGCCCTCATCAGAATTACCTGAGGGAATTCTAGAATCTGCATTTTTAACAAACTCCCAAGTAATTGTCATGTATATTGTAATTTGAGATCACTGTTCTCAAGTCTTCTACTTAAACCACCAGCAATAGGAAAAGTAGAAGATGCTTCTTATAGAGTAGACACAGTATGTAATAAACAAGATGAGAGTTAAAGGAGGAAAAGTTGTGACCTGCTATCAGAAGCTGCCAATGAAAATAGAGAACTGAAACTGAAACTTAAAAGAAGAAAATGCTCCTTTTAGATTTTAGAAGCAGAATGATAGAAGGCAAAGAAAGAAAAAATGATATGAGAAAAGCCTGAGAATGGTCAGAATCTTATATAGGACATAGGTTTGGTAGAAGTGACAGTTAATATTAGATAAATGAGAAATAATCACATTGATCATATAGCTTGACAAGAGACTTTAGTCTTGATGTGTTATTCATCTTCTTAAATTTGATGATAACATGACATAAACCAGTATAAGGAATATAATCTGGCAATTGTATAGATAATAAATTTTATATATCATATACCACTATTCTATATGTATATTACTATAATACATTTTTTCTTCCTTTCAATGGAAAGGAATATAAAAAAGAACAAAATCTAAAATGTTGAATTGTGTTGTTATCCATAACAAATAACTCCAAATATTTAGTAGCCAAGTCATTTCACAAAGGTTAGTTATCCATCAAAAAAAATCAATTCAAGAAGTCTTTACTGTATAAAGATGGTATTGCATTAAAATAATAGACACCAACTTTCTACTCACTGCCATATTCTGTTCTATCCTTAAAATGCACATTTTGATTAATTAAATTGGTGCCTAACATTAAATAAAGATTAAGCCAATCTTCAGTAATCCAGATGTTAGAAATTCATTCGGAAGGATTTCATTTTGTGTATTACATGCATGTATAAAGGAGTTGACTTCATAAAACTGACTTTGTCCCCTATCAAAGATTCTTTACAAATTCACTCTAATGTCATTGCAGCAATAACTCTTGCTATTTTATATTTTTAGGGCCTGATGATGCATACATTTCAGAAATTCTTCTCCTAAAGAGGAATTCTAAGACCAAAACACTTAGAAAATATTGAGAAATGCTTTGGGAAATCATATATGCCCTTGAGGCAAAGCTGGCAGGGGAAGCAATCAGCCTAAAAGAAAATCTGTGCAAGGAAAACGGCTAAGACTATTTCTAGAAGTGTGTATGTGAACAAATTCCACTTATAATCTTAACATTTTTTCTTGACTCAGTATTAGCATTATTCACATAGCATATGATATTGATGCCTCTCCCCTTGCCTCGGCTGCCCTGAGTGCACCTGAAGCTGAGATACAAAGTACTTGGCAAGCTAACTTCCCAACATAAGGTTCTGTTTCTCTTTCTATGCTTGAGATTGTTTTTCAGCACTACAGGACTGGGAAGTACTTGGAGGGGCTGAAGAGTTAAGAAAACAAGGCCAATATTCAAAAGACTACAGGGGATGAGAGTGGTAGATAAATGCCCCAGCCTTCCTGTCCTTTAGAGGGACAGGCCCCGGGGTGTTCCATATTGGTTCTCAAAGTGTTCCCATAAGGTGGAACGCCAGTTGCAAACTGCAATAGTCTACTCATTAACACACACTTTCTTTGGTGTGGAGGTGCTTTTCTTCCTTTCCTTTCCTTTCCCTCTTTCCCACGTCATTATTTTGGGATCTCCCAGAGGTTCATCTCCTGTGGGAATCTGAACAAAGCAATGCACTAATACAAAATAAGAGATCTTTATAGAAATGTCTCCAAGAAACCCTGCTGTAACACAGAATCAAAACAAAACAGCTCTCCAAGGATGTCCAACATGTAAGCCAACACTCTCAGCACTTCATCACTCAGAAGGTATAGTACTAATCCAGGAAATAAAGCTGTCATGCTCATTACTCATCTTCAGAAATTTACTAATGACCCTTAAGCATATATTTGCAAGTGCCATAGTAGTCAGACCTGGGTGTCAGCCCCTAATGAATATGGTCTAGAATATATTGTGGGAAGAAAATGCTCACCATCTTTGATAGTCCAAATACCTATGAAGAAATATGTCAATAACAGCCTATTTAGGGGGCTTGACATTTAAAATTTGGCTGTATGGGGACCTAGCTGGTAGAAAAGGCATGATAGTGGGAGAGTTCAGGCTCAGAGTGGAAAAGTTAAGATGATGAAAGAGAATATAGAGAGATCTATCTTATTTAGTTTCCTTATTTTTAAGATTCTGCATCTCTTCAAAGCAAAAGCACTCTGGGTTGGTAGATTTCTTATTTTCTGTCTTCAGTTGCTCTCTCTTCTTATCCACTGAGTCAATTTTTCAACTCATTTTTTAACTTATTCTCTGAGACAACTTTTTTTTTAATCACGGCAGATAATAGAAATGGCAAAATAAACAAGATAGTTGTGAAGGCAGAAGATTATTAGATACTGGCTTGCTCAAACCATCATCTTTCTGTCCTCCCTTTCCTATCCCCAAATCTCCACCTTTAAGGCAACTTTCTTACTTTTAAATACAAATATGAAGCTCTTTTGGTATGGGGAAGTAGTATTTTACCTAAACACTGAGTTGCTGAAGACTTAGCATATTTCAAAACTTTGATAATTCAAACCTCATTTTTCCAAGTTAAGAATATGGTAGGAAATGCCTACCTAGAATAAATAATTTACAATCAAATTGCATTCTTTTACATTAAGGTCACTTTTTAATTTTTGTAATATTATCTCAGATAATTTGCAGAGTTCTCCAAAAATATGCATGGCATATAGTGACCAGTAGGGGAAATTCTTCATTGTATTTCATCATCTCTAACTACCTTCCATTCCATAGCTATTGATTATAAAACTTGTTTTTATAGCACTAAAAGAAGTACCACCACTTCAATAATATTTGGTGCCTTTCTATGTGATTTTAAGTATTTTAAATCATAATAATAATGAATGAATGGTAAAATAGCAGAAGAGCAATCACCACAGTCCCCCGGAAAAGCCTCAATTCTCATAACAATAGCTCATGTTTCATGATGACCTAACTATGGGCGTAACTAACACTTGAAGTGGTGCCACCATGTGGCAGACACAATTTGCAAGTCACTTTGCAGACCCGTTTGTTTTTTTGCAGGCTATAAATTCTACACATTATTTTAGATTTTTCATAAAGAAAGGTTTCATTGATATTTTATGTTATTTGGTTGTAATTTATATGATTTAGATTCCCAAAAGATAAGGCAGATATAGTGTGTTTAGGTGAACTTTTCAGGAAAATTTTGAATCACAAAATCATGTATAGGTTCAACATTGGTGCTTTGGTCTCTAGTAATAAAATGATCAATAATCTTTAGTGATTCTTATGTAAAAGTAAGTATGAATTCTGATCTACTATAATAACCTCTTATGTAAATAAAGACAAGTTAAAAGAAAAATGACATCTGGAAAATCTTCACAGAGGCATTGTTAGAATTCTGTTCCTACTGGCTTGCCCAGGACATCCTGTTTGCGATACTGGTACATTGTTAAAAAAAAATGTAATAAATAAGTAAAAATAATCACCTAATCTATTCTGGGAGTCCTGGCATAAGTATAATGTGATATAAAAATATGTGAGTACTCAGTTATAATCTCACCTTTAACTAAACATATTTTACTTGTACTAAAATTTCCTCCAATTCAACAATTTTTTATGTTTATTTTAGGTATAAGCTATAATTTTTAAAAGAAATTAAGTTCATTTTTACATTTCTTTAGCTTAGCATAGCCTTTGAAATTTGATAAATAACTTAGCAAAGGTAAAAGTAAATTGGGCTTACTTTGTAGTTAGCTATTTTCTGAACAAAAACAATTATGCAGGGAATGTTTTGACTCTACAAAGGATACATTTCTCTATAATTATAGTCCCTTATCTTGGTTGGCTAAGCAAGTATGAAAAAGAAACTGCTCTGTCTGTATGAAGATAAACTAAGTGCACAGACTAATAGGAAGGTATGGTGGATATTAATAAAAAAGCTGGATATGAAAAACCATTCTCCATTTAGTTAAATATGCTGTGAAATAATCAAATGAACACAAACTTTTTTTAAATAAAAATAAAAAAGTGAAATGACTTTTCAGGCATCGTTAGTATTGTGCATTTAAAAAGTATCCCTTGCTGTTTCTCCATCTATTTTTTAAGTGAAATGAATTAACATTAGAAATGCTTGAACTTTGAAAAACAACCTCTATTAAGACACCAAGCAACCTGAGATGCCCATCATGACCAGGTGCTATATGACTCACTGAGCTATAAGACAGGGTGTGCCCAGCAGCCATCCGTCACCAAGTGGAAATCACATATATTAGGCGGGGCTCAAACAGGTAATGAAGACACAAGTCAGTAGTATGAGCAATGGTTCCAATTCCTGTGGCACAAACCCTCTCACCAAGACCCTCGGATTCTCCTGACATAGTCCCAGCTACACAGGAAGAAAGAAGACAAAAAAGAAAGTAGCAAGAAAATCCATTAATAAAATGATCGGAAATATGATATACAGCAGAAACAGGAACCAACCATTTAATAGAGCAGAGTTTCCCAAACTATGCTACATACAGCACTAGCTCTGTGGCTGCTAGTAGATATTATGCATGCACACACAGCAATGAGTCCTAGAACCAGGAAAGTTTGAGAAACTCTGGGCTCAACAAACTGAAGTTTATTTTTTGGGCCCTTACATCATCATACATCATTTACCCTCACTCCTGAGACTTCCCTTCTATGTCTGATCATGTCACCCACTAGCTGCCCTCAAGAGAAGTGACTAGACATCCCAGAATGGCGTTTGTCACCTCTTTCCTACCTAATTATCATATGGCTGGTGGGACACTGTAATTATTTCTTTCTTCACAACTGGCATAAATGGGCATGGCTCTGCCAAGGGTATATGTGTTCTCCCTGTCCCGGGCAGGCATCTGTTTCCCAAGCACATCTCTGGTGATGTTCAACCAAGGAGCTGTTTTGCCAGTAGGATAATGTGAAGGTCAGATGCCAATATTTGTGCTCCAGCTGATGGAAGCCAGTGTCCCATACAGTAGCCACTTCCCATATATGGCTATTAACATTTTTAATTTAATTTAAAAATTAGTTCTTCGCTCACACTAGCCACATTTCAAGTGTTTACTAGCTGCTCACTGGACAATGTATGTATAAATTTACCAATGTATATATAAATCGACCATTACAGAAAGGTCGATGTAACAGCACCGAATTAGTGTTACACCACAGGCACACACATACGCAGACACCCGCCTTTTGGAGGAAGCTCACTAAATCTCAGGAGCCTGCAGAATCTCTCAAGGAAATCCTAATGTTGCAGAATCCACACACCTCAGGTAAGTGATTGCTAGCCCCAAGCAAGCAGTAAAAGAAAATATACACCATTAACATTTCCAGACCTTCTTGTATCTCAAAACTATTATAAACCACAAAGAGCCCATGTGCATGTGCATACATACACACACACACCACACAATCACACACGCACATACTCACACCCAATACAATCCCTTACTTCAAATAGATGACAATAAACTGATTTACCAAAGGACTCATGATGGTTAGCACTACATAACTTCCTGTGTCTTAAATCATTTTTTACTCTCCAAAAACTATTTTAGTTTCCTTTGGTTCCAGCCTAGTTGATATTCTTTAAAAAGTGAGATGAGCCTTTGGAGAGCTGAACCTCAGTAACTCTGCCCTGAGATAATGAAGATCAGCTGGACAGACGCCAAACCACCGAGAGTCACTCCTTCTTCAGGATTTATCTCTTTGTTGATGAGCTATATATTACATACCAATTAAGCTCATTTTAAAAGTTCATGGTCCTACATGCTTCGTGTTGTTTCTATGTCTCTTTACAACCTGTCTGCCTAACATGGTTTATATTTGGTTACTACACCCTAAGGGAGTTGAGTCAACAAATCAAGGGTCAGAGATTCCAGTGAATCCATGAACAAGCCAGAATCCAAAATCAGAGGATTAGCCAAGGCATTTGATAATTCCAATAATTCCCCAACCAGTAATTCCCAAACCTGACAGCATGCCAGAAATAATCTGCCACTTTAAAAACACATGCCTTGGCCCTGCCTTCAGAGATACTAATTAAATTAGTCTGGAGAATCAAGATTATTTAAAGTCTCATCAGGTGACTTAACACAGTATATACAAAGTTCAGAAACACTGTCTGAGAAAACACCAGGTCCCAGCCTCTGGAGCAAGAGCTGGCGAACTATAGCCTACGGGCCAAACCCAGCCCAGCAGCTGTGAAGCCATTTGTTTGGATATTGTCAGTGGCTGCTTCACCCCACTACAATGGCAGAAGGAAGAAGTGTAACAAAACCATGTGACCCAAATGCCTAAAATATCTGCCGTCTTGACATTACAGAGAAAGTTTGCTGACACCCACCCTAGAGCAGTCGTTCTCAAAATGTGGCCTGCACCGGGCAGGTGTGTCCGACCATAGGCCCACATACACCTGCTCAGTCAGGCAGGACCCAGCAATCTGTGCTTTAATTAGCTCTCTTGGATTCTGAAGCATGTAAGAATAGTGGCTTAGTTTGTATGAGAATCAGCTACAGGGCTGGTTAAACACAGATGGCTGGCATCCACCCACACCATTTCCACTTAGTAGCAGGTTGGGGGAGGGAGCAATATTTTGCAGTTCAAATGAATCACCAGGGGAAGCAGATGTGCTGGTCAACAGTACCGATACTTTGAGAACTGATGCTCTAGAGATTCTGATATGATTGATCCAAGATGAGGTTCATTTATAAAATGCACAGATGATTCTAACAAACTGCCAGGTTTGAGACCCACCATTTTCTAGATTTTGTGGTTGCGTCTCTGAGTTTGGAGCAAGGGATTCAGAAAATGCAGCAAGGTAGTGAAACCAAAGATACCAATACATAGTTGGACCCCAGGCTTATAATAAATACTGAGAATGTAAAGGTCTGTGCCCTCCTGAACCATATGATCTAAAACGGGAGGCAAACATTACTTTCTTTATTTTTATTATTAAAGTTTCACTGATATACACTCTTATGTTGGTTTCACACAACACTGTGGTTCAACACTGACCCATATTATCCAGTCCTCACCCCCTCCAGTGTGGTCACTGTCCATCAAAATAAGAAGTTACAGAATCAAAATCATTAACTGTATTCTCCATTCTGTCCTACCATCCCAGAGACCAACCTATATTGTGATGGTGAATTATTGTGCCCCTTTATCTCCCTCAACCTCCCCCAAGCCCACCCTGAACCCTTCACCTTGCTAACCAGTAGTCACTTCTCAGTGTCTATGAGTCTACTGCTGTTTTGTTCCTTCTCTTTTGCTTTGTTTTTATACTCCAAAAATAAGTAAAATCATTTGGTATTTGTCTTTCTCTGCCTGGCTTATTTCACTCAGCATAATACCCTCTACATCCAACCATGTTGTTGCAAATGGGAGGATTTATTTTCTTTTTATAGCTCAATAATATTCCATTGTGTATATGTACCACATCTTCTTTATCCATTCATGTGCTAATGGACTCAGGTAGTCTCCATATCATGGCTATTGGAAACAGTGCTGCAATAAACATAGGGGTGTGTATGTCTTTTTGAATCAGTGATCTTGTTTTTGGGGGGTAAATTCCTAGGAGTGGAATTACTGGATCAAATGGTTTTTCTCTTTTTAGTTTTTTGAGGAACCTCCATGTTGCTTTCCACACAATGCACCAATTTACATTCCCACCAACAGTGTAGGAGGGTTCTCATTTTGCCACATCCTCTCCAGCATTTGTTATTTCTTGTCTTTTGCATAGTGGCTATCCTAACTGGTTTGAGGTGGTATCTCATTGTGGTTTTAATTTGCATTTCTCTGATGATTAGCAATGTGGAGCATCTTCTCATATGTCTCTTGGCCATCTGTATTTCTTCTTTGGAGAAGTGTCTGTACAGATCCTCCACCCATTTTTTAATCAGGTTATTTGTGTTTTGGGTGTTGAGGTGTGTGAGCTCTTTATATATTTTGGATGTTAACCCCTTATTGGATAGATTATTTCCAAATATATTCTCCCATACTGTAGGATGCCTTTTTATTCTGCTGATGGTGTCCTTTGCTGTACAGAAGCTTTTTAGTTTGATATAGTCCCACTTGTTCATTTTTGTTTTTGTTTCCCTTGCCCGAGCAGATATTTTCAGGAAAAAGTTGCTCATGTTTACATTCAAGAAATTTTTGCCAATGTTTTCTTCTAAGAGTTTTATGGTTTCATGACTTATATTTAGGTCTTTGATCCATTTTGAGTTTGTTTTTTTGTATGGAGTTAGAAAATAATCCAGTTTCATTCTTTTATATGTAGCTGTCCAGTTTTGCCAACACCAGTTGTTGAAAAATCTGTCATTTCCCCATTGTATATCCATGGCTCCTTTATTGTATATTAATTGACCATGTATGCTGGGGTTTATATTTGGGTTCTCTATTCTATTCCATTGATCTATGGATCTGTTCTTGTGGCAGTACCAAATTGTCTTGATTACTGTGACTTTGTAGTAGAGCTTGAAGTTAGATTGCATAATTGCCCCAACTTTGTTCTTTCTTCTCAGAATTGCTTTGACTATTTGGGGTCTTTTGTGGTTCCATATGAATGTTAGAACTATTTATTGAAGAATGCTATTGGTATTTTGATAGGGATTGCATAGATTGCTTTAGGCAGGATGGCCATTTTGACAATGTTCTTCCTATCATGAGCATGGGATCTATTTCCATTTATTGGTGTCTTCTTTAATTTCTCTCATGAGTGTCTTGTAACTTTCAGGTTATAGGTCTTTCACCTCTTTGGTTAGGTTTATTCCTAGGTATTTTATTCTTTTAGATGCAATTGTAAATGGAGTTGTTTTCCTGATTTCTCTTTCTGCTAGTTCATCATTAGTATATAGGAATGCAACAGATTTCTGTATATTAATTTTGTATCCTACAACTTTGCTGAATTCAGTTATTAGTTATAGTAGTTTTGGGGTGGATACTTTAGCGTTTTTAATGTACAATATCATGTCAACTGCAAACAGTGATAGTTTAACTTTTTCCTTAACAATATGGATGCCTTTTATTTCTTTGTGCTGTCTGATTGCCATGGCTAGAACCTCCAGTACTATGTTGAATAAACATGGTGAGAGTGGGCATCCTTGTCTTGTTCCCAATCTTAGAGGAAAAACTTTCTGCTTTTTGCTATCAAGTATCATTTTGGCTGTCAGTTTGTCATCTGTAGCCTTTATTATGTCAACACATGTACCCTCTATACTCATTTTGTTAAGAGTCTTTACCATGAACAGATGCTGAATTTTGTCAAATGCTTTTTCATCTATTGAGATGATCATGTGATTTTTGTCCTTTTTGTTGATATGATGTATGACATTGATGAATTTTCAAATATTACACCATCCTTGTGTCCCTGGAAAAATCCCACTTGGTAATGATGGATATATTTCTTATGTATTTTTGAATTGGTTTGTTAAAATTTTATTGAGGTTTTTTGCATCTAAGTTCATCAGAGATATTGGTCTATAATTTTCTTTTTTTGTGGTGTCTTTGCCTGGTTTTGGTATTAGAGTGATGCCAGCCTCATAGAATAAATTTGGAAGTATTCCCTCCTCTTCTATTTTTTGGAATACTTTAAGAAGGATGGGTATTAGCTCTCTTTTAAATGTTTAATGAAATTCAGTTATGGAGCCATCTGGACCTAGACCTTTATTTTTAGGTAGTTTTTTGATTACCCATTTAATTTCATTGCTGGTACTTGTTCTGCTCAGATTTTCTGTTTCTTCCTGGGTCAGTCTTGGAAGGTTGTATTTTTCTAGAAAGTTGTCCATTTCTTCTAGGTTGTTGTCTTGCCAATGGTTTTCAGCCCTGGGCAAGTTCACTATGGATTCAATGAGACCAAAGAAATGACAGTGGAATGTTCTTGGGGTGAAAGTGTTTATACCCAACTTTATTCCCATGGTGGCAGGTCAATCACTAGAATCCTGTCCACTCAAGTGTGCATGCAGCAAACCAGTCTCTGCCACTGAGCCTCTCTTCCCCTCGACCAGTCTCTGATCTCAGCCACTGCCGCCACTCCAGTCTCGTCTCTGCTCTCCTGCAGCCATGCAGCTGTGCCACCATGTCTCCCAGAGCACTGGGCAGAGCTCTCTATATAGAGTCAATAACAACAC
>JAQQAC010013566.1:7417035-7463179 GCA_029783875.1 Phataginus tricuspis | reverse complement strand
TTTTTTGTTTCTCATTTTGTTTATGTGTGTACACTCTTTTTTTCTTGATACGTCTGGCTAGGGATTTATCTATTTTGTTTATTTCCTCAAAGAACCAGCTCCTGGTTTCATTGATTCTTTCTATTGTTTTATTCTTCTCTATTTTATTAATTTCTGCTCCGATCTTTATTATGTCCCTCCTTCTACTGACTTTGGGCTTTATTTGTTCTTCTTTTCCTAGTTTTTTTTAATTGTGAGTTTAGACCATTTATTTGGGATTGTTCTTATTTCTTGACATAAGCCAGTATTGCTATGTACTTTCCTCTTAGAACTGCCTTCGCTGTGTCCCACAGGTTTTGAGTTGTTCATTTGTCTCCATGTATTGCTTGATCTCTGTTTTAATTTGGTCATTGATCCAGTGATTATTTTGAAGTGTGTTGTTTTGCCTCCATGTGTTTTTGGTTTTTTGTCTTCTTTATGTCATTTATTTCAAGTTTTATACCATTGTGGTTTGAGAAGCTTCTTGATACAATTTCAATCATTTTGAATTCATGGAGGCTTTTTTTGTGGCCTAGTATGTGATCTATTCTGGAAAACATTCCATGTACACTTGCGAAGTATGTGTATGCTGCTGCTTTTGGATATAATGTTCTATAAATATCCATTAAGTCCATCTGCTCTAATGTATTGTTCAGTGCCTCTGTTTCCTTACTTATTTTCTGTCTGGTTGGTCTGTTATTGATGTGAGTGGTGTTTTCAAGTCTCCTACAATGAATGTGTTGTAATTTGTTTACCTTTTAATTCTGTTAGTATTTGTTTTAAATACTTAGGTGCTCCTAAATTGGGTGCATAGATATTTATAGTGGTTATATCCTCTTGTTGGATTGACCCCTTTGCCATTTTAATTATCATTATGTAATGTCCTTTTTTATCTCTTGTTTCTTTCCTTTGAAATACATTTTGTCTCATGTAAGTACTGCTACTCCTGCTTTTTACTCCCTATTATTTGCATGAAATATCTTTTTTCATCCCTTCACTTTCAGTCTATGTATGTCTTTGGGTTTGAAGTGAGTCTCTTGTGAGAAGCATATAGATGGGTCTTGTTTTTTTATCCATTCTGTGACTCTGTCTTTTGATTGGTTCATTCAGTACATTTACACTTAAGGTGATTATTGATAGATATGTATTTATTGACATTTTATTAATTGTTTTCTGGTTGTTTTTATATGTTCCTTTTTTACTTTTTTATACCCTTCTTTTTTGATTTGATCGAGTTCTTCAGTGTTGCAATTCATTTTCTTTCCTTCTTTCTTTACTTTTCTCTCTTTTTTTCTTCTTTTTTTGTGGGGGTATCTACTGTAGGCTTTAGATTTGTGGTTACCAAAGGTTTAAGGACAGCTTCCTTACTATATAACAGTCTACCTTCAATTGCCAATTACTCTATTTCAAGCAAGTCTAGAGGTATTTTTTCCCCTTATTCTTCCTCCTCCACTCTTTATGTATTAGGTGTCATATTCTACACTTTCTATGTATCCCTTCACTGATTTTTGTGAGTAGTTGATTTAATTTCATGCTTGCTTGGTAATTAATTGGTCTAATATCTTTACTGTGGGTTCATTTTCACTGGTGAAAGCCATTTAGCCTTAGGAACATTTCCATCTACAGCAGTCCTTTTAACATATCCTGTAGGGCTGGCTTAGTGGTTGTGAATTCCTTCAACTGTTTTTTATCTGCAAATTGTTTAATCCCTGCTTCAAATTTAATTGATAATCTTGCTGGATAGAGTTTTCTTGGTTGGAGGTCCTTCAGTTTCATTACATTAAATATATCATGCCACTCCCTTCTGGCCTGTAAGGTTTCTGCTGAGAAGTCTGATGATAGCCTGATGGGTTTTCCTTTGCACATAATTCTTTTTTTCTCTCCAGCTGTTTTCAATACTCTCTCCTTGACCTTGATCTTTGCTATGTTAATTATATGTCTTGGTGTTGTCTTCCTCGAGTTCCTTTTGTTAGGAGCTCTCTGCACGTCCATGACCTGAGCGTCTATTTCCTTTCCCAGATTGGGGAAGTTTTCAACAATTATTTCCTCAAAGAGACTTTCTATTCCTTTGTCTCTCTTGTCTCCTCCTGGTACCCCTATTATGCAAATATTTTTCCATTTGGATTGGTCACACAGCTCTTATTATTCTTTCATTCCTAGAGATACTTTTTTTCTGTTTTTTGGCTTCATTGTTTCCTTGCTCCTTCATTTCCATGTCATTTACTACTTCTTCAATCTGTGAAAGTGTGCTACTAAATCCCTCCATTGTATGCTTCATTTCAGATACTGTATTCTTCAGTTGAGTGGCTCTTTGCAGGTCTTCCATCTTTTTGTTGAGGTCCATCCTGAGATCCTGAATAGTTTTTTGTAAATCCATGAGCATTTTTATGACTTTTACTTTGAAGTCTTTATCAAGAAGATTGGTGACTTTGGTTTCATTCAGCCCTCTTTCTGGTGTTTTGTATTGTAGTTTTGTTTGGAACAAATTCATCCACCTCCTCATTTTTTCAGTGTTTCCTATAGAGTAATAGCTTTATGAAGGAGGTGCCCTCTAGTGCCCAGAAGCTCAAGACACTTTACTTTCCAGTGCTGGAGCCCCAGCTCTTAACTGGAAGTGGGTAGAGTGCCTTTCTCTCTGGCTGTACTGATCTGATTTCAGGCAGACTGTTTGTGATTGGTGAAGAAGTCTCTAATGGAGTTGCTGTGGGTAGGGCTGCCCTCTGCCAGGCATGCAGCAGTGGCGAGGGCTGCAGGGTTAATAGGGTGTGAAGGCTGCTGCGTGTGTCTGTCCAGGCCCATTGTGTGGGATCCAGCATCCCCATGTAGGAAGGATCATCCAGGGTTGGCTCCCTCGGATAGTACCCTGGCTGGGCTGAAACGGAGCAAAGAAAGCTGGGAGAGTCTCCCTCTGCCTAGCTGGCAGCAAAACCTGACATCACTATCAGACAAAGTGGGCTATCAGCTAGTCACATGCGCAGGGAGGAGCCTTGGTGTTGTGCCACTGGAGTTGCTATGGCCAGAGCTGCCCTCTGTCTGAACTGCAGCAATGGTGGGGGCAGGACCCAGTGCCTGCCTGGAGGAAGGAGCTCCTGGGGCTGGCTCCTGCAGGCAGTTCCTGGTTGGGTCAAAGGAAGGATCAAGGAAGCTGGAAGGGTCTCCCTCTGCCTACCCAACATCAAATTCTGACACCACTGCCAGACCAAGTGGGCCATCTGCAGACTGTGCACCACAGGAAGGAGCCTCAGGGTTGTGTTGTCATTGAGGGGGATGGAGCGACTGGGGCCCCAAGAGTTCCTGACCTGTTGGGCAGAGGCTGGGCTGGAGAGTTATTATCCACCTGTCCTTTCTCTTGAGCAGCAAGTTCCATCTAACCCTCACCATTCTGGAGCTCCTGCTGCTGTTTGGAAGCCTTTCAAACTGCCTGCTTTGCATTTGTCTTGGGGGGCTGGTAGACCATGCCTGTTCTCCACATGTGTCTGGAATCTCATCCACCCTGAGTGTTCTGCCTGTCTTTGTTGTCCAATCCCACTAGTCGCCAGAGAACAGTGTACTGTGGGCTCGTGCTCCCAAAGCAGATCTGCAGGGCCAGGTGTGCAGTGATCCTTGGCTCCGACTCCCTCCCTGCTCCACTGCTCTTCCTCCCAAGGTGTGGGGAGGGATTGCGTCCTGTTGGACCTCGGCTCTGCCACTTCACCATTTTCTGTGAAGTCTTCTCTTCTTCCCCAGATGTAGGTAGTCAGTTCTGAGGTCTTCAGGTCATTTTCAGGCTTAGTTGTATTTGGTGTATTTTTGTGTTTTATGTGTTTTGGGAAGGAGGTTTCCACCTTTCCTTCTTATTCCACCATCTTTTTCCCAGAATCTAGACTAGGAGGCATAGCAAATCTATCTGACACAAAGGAAGAAACACAGAAACCCAGACAAAATGAGGAGGCAGAGGAATATGTTCCAAACAAAAGAACAGGATAAGACACCAGAGTGATGGCAAAATGAAACAGAGATCACCTATATTCTTGATAAAGATTTCAAAGTAACAGTCATAAAGATGCTCACTGACCTGGGAAAATGTACTGAAAATCTCAGGGAGGACTGAAAGATAAAGCAGATTTGAAAAAGAGCTACTCAGCACTGAAGAATATAATATCTGAAGTGAAAAATATAATGGATGGAATGCATAGTAGACTGCTGGAAGTAGAGGAGATAATCAATGGGATGGAAATTACAGAACAAGAAAACAACCAAGCTGAGGAACAGAGAGAAAAATAATTTCTAAAAATGAGAAGATGCTAAGAGAGCTGTGTGACAACTCCAAACAAAACAATATTCACATAATAGGGGTCCCTATTCACATAGTAGGGGTCCCAGAAGGAAAAGAGAGAGACAAAGGAGAAGAAAGCCTCTTTGAAGAAATAGTAGCTGAAAACCTGGGTTCAGAAATAGACTCCCATGTCTTGGGAAAGCAAAGAGCCCCTAACAAAAGAGACCCAGGAACACAACACAAAGACATATAGTGATAAAAATAGCAAAGATTAAAAGATAAAGAGAGGATCTTAAAGCAGCAAGAGAGAGATAGACAGTTACCTGTAAGGGAAAGTACATAATACTATCTGCAGCTTCATCAGCAGAAACTTTACAGGCTAGAAGGGAGTGGCATGAAATATTTAATGAATTGAAACAAAAGACCCTCAACCAAGAATCCTCTACCTAGCAAGTTTACCATTCAGTTGGAGAGATTAAAAATTTCCCAGATAAGTGAAACTTAAAAGAATTTACCACTACTAAACTGGCCTACTTGGATATGTTACAGGGGCTTCTGTCTGTAGAAGGAAATGTTCTTAAGCTAAATAGTTTCTATCACAGAAAATAAACCCACAGTAGACCAGTTACTTAATAAATAAGCATGAAGTTAAGAAAAAAAAAAGAAAAATCAACTATACACAAAATCAGTCAATTGAAACACAAAAAAATGTAGATTATGACATCTCTTACATAAAGTGTGGAGGAGGAAAATAAAAGAGTAGTACTTTTAGATTGTGTTTGAAATAGGTTAACAATCAACTTAATATAAACTGCTATATATTTAGGAAACTGTCCATGAACCTTAAGGTAAGCACAAACCTAAAGCCTATAATAGATACACAATAAAATTTTAAAAAGCATCCAAGAATAACAATAAAAAACTCAAATTACAAAAGAAGAGTATAAGAAAGGAAGAAAGGAGTAGAGAGGGACTACAAAAACAACCAGAAAACAATCAATAAAATGGCAAGAAGTACATACCTATCACTAACTACCTTAAATGTAAATAGACTGAATGCACCAATCAGAAGACACAGGGTGGCAGATGGATAAGGAAGCAAGACCCATCCATATGCTTTCTACAGGAGACTTATTTCAGAACTAAAGACATGTATAGACTGAGAGTGAAGGGATGGAAAAAGATATTTCATGTAAATAATAGGGAGAAAAAAGCAGGAGTAGCAGTACTTATATCAGAAAAAAATAGACTTCAAAACAAAGAAAGTAACAAGAGACAAAGAAGGAATTTGCATAATGATAATGGGAGCAGTCCAACAAGAGGATATAACAATCGTAAACACCTATGCACTGTATAGAGGAACACCTAAATATGTAAAACAAATACTAATGAAACTAAAGTGAGGCAAAACTAAAGGCAACTCAATCATATTAGAGGATTATAACACCCCACTTACATCAATGGACAGATCATCCAGACAGAAAATTAATTAGGAAACAGAGAAACTGAACAATGTATTAGATCAGATGGACTCAACAGATATATACAGAACATTCCACCCAAAAGCAGTAGGACATACATTTTTCTCAATTGCACATGGAACATTCTCCAGAATAGATCCCATATTAGGACACAAAAGGAGCTTCAATAAATTCAGAGAAAGAAATCGTTTCAAGCATCTTTTCAGATCACAATGGTATGATACTAGAGATAAATTACATGAAGAAAAAAACTCACAAACACATGGAGACTAAACAACATGCTTCTAAATAACCAATGGATCAATGAACAAATCAAAGAATTCAAGTTATCCATGCAGAAAATGAAATGAGTTGAAAATATGTTGGATGTCACAAAAATTCTAAGAGAGAACATAGCAATACAGACCTATCTCAAAGAACAAGAATAATCCTGAATAAACGGTCTAATCTCACAACTAAAGAACTAGAAAAGAAGAACAAATTAAACCCAAAGTTAGTAGAAGAAGGGGCATAAGTAAGATCGGAGCAGAAATAAATAAAATAAAGAAGAATAAAGCAGTAGAAAAAAAGTCAATGAAACCAAGAGCTGGTTTGTTGAGAAGATAAGTAAAATAGATAAACCCATATCCAGACTTATCAAGAAAAAAAGAGAGAGGACACAAATAAAATCAGAAATGAAAGGGAAAAGTATAATTGACACCACAGAAATACAGAGAATTATCACAGAATTCTATGAAAAAAATTATATACTAATAAATGGACAACCTAGAAGAAATGGATAAATTCCTAGAAAAATACAACCTTCCGAGAATAACCCACAAAGAAACAGAAAAAATGAACAGACCAATTACCAGCAAAAAAATTGACTTGGTAATCAAAAAACTCCCAACAAATAAAATTCCATGGCCAGATAGCTTCACAGCTGAATTTTATCAAACATTTAAAGAGGAGCTAATACCCATCCTTCTTAAAGTATTTCAAAAAGTAGAAGAGGAGGGAATACTTCCAAACTCATTCTATGAGGCCAGCATCACTCTAATACCAAAACCAGACAAAGACACCACAAAAAAAGAAAATTATAGACCAATATCCCTGATACCATATCACTGTCTGACTAAGAACAAGGAAACCCCCGCCCTATACACTGCTCAGAAGAAGGCATTGTTGTGTGTATTTTCAGAGTACAGGTCTTTCACCTCCTTAGTTAGGTTTATTTTACTTTCCTCATGGTGATGTGCCATGCAGTTGTTTTAAAGTAGTCAAATGTATTGATGCTTCCTTAAATGAGAGAGCTATGAAATTTTTCCTAAAGATGGTGAGAAATCTTGGAGAATTCATCCTCTCTTACCCAGGCACTATTTGTAAACAATGGGTAACATCTCAAAAAAGCTAAATGTAACTAAAAATTAGTTTGAGGCTATACTGATATCACTATTGTACCTAAGATCAAATTACATGTACAACTTTGTCTTTAAAATAGTACTTTTCATTCAGCCACAGAGTATGACATTTTCATCTTTACTAGTTTTCTCCTATTACTGAGGATGTAATTGAGGCTCAGAAAAGTGTGGCATTAACCCACATTCACCCACCTAATTAGGGGAAGTGGTTTTTGGGCTAGAGCCCAACCTGATTCTTTCCACTTTCCCAAACTGGCTTAACTTAGGATTCATTGGTTTTTGTATTCATAAATCACCATGATAATGAAAAATAAATAATCTGTTTAATTTTTAATGAAAACCCTTCTTATTTATATCTTAGCTCTTCTTTGGAAACCTAACCAGGAGTTATTTGGAGTTTTGCTTGCTTATTGGGGAAACAGCATAATTGGGATACAAAGATAGTGCTTGCAAGCCCTTCATCACACAAACCTTTACCCACATGCAGTAAAGAACAGCTAGGCGACACCATTTTCCATGTTCCTTAGCCCAGCCTTTCCTGAGATGGTAGACTGGGTTTCCCTGTGGTCTCTCTCTCTTCAAGCTAGATATTTAAAAGTAATGAGAGAGTTTTTCCTTTTGTACTAGAGTTGAATCTTACTGGGCTGATTATTCATGTTATTATAACCTTCAATTCAATCCAATAACATAAACATTGCTTTCAATTGTTAATATGAACATTTTTTAGAGTGTGTTGAAACCTAGAGAGGAGAAAAAATGAAGCAGTGAGAGGTAGAATTTTTATACCTTTATCTCTAGTCAACAATCAATTCAATGATCCATTTCCTACATACACACACATACACACACCCCTACATCTTTCTAATGACTGTTTACACTCATCCCAGTGATTCTACTTTCTCTCTCTACATTGGTTACAACTCCCCTTTCTCCAATTTCACTTTCTCATCTTTTTGATCCAAAATTGACCAGATGTGTTATGAAACCCAAGATATCAAATGCACCAAGGATTTCTTTACAATGCAGTAAATATTCCATGTGCTTTAGTTAATTAAAAAGAGCCAAAGCCACTTAACATGATCTTTTTATGGCCTTCGTCCTTAATATTTTAAAAGGTTTCTTATTCACCACTTTCATAAAAAGAAATTATTCAATGACTCATTATTGTACAACCGTACAGAAGAAGTATCATTAATTAGAGTGCTATGTTTAAGAAAATGTAAATCCAATTCTCCGTTGCTATGGAAATTCACTATATATACTGACACATCACAGGGAAATAAACTATAGAGGGAATTGAGAGTAAAGCAATCAAAACCTTACTCAATCATGTAAACATCACTGACAAACAGAAGCTAGTAAAGAAGAGCAAAATACATTTATTGATTCTCTCTTAATTGAACATCTAGAATTCAATAAAAGTTAACCAAACAACTCACTCCAATTAATATCTTAAATTGCAGAATTACAGGTCAAAACACAAATTCTAGACTGTAAGAAAGAAAAAATACACCCAGGATCAATTAATTTTGCAGCACTGTCGGTCATTTTCACATGTCACCAGACCACCAGAATGTTTTTGAGTCTGAAGAGCCTTGCCTCTGTCTTCTCTAATGTCGTCTCCCCAGCTCCTAGCTATTACCTTATCTTTTTCTCATCCATCTCTTTAAGGCTAAGATACAAATTTTCAAAACATGATACAAATTTTCAAAGTAGGTTTGGCCTAAAGTATTCATCCACATGAATTAAATTTTCTAGGCAACTCAACTCTTCACTTTATTTTGCTTCTGTAATCACACCCTTAATATATATAAAATTTGACTTGTGTTTTTTATGTAGAAAGAACTTTTTTAAAGCCATACATAGATGGTGTAGTGAGTTGAATTGTATCACACAAATTCCAGATCCTAACACTGATATCTGTGCATGTGAGCTTATTTGGAAAAAGGATCTTTGCAGATTTAATGAAATTAAAGATTTTGAGATGAGATCATACAGGATTTAGAAAGAGCCCTAAATTTAATGACTTGTGTCCTTATAAAAGAAAAAGGTGAGGGAAATTTGAGACACAGACACACAGAAAAAAGTGATATGATGATAAAACAGGGATGGGTGTGATGAAACTAAAAGCCAAGAGATAGCAAGGAGTGCCAGCACCCCTCAGCAGCTAAGAGGCAGAGAATAGTTTCTACTTCAGAGCCTCCAAATGGAACCAGTCCTGCGGACACCTTAACTTTGGACTTCTGACCTCCAGCACTGAGAGATAATAAATTTTTGTTGTTTTAAGCCACTGACTGTGTGGTAGTTTGTTAGAGTAGTCCCAGGAAACTGATACAAATTGTTAAACAATAAAACAAATATTAGTTGCAAAGAATCTATAAAATAACAATTTACATGCACAGTGTATATAAGGTACCCCAACTTCCCACTGCAGTTTTACTTACACAAATTTACAAGGCAATACTTTCAGTACTACTCATCTGTCAAGCTGGATGGGTGGCATAATTCTCCAAATTGTAGAGACTATTTGGAAAATATCTTCTTATCTTCTAATTATAACATGCCTTATCCATTAGGTTATTTCCTTTTGCTTCCTCTCAAAAAAAATAACTTCTCACAGTTAACTGTCAAGGGAAAAGTTGGAAAAGATAATTCCCCCAGTTCTCTGATGAATGTCATTGGCAATAGAAAGAAAAGGATGTTTCATGTTTCCTGGTGTGGAAAAGGAGCAGATACCCAGACAATTACTCTCTTCTTTCAGTCTATGAATTGCAGAAGAAAGAGCTTGAGTCCCCAAAGCATGCCTGAACACTGGTTGTGTTCTCTGATGGTCTATGGCTATTTTTGGTCATAGGTGGTTACTCTCTCCTGACAGGCAGTACAGGCCAGGCAATATATTCCCATGAAGGAATAGTCTAACTCATAAAATGTCCCCAATACCTCCACCTTAAAATATTTTCATTCATTTGTTTCATAAACACTTTTTAACCTCTGACCTCTGCTTTGACTTGGGCCCTGAGTTAGATATAGTGAACATAGAATCATTGAAGAAATGGGCCTTTCCTTCAAGTGGGTAGAGGAATAGGAGAATAAGGAAATAAAGTACAGTGCGGTATGAAGAACTATTACAGAGATAGAGATAAAATGTTATGAAAACAAAAAGAATGGAAAAATTAACTCTGCTTATAAGGACTTAGAAAGACATTACCATAGCACCTTCCAGGAGGGATCCACTGAGGGGCTGCTGCTTTGTGAGATGGGGAGGGCTGTGGAGGATAAATAAGGATAAAGGTAGGCTGTGTGTGTGTGAGTGAATTTTCCAGATTTCTCATACACTTTACAAAAAGGACTGAGTGTTCTCTGGCATAAAGGGGAGATTAGCCTTATTCAAATTATACATACTTGTAATGGTGTAATTCAAATTATACATACTTGTAATTCAAATATACATACTTGTAATGGTGAAGATTAAGCTACTGAAACTAAGCTGTTGACTTGGCAATGCCAAGAGGGAATAAAATCAGCCAGAAACAACTATGGAAAACCTGCAGCTTCCTCCTGGTCTAGGTGGCTGTTCCGTAGAGCCCGTGAGTGCTGTTGGCTATACACCTAAAAGAAAGTCAGGGGCTGATACCCGGAATATGACGCATAGCTTCATATTACTGAAGAAGAAAACGTTCTGGGAAAGGAGGAGGCAGCTGTAGCATAAGCAGAGAAAAAAAGCTCATCACCTAAAAGATCGATAACTAAATTAAAACTTCTCATTTCTTAATTCTGAACACACTGCATTTCTTATTGTTCCTTTTAATTAACTGTTTGCTCAGCTCTGTACTTACATGTGCCTGTGTGGGAAGTGTATGGAGGCATTTCTATAGAGGAAGGAAACACGTTTTTAAACAGGTCTGAGCCAGCAGCTTACAATGAAGGATTCTCTTTTAATAATCACCCAAGAAAATCATCTACTACTGCAGTGAAAAATGAAATTTGGCTTTCTACTTTGTCTTTTTCTCTGGCAGGAAGTGGGTCAGATATTCTCCCGGTATCACCGAGACTAGCCCTAACCCAAAGGGTAGTGGGCATCTCGGAACAATTGGAGGTTGATGCCAAGAACAGCAAGGCACTCTTGAGGCATAGAAAGTAAACCCCTTCTGAATGGGGGAATGTATTTCAAAAATGAACGCTTGAGGAGAGTACCTTTTAGGAAGGTGTTTTTTAATTTAAGGGCTTAATAGTTTCATTGTGTGGTAAAAGGGGGTTTATTCAAATGTTTTTTTGTTTTAAGTGTTTAGGAGAAAAAGCTGCTTATCTTCTAATGATCCCGGTGGGTTTGGGAAAAGGGGCTTGTTGCTGGATTTCTGAGGGTCAGATGCTTACGTCAGCCCTGACCACTGCATGGAGCATCTGGGACCCTGAGGGCGTGGCAGCTGAACAACTGAGTTGTCAGACCTGGAACTGAAGATGTATAGATACGACCCCATTGGAAGGGAAAGAGACAGTGCTCTCCGCCAGCTGAGCCTTCATCCCCCAAAACAGGAAGTCAAAGAGTCTCAAACTGATCAACAAAGTAACTGTAAGAAGCTATCATTGAGAATTAGGGAAGTAAATACCAAGAGAAATGGCCAAAGGAGTTGAAAATTGTTGCCATTGGACACAGAGACTAAAGTACAGAAAAGGTGAGACCAGGTGTGGGTAAAACTGCAGTATTTCCAGACTCTCTCTCCTGGCTTCAGTGCATCTCCGTATCAACAGGTGTTTCCAAGGGGTGGAGAGAAGTAGTCCATCTCCATATCAGTGGGTAATTATATGGGCGAGCTAGGGCTTATCTGGACCAGAGAGGCTGGGGGGAGTATTCACTCACTTCTGCTGCAGCAGGAGAGAGAAGGATGCGGGACGACTTGTTTGTAAGCAATAAATGGGTTTTAAACTTTATTTCTCACTTTGATTTCAATTTCAAAGGCATTTTGTCCTGGGATTTCCGCTCCCTGTATTTACACCAGGGAACATCTTTTTTTCTTACTATAAACCTTTATTAGAAAGAATAGCATGCATTCCCCTTTTAAAAATGTTTGAATTTAAAAAGCCAAATGGAAAAAAATAGTGTATTATCTAAAAAGATCCAGAACTGATGTTTCATGTAACATCAGTTAATGAGGTATTTTATGTAGTGCAATACATTTTAAATAAATCAATGTGCTTTCAAGCCTTTTAAAAAATCAAGTAATTTTATATTTTTTCTATAGCTCCTCACCAACTGGTAAGAAATCCACAGATCTTCACGAGTCAGATTCATAACCAATCATAAGTGGCTAGGCTCAGGGGCCCTGGTCAGGGTGGATCAAGTGTCTGCCTCTCAGGACATCTGCCTGGTTTCTGATGCATTTCTCTCTGGGCCTATCCAGCTGTCATACCTGGCTTGGTTTTCATCTCAGTATCTCCATTGCTATGACCAGTAGGTCTCTGACGTAGACTGAACATTAGATCACATAAAGGGCTTTTTAAAACTACTGATACCCAGAACCCATCCCATAAATATAGATTCAAATAACTGGGTGCAGGGCCCAGGCATTGGTATCTTTTAAAGCCTTCCCAGGTGATTCCAGCAGGCCGTCAGTTTACTAAGCACTGCTGTAGACATTTGTTTCTGCTGTGGCTGTTGTCTGGAATCTCTTTGGTGATGATTACGTCATGATACAAAGACAGAGACCTGGAAGAATGCTTTCATCTCTGCCTGCTCCTTCCTGTGCCAAGGTCTTAAAACATGCTGCTAAAGACTGAATGCTTGTGTGCCTCCAAAATTCATAGGTTGAAACCCAACAGATGGTATTTGGGGTGGGGCTTCGGGAGGTGATCAGGTCATAAGGATGCAGCCCTGTAACTAGGATTCGTGTCCTTATAAAAGATGCCCAAGAGAGCTCCTTTCGCCTCTCCTGCCACATGAGGACACAGTGAGAAGACGGCTTTCTGTGAGCCCGGACATCATTTCTCACCAGACATCAAATCTGTTGGTGCCTTGATTTGGGCTTCCCAGACTCCGCAACTGCGAGAAATAAGTGTGTTTCGTTCAGTCACCCAGTCTGTGCTGCTTTGGTATAGCGGTACAAGTGGACTGAGACAATGCCTACTCCAAGAATGGAATCTATCTTAGCAACTCCTTTATTGCAAGGGCTTTCACTGCTACTTCCATCACTTTTGTTTTCAGTCTGCCCAATCTTTGGCTGACCCTAATAACACAGTTAATGGAGAGAAACACCTAGATAATTGAGGGTGATAAAAATGTACACCTACTATATGCAGATAATAGGAAATAAATGCCTCATTGAAACTTGTGGAAACTTTCTTTCTTTAATGCATTTTGGCAGCTGAGGAGATGACCTGGCTTTATCCATAGATACAGCTTCACTTTAGCTGGTGTCCAGGAAGCAACATGAGATTTTTTTTAAAGAAGGGCCCGTGAACTTTGTCTCCTGAGATGCAGGAGCTTCTGTGCTAAAAGTACAACGACCTCTAGTTTACTCAGGCAATTTTCCTCTTAAAGTGAAATCGTACTGTATTTAAAAAAAAAAAAAACATAATTCATAACACATGATTTTCTGAAAATCAGATTGTATGTGTGAAACATGTCCCTACCGTGTGTATATTATGAACTATATTAAAAAGAAACTTTTTCTATAATCATTTGACTATTTCTTACAAAAATAAAAATTAAGGTTGAAATTTCCATTTTGCCTTTCTTGTGAAAAATGTTTTCAATGATATTAATGAATGTAATCATAAATGTACAGTTATATAATTATGGCAGTTCAATGTCTATCTTTCAAATTCTAAAACTATATTTAGAGCGATTAAAAAAATAAGATCTAATCTAAAACAAACCCCAATATTTCATTTTTCACAAATAATTTAGCTCATCTCAGAAAAAAAACAGAATTTAGCAGAGCTGCAAGAGAGTCAAAATAGGTTCATGTTACTTTAACCCATTGTCTTCACTTTGCCCACTTTCTGATATAGGTTATAATAAAGGATAAAATGAAATGAAGAATAATGATGCAAAAAAGGAAAAAGATAGGAACTATGGGTACTCTGTTCTTTTTACATAGTGGATTTCTAATCATACAATATATAAAAATGCATATCAACACATGAAAGACTAAAACTATGGTTGACATAAAAATAGCAAGAACATTTCTTTGCAGAACTGGCAATCTAGGGAGTAAGAATCATTCGTTATCTATACTCAGGAACATAATTGTGGTCTGTTATTCCTAAGAAAGTAACAAAATTAAAGTCTTTACCTGGGGGTATGGTTTGTTTGTCACCTTGCAAAATTTCAAAGTAGATGATAGCAATTTATCTTATAAATCATAATGTTTAAAAAATATACCACTGTATACCATTTATTTTTAAAGGTTATTTTAACCTCTAGAAGGAAAAGTCAAATAGAAATAAGCTCCATTACATTAGCAAAATGTAAGAAAACACTGCATTGTTTTAAGTGCTTTTTTTCTACTTGCTATGCACCTAGTCAGGCTTCCATTCTTGCCTAAAACCACAAGCTCTCTTCAATAAAACAGGGTTATCAGGAACATTTGGGTCACATAATTTATTGTAAGGACAGGATACATACCCTAAAATGTCCCGTACAAAGGTGACTGAATTTGATACAACGTTTAAAAATATCTGGCCATTTCTACAATAAATCCATTGCCCTAGTCTATGAAAGGAAACAAAAATCTTTTTTCCTGAAAGGGTTTTATGTACTATTCCATGATTCCTAGAAATCCCAGTCCTTTTCTAATCATTACATATGTTAGAATCTGTTGCTTTGGACATAAAAACTGCCCAAATAAGTCTCTGACATACTCAAGTGTCATATCCCCTGAGAGTTCTTTATAGGTTTGGTGAAAAATGAGATGGAATAGCAGGGCTGTGACTCCAGAAGCCATGGGTGTGATTCCAGGCAGAGAGGGTGGAATTGGCCCACTGGCTGCAGACACTAGAACAAAAAAAAAACATCTTCAAGAAAGTGGGAAGGCATATGGTGGGCTCAGCTGCTGACCTGTCCAGCATCCCCGCATTCCTCTTTCCTCAATCTGATTTTAACTACCCACCCTATGCCGAGCTCTAGTGACAGATCCTGAAAGTAAGTCAATCTGTACATAGCAAACCCCTCCAAATATTACTGGTCTAGGTGGGTATGCATTATACCCAGTTAGAATGAAGGATCCATTACATAGTTTAGAGAAAGGAGGAGGGTTTTGTGTTTGTCACCTACTGCGTACAAGTAATGAAGGTGGTTGTCCCATTTACTGTTCGTTGCATCGTCATGAAAGAAACCAGCCTAACAGCCAAGCTAACAATGGAAAAGAGAAAAACAGATTTAGTCAGAAACAAAAATAAATCTTACCTTAGCTCTGATTATATCATTGCTATTCATTCCCGTTCAACCTACCGTCTGTGGGCATGTGTGATAAATTTCCTCATTGTTTAAGCCTATTTGAGAAGCCATTCCTGTTATCAGGTAACAGGAATTCTTGTTACCTGTGGGCCAGAGCATTCTAACCTTTACAAAACCATAATCAAGCCACAGGTCCCACTGAAACAGCAATCTGAAGAGAGAGAGAAAGCTAGGAAAAGTTGCAGGACAGAAACCAGAGATGTCAAGAGAGAGACAGTTACTTCAGAAGAGAGAGCAAAAGAGAGTCCAGAGCAGAATTTTTCAACTTTGGACCAATAGACATCTGGTTCGGGAGGCTGCCCTGTGCTCCATAGAATGTTTAGCAACACCTCTGGCCTCTCCCCACTAGATACCAGTAGACATCCGCCTTTCCCCAACCCCACTGTGACAATCAAAACTATCTCCTGACACTGCCAAACGTCCCCTGGGAGGCAGCATAGCCCCTCGGAAGAACCATTGGTCTAAATGGATTCTCTGGGCCATAGCTGCCTGGATCTAATTATCTGAAAGCTTTCCTGGGGTAGGGACAGGAAATTATTTTCTATTATCATAGAGAATAATGTTATTATTGTTCAAACAATCTCTTCTGTGTCCAGTAGCACTAAATTCTTTTTTTTCTAAACACACTAAACTTTTTCCCTTCACCTATTTCACCCATCCCCCCTCTAAATGCTTGTGCCACTCATTCTGGACCTTAACTTTTATGCTCTGATACCAATTAAATAACTTCTCTGTCCTTCTGTTTCTTCATCAATAAAATGAGTGTAACAAGAGCAACTGCATCATAGAGTCCTTCCAAGGATTAAATAATGCATGTAAAATGCTTCTAAAAGTGCCCTGCACACAGTAATTTCAAATAAATGTTAGCTAGTTATATCAACATTTTTGCTATTATTGTCAAAACCTTCCCCTCAGGAGCTATGGTTTCTGTGGGACCTTCCAGTAATTAGGCAGAGGCTGCTCTGGATTGCAGAAATGTGGGACTATCTGTTGGCCTCACAGCACGACAGTAAGAAATGCGGGTATCTCAAGTTGAGTACATGCATAAGATTTGCCTAAGGTTTACATTGCAGCAACTTTCCTCATGACAAAAATCTTTCACTATCCTTTTCAAGTTCCCTTCTCCTTCATCCCACTGATTAACAATCCACATTTGTAGTGAGTGAGAGACAAGGAGACGAATCCTACAAGTATAACCCCATCCCCAATATAAGCATTTTTACTTCGAGAAGGGTTATTAGGGAAGAGGTGAAGGTTCAGTCTTATCTTCTTTATGGCTCTCTTTCAATTCTGTTGTATTCCGCTTCACCTTGCTAAGTAAAACGTAAGTTCATTCATTCCATTCTTTCGATAAATAAACACAAACACTGTAGGATGCACCAGGCATGACTTAGGTGTCAAGACTGTAGTTGCCCATGGTTCCAAGAATATCTATTTTTCCAGATGGAATAAGTGCTGTGAAGAAGCAAAGTAGAGGAGTGCTGGGCAGGAGCGTGGTCCGTCTTTTATATTATGTGTCCAGGAAAAGACTCACTGATGAGAAGCGAGAGAGAGTGAGCCATGCAGATGTTTCAGGGAAGAATGTTCCGGGCAGAGGAGCAAGAAGCGAAAAGCACCAGAGGGAAGCTGTGTTTGGCATTTGAAGAAACAGCGAGCAGGCTCGAGGGGCTGGACCCGCCGGAGCAGTACAGGCGGCCATAGGCAATACAGTCAGAGGCAAGCGGAGTGGGGAGAATGGGATAGTTTCTTTAATTTAAATTCATTTTAACAGGTATTTTGCCTTTAATAAAGTAAATGTAGTGGCACTGAGTAATAGGAAGGTAAAAAAAAGATCAATATATATTTTTTCTCATGACCAGCCTCTTCCTTTGCCACACCCAGTTCAGATCACATGTGGTCTGGGAGACCATTGAAAGAACATGGCATTCCAGTCTGAGAAAGATAAGTAGGTAAGTTTTAAAAGGTTTTACCATAAAAGTCATTTCATTTCATTTTCCTAATAGGCACTGGGATGAATGATACTATAAACCAGTGTTTACTGAGAAATGACTACATGTTAATGGCTGTACCAACTAAAAACATATCCTTGGAGGAACTTCTGATTTGGAGCTCATGAAAAGGCCAGTACTTTCTTTCTCCAAATAATAATATAAAACCAGGAGGGGGTAGGTGGGGGATTTCAAAAACAATTAATTTATGGCATTGAAATTTACCAAAGGCAGACAACAAATTGAAAAGCATTTACATCAACAAACTGCTAAGACAGCAAGAGTCTGTGGCAGGACCTTCTTGACTGGTGTGGTTCCCCTTCTTCCCTAAGCTCGGTGGTGAAAAACCAGCGGCTTTGCTGCCAGAGGGAAGACTCAGTTTAGGGCAGAGGGTAGAAATTTCTTCCTTGCCAGCTGACAGTTCTGAATTAAGTTGAAAGTGAACAGGAAAATCCCACAGTTTTGCCAACATGAGGTTTTGCTTTCTGGCAGTAACTTAACAGAGAGATTCTCAGAATAAGGGATCTTCGAAATGAGTGATCCTGGAAATGTGGATAGTGTATCTGTAAATATAATTGTTTAATTTTAATAGATTAAAAATTTTAAAGTCATATGTGGCTACCATACTAGGCAGCATAGGTTTATACAGTCCAAGTCAAGGATGGATGATCACCAAGTGGAGGGCAACTACCCCAGTTCAAAGTCAGGATTCATTGTCCAGTTTCAGAATTTAAGCCAATTTTCACATGTGGAGCTCAATGACCAAAGGGGAGGCTAAAACCCCGTGAACAAGGACCCTGAAATGCCATACAAGAATACATGGTAACGGTCCTCCAGGCCTTCCTCCAAGGAATTTACAACTGTTTATTTGGGTAGCTACACTGGAAAGGGGGGAACAGCCAGTCTTTGAGCATTGTAAGATACAGAGTTTGAGTTGAAATTAAAGTCATTTTTTGAGTCCAAATGGAAGAAATGCCACATATGGGACATAAACCATGAATAAGCCATGGATCCTGCCTTGAAAGAGCTTATAGACTTGATTTGTTATAAACAATGAATGCACTACAGTGTTACACACAGAAAAACAGTTCAACAACCCTGGAGATATACAGGTTGTAGTGAGGAGGAAGTAGAATGTGTCAAGTGCTTTTTAAAGTAAAACAGTCTTTTTCAACCTTTTGCTCATTACTACCCCTCTATGGAGTGTTTTTAGACATCTTTTTTCCTAATTGCCTTGTCCCCCTGACATGATATACTTTGTAATAAAATTTTACTGGGTAAAGTTGGATGCCCACAAACCGTTGTAATATCCAAGTTATTTTACCCTTAAGAGCCAATATTCACCCTTGTGGGGGCAATATCCCCAAGAATGCAGATGTAGACATTCCATATTGCAGAGAAAGGCAACTTTCAGTGGATGGAATTAAGAAAGTCTATCAGAGAATAACATGGGAACTGGTGTTGAAAATGGATATGAGTTGTTCAGGTAGAGAAAGAGGTAAAACAAATGTAGTTAAGAGAATTTCTGTGAGAGGAAAACCATGCATAAGTTAAAGGTTTTGCCAACATCTTTGAAATTATAGCATCTCCTCACTGCTGTGATGTGGTGGTGGGCCTGAAAATTCTATCAAAGGAAAAGATCAAAGAATTGAGATACCTGGAAGATAGTTACAAACAGAAAATGTAAAATGTATAAACCTTGTATTATTTTTCTTTAAAAATGTTTTTTGTATTTGATATATTTCATCATCTGTAATTTAAAATATTTCTAAATGCCTGTGGAATTTGAAAATCCACTACTAACATACACATTTTCAGAAGTTCATAACAATAAACTTGGTAAAAACAAGAGTAATTATAAATACCATTTTCTGTGGTAAAGCTATTGTCTCAAAAATCAGTTATTGTAAATATAATCAACAGTCTCATCAACATGACTCTAACAAGAAGTTCCAATAGTTTACTTGCACATTTTAAAACTAACATTTTTCTTTCCAACCAACACTTCAAACACACACACTTCACCATTGCCACCATATATCTGAAGACGATTAAGTTTTTGCAATTCTCTATGTAAGAGATGTAGATTCTTTATAATCAACATATGTTCTAGACAATAAGTCCTGGGATTTAAGAGTTAGCCTAGATTCATATTTTTTATCTTTATACCAAATTGGCAGCAACATCTTGATCAGAAATAAATTTCCAGCAGAGAAAAAAATTACGACTCATCCTCTCCATTATTAGCCAGCAGAATCTTAAGATCAAATAGGTGTGAATAACCAGCCCTTTGCTTTCATTTCTAGGCATTGGATCAGGGTTCCAACCTTAATATTGGTTTGAGTGGCTAGAGAATGTTGTTAGAAATGGCAAGATGCGAATATATGTTTCCTATATGTGACATGAAAATGTAACCAATTTGGGCTTTTTATTTTTGACATGAAGCATGAAGGACTCTTATTACATTAAAAATCAAGGTAAGACTTCCGGGAAGAGCAGGGCGGCGGAAATCTCCTCCCAAAACCATATATACTTATGAAAATACATCAAATACAACTATTCCTAAAAGAGAGATGAGAAGATACAGGACAACACCCAGCATGCAGCTACACCTCAGAGGACTCAGCACCTCGCAAAGCGGGTAAGATACGGAGCCATAACCCAGCGGGACCCGAGCGCTCCCCCACCCCAGCGCACCGGCGAGAGGAAAAGATCCAGGGGGAGGGGAGTGGAAGCACAGGCCCACCAAATAACCAGCCCTGGTGATCTGCGCCGGGAGCACTGACACACATTGCATGGTGTATTGGAGATTAGAGAAAGAGAAGGGCAGAATCTGAGATGGACAACGCAACCAGGTCCTCTCAGCCAGCTCCTAGGACAAAAGAAAAACGTGTGCTTTTTTAAAAGGATTAAAGAGACAAGGGCCCAACAGCAGAACAAAATCAGCCCAGTGAACTCAACCCAGCAGACTGGGACTCCAGGGGAATTTTGGACCCCTGGCCCGGCTGGCAACTGGGAAAAGCAGCCGTGCCAAGACTTCCCACAGAGATCAGCAGCCTTCCATTCATTCCTTCCCCAGCCAGAGCCACAAAGGGCCTGGTGGTGCTGCCATGGCTGCAGAATAGTGGAGCAACAGTGCCAAGTATAGCATCCTCACAGAATCTACTCCCGGCGGGTGTTTTTTTTTTTTCTTTTCTTTTTAAAAGTCTTAAAGAGCTCAGCTGACATACATGGCACCTACCAGCAACCACTTCTATCGCCATGAAAAGACAGAGGAATATGGTAAAAACAAAGCTTACCAAGACAACCCCAGAGAGGGAGCCTGATGGGATGGACATTCACAATCTTCCTGAAAAAGAATTCAGAATAAAAGTCATAACCATGCTGACGGATCTACAGAGAAATATGCAAGAGCTGAGGGAGGGAGTGAGGAGAGTGAGGAAAGACAATGCAGAAATCAGACAAGAGATTGAAGGGCTTAGCAGCAGACTGGATGAGATGCAAGAGATTGTTAATGGAATAGAAATCAGAGAACAGGAATACAGAGAAGCTGAGGCAGAGAGAGATAAAAAGATCTCTAAGAATGAAAAAATTTTAAGAGAACTGTGTGACCAATCCAAACGGAACAATATTCACATTATAGGAGTACCAGAGGAAGAAGAGAGAGAAAAAGGAATAGAAAGTGTCTTTGAATAAATAATTGCTGAAAACTTTCCCACGCTGAGGAAGGAAATAGTCTCTCAGACCACGGAAGCCCACAGATCTCCCAACACAAGGGACCCAAGGAAGACAACACCAAGACACATAATAATTAAAATGGCAAAGATCAAAGATAAGGACAGAGTATTGAAGGCAGCTAGAGAGAGAAAAAGATCACCTACAAAGGAAAACCCATCAGACTATCATCAGACTTCTCAACAGAAACCCTACAGGCCAGAAGAGAAAGGCATGATATATTTAATGTAATGAAACAGAAGGGCCTTGAACCAAGAATATTGTATCCAGCATGATTATCATTTACATATGACAGAGGGATTAAACAATTTCCAGACAAGTGAAAGTTGAGAGAGTTTGCCTCTCATAAACCACCTCTACAGGATATCTTAAAAGGACTGCTCTAGAAGGAAGCACTCCTAAGACTAAAATGAGGTCACCAGGGAAAATAAAATCATAGCAAAGAAAGCAGACCATTCAAATACTAACTAAAGGCAAAGAATAAAACACCTAGTATATAAAGAATGGAGGTGGAAGAATAAGAAGGGAGAGAAATACAGAATCATCAGACTGTGTTTACAGTAACTTAATAAGAAAATTAAATTAGACTGTTAGATAGTAAAGAAACTACCGTTGAACCTTTGGTAACCACGAATCTAAAGCCAGCAATGGCAATAACTACATATCTATCAATAATCCACCTAAATGTAAATGAACTGAATGCACCAATCAAAAGACACAGAGTAACAGAATGGATAAAAAAGAAAGAACCATATATATGCTGCTTACAAAAAACTCACCTCAAACCCAAAGATATACACAGACTAAAGGTGAAGGGATGGAAAAAGATATTTCATGCAAACAACAAGGAGAAAAAAGCAGGTGTTACAGTACCTGTATCAGACAAAATAGACTTCAAAATTAAGAAAGTAGCAAGAGATAAAGAAGGACATTACATAATGATAAAGGAGTCAGTTCAACAAGAGGATATAACCATTTTAAATATATATGTACCCAACACAGGAGTGCCAGCATATGTGAAACAAATACTTACAGAATTAAAGGAAGAAATAGAAAGCAATGCCTTCATTTTAGGAGACTTCAAGAGACCACTTACTCCAAAGGACAAATCAACCAGGCAGAGAATAAGTAAAGACACAGACGCACTGAACAACACACTAGAACAGATGGACCTAACACACATCTACAGAACTCTACACCCAAAAGCAACAGGATACACATTCTTCTCAAGTGCACGTGGAACATTTTCCAGAATAGACCACATACTAGGCCACAAAAAGAACCTCAGTAAATTCAAAAATATTGAAATTCTACCAACCAACTTCTCAGATCACAAAGGTATAAAACTAGAAATAAATTTTAGAAAGAAATCAAAAAGGCTCACAAATACATGGAGACTTAACAACATTCTCCTAATTAATCAATGGGTCAATGACCAAATTAAAACAGAGATCAAACAATATATGGAGACTAATGACAACAAAAACACAAAGCCACACCTTCTGTGGGATGCAGCAAAGACAGTTCTAAGAGGAAAGTATATTGCAATCCAGGCCTATTTAAAGAAGGAAGAACAATCCCAAATAAATAGTCCAAAGACAAAATTACTGAAATTGGAAAAAGAAGAATAAATACACTCCCGGACTTCAAGCTCTACTACAAAGCCACAGTAATCAAGACACTGACAAATGGAAATGCATCCCATGCTCTTGGCTAGGAAGAATAAATATTGGCAAAATGGCTATTCTATCTAAAGCAATCTACAGATTCAACACAATCCCTATCAAAATACCAACAGCTTTCTTCAATGAAGTGGAACAAGTAATTCTAAAATTCATATGAAACCACAAAAGACCCCAAATAACCAAAGCAATCCTGAGAGGGAGGAGTACTGTGAGTCTGCTGCTGTTTGGTTCCTTCAGTTTTTCTTTGTTCTTATGCTCCACAAATGAGTGAAATCATTTGGTGCTTGTCTATCTCTGCCTGGCTTATTTCACTGAGCATAATACCCTCAAGCTCCAACTATGCTGATGCAAACGGTAGGATTTGTTTTCTTCTTATGGCTGAATAATACTCCATTGTGTGTATGTGTCACATCTTCTTTATCCATTCATCTACTGATGGACACTTAGGTTGCTTCCATTTCTTGGCTATTGTAAATAGTGCTGTGATAAACCCAGGGGTGCATATGTCTTTTTCAACTGGGAAACTGCATTCTTAGGGTAAATTCGTAGGAGTGGAATTCCTGGGTTAAATGGTATTCAAATATTAGTTTTTTGAGGAACCTCCATACTACTTTCCACACTGGTTGAACTAATTTACATTCCCACCAGCAGTGTATGAAGGTTCCCCTTTTTCCACATCCTGGCCAACATTTGTTGTTGTTTTTCTTTTGGATGGTGGCCATCCTAACTGGTGTGAGGTGATATCTCATTGTGGTTTTAATTTGCCTTTCTCTGATGATTAGCGATGTGGAACATCTTTTCATGTGTTGGCCATCTGAATTTCTTCTTTGGAGAAATGTCTGTTCAGATCCTCTGCCCATCTTTTAATTGGTTTTTTGCTTTTTGTTTGTTGATGTGTGTGAGCCCTTTATATATTTTGGATGCCAACCCCTTATCAGATATATCATTTATGAATATATTCTCCCATACTGTAGGATGTCTGTTTGTTCTTCTGATAGTGTCCTTTGCTGTACAGAATCTTTTTAGTTTGATATAGTCCCACTTGTTCATTTTTGCTTTTGTTTCCCTTGCCTGGGAAGATATGTTCATGAAAAATTTGCTCATGTTTATATTGAGAGAGTTTTGCCTAAGTTTTCTTCTGAGAGGTTTATGATTTCATTACTTAAATTCAAGTCATTGATCCATTTCAAGTTTACTTTTGTGTATGGAGTTATACAGGAATCCAGTTTCATTCTCTTACATGTAGCTGACCAGTTTTGCCAACACCATTTGTTGAAGAGGCTGTCATTTCCCCATTGTATATCCGTGGCTCCTTTATCATATATTAATTGACCATATATGCTTGTGTTAATATCTGGACTCTCTATTCTGTTCCACTGGTCTATGTGTCTGTTCTTGTGCCAGTACCAAATTATCTTGATTACTGTGGCTTTGTAGTAGAGCTTGAAGTTGGGAAGCGAGATACCCCGTGCTTTATACTTCCTTCTCAGGATTGTTATGGCTATTCAGGGTCTTCTGTGGTTCCACATGAATTTTAGAACTATTGGTTCCAGTTCGTTGAAGACGTATTTTGATAAGGATTGCATTGAATCTGTAGATTGCTTTAGGTAGTATAGCCATTTTGACAATATTAATTCTTCCTAGCCAAGAGCATGGTATGAATTTCCATTTATTAGTGTCCTCTTTAATTTCTCTTAAGGGTGTCTTGTAGTTCTCAGGGTACAGGTCTTTCACTTCCTTGGTTAGGTTTATTCCTAGGTATTGTATTCTTTTTGATGCAATTGTGAATGGAATTGTTTTTCTGATTTTTTTTTCTGCTAGTTCATCATTAGTGTATAAGAATGCAACCAATTTCTGTGTATTAATTTTGTATCCTGTAACTTTGCTGAATTCAGATATTAGTTCTAGTAGTTTTGGAGTGGACTCTTTAGGTTTTTTATGTACAATATCATGTCATCTACAAACAGGGACAATTTGACTTCTTCCTTACCAACCTGGATGCCTTTTATTTCTTTGTGTTGTCTGATTGCTGTGGCTAGGACCTCCAGTACTATGTTGAATAAAAGTGGAGAGAGTGGGCATCCTTTCTTGTTCCCAATCTTAAAGGAAAAGCTTTCAGCTTCTTGCTATTAAGTATGATGTTAGCTGTGGGTTTGTTATATATGGCCTTTATTATGTTGAGGTACTTGCCTTCTGTACCCATGTTATTGAGAGTTTTTATCATGAATGGATGTTGAATTTTGTCAAGTGCTTTTCAGCATCTATGGAGATGATCATGTGGTTTTTGTCCTTCTTTTTATTGATACTGTAGATGATGTTGATGGATTTTCAAATGTACCATCCTTGCATCCCTGAGATGAATCCCACTTGATAATGGTGTATGATCCTCTTGATGTATTTTTGAATTCAGATTGCTAATATTTTGTTGAGTATTTTTGCATCTATGTTCATCGGGGATATTGGTCTGTAGTTTTCTTTTTTTGTTGTGTTTTTGCCTGTTTTTGATATTAAAGTGATGCTGGCTTCATAGAATGAGTCTGGAAGTATTCCCTCCTCTTCTATTTTTTGAAAAACTTTAAGGAGACTATGTCTTCTCTAAATGTCTGATAAAATCCAGCGGTGAATACATGAACTATTAATCAGTATGATCAGTTCCTCAGTCCACTTCCTTCCCCTTTAACTTATCGACCAATTCCTACCTCCAGATTCAACGCTAAATCGTATTCCTTTCTACATTCCCACAACCTCGTGGAGAAAAAATACAAACTTCCAGGTTGAAATAATGCACTGATGGTTTTCAGTAACATCTGGGCCTCTTTAATTAACTATCTCATCCCTTTTAAAGAGGATTACTGCTCCCCCTCAAGCTCTGAAAGGTGAAGTCTTTTGTCATTCATCCTTATATGCACTTACAACACAGCCATTTTCCAAATTTTCTTGAGATTACAGTGGATAATGTATTAGTCAGGATGCATTTAGCTACAAATAATTTAAATCAATCAGCTTAAACAATAAGGAAATATGTGTTATCACATGGTAACAGTGCCTGCAGGGTTGTTTGATTCAGCGATTTGATGAAAAATCCAAGACCTCCTCTGTTTTTCCCTCTCTACTATCTTCAGAGTGGTGCCTTTGCTCTCAGGCTGGCTGCACACAGACCCAAGGTAACTGCAAAAATTCCTAGTGTCACATTTAGATACAGTAATGTCCAAAGAAAGAAATAAACAATCTATTACTATTTCTCCTTCTTTAATAGTATGTTCCTTTCTCAAAAACCATTTACTGGGTTTCCTTGTAGCCCATTGAACACTATGGATTCATATGCCTTTTTCTAAACCAATCACTAGCAAGCGATTTCCAGACTTAGTTTTGACTTCTTATTTGAAGGCATCAACCATTGACTGCAGGCTAAACTAGTAGAAGCCAGCTCAAGGAAGTGTCATTTGATCAAATTTATATAGACTTTCTTTCCTTAAGATTTTGAACCAGTGATTTTTTTTCTTTTTAGCTGACAGGCTTTATTTATTAGCACAGGGAGAAGAAATTATTTAACAGAGTCAATTCAGTAAACATTATTGCATTAAATAGGGTGAAAAGCACAATTCTAGGCAATATGAAGAATTAAAATCAAAATAAGACACAGTATCTTCATGTTTCTCAGTGGCTATCAGAGCATTAGGCACAATAATGCAAACTGGCATACAAGGTAGATTTTAGCTAAAGTATTGGGAACCAATGCCCCGAGAAGTTCATTCCAAGTGAGGTTTTTACTGCAGAGATTATAGTCTCTGATATATCATTAGTTAAACCCAAAGACAGATGGTACCCCACAGATTTGAAGAGAACATTTCTCCCAAACTTCACATCAATAAAACAGTTCTCCAAAAGCCTACCTTCATTTTCACACCCCACACATCAGCCAGCACCATCCACAAGCCCAGTGTTTTATTCTCCAGCAGACTGTGGGGCAAATTGTACCTTTTAAGTGTTTCAGAAGATTGGATCAGGAAAAGCTGCCGTTTCTGGAAAGTGCCACTGGGAAGGCCTCGGGCACACTGCCACAGCACAAGGCAATGAGGCACTGCCTGCCAAGCCCAAGTGCCGCACAACACCCCCTCTATCGTTTGCAAATCTTTGCACCTCACGACACTGTTGCCAAGTCCCACTTCTGGTACTTTGTGTCTCAGCTGAAGAAGATGAAGTCTTTAGGGGCAATTTGTCTACTGTGGACAGATGTTCGAGGAATCCCCTCTGTGGGTTTAGAACTTCAGCATCTGGCAGCACTGATTCTGCAGAGGCACCCACATGTACTGGGCACACTTGGACCTGACCACCGCAGGCACCGTCACCCCAGAACTACCAAGACATGGGCTATGGCACCATGCCATGCCCACTCAACCCAGATCAGATGGCGGAGATCCCAGCCAGCAAGTGCTGCCGACCAGCACTCAAGCAGTCCCACAACTGCAAGATCAAGCTCCCACTGTCCACTGGGTCCTGCATCTCCAGCACAAGCCATGCTTCACCAAAAGGCCCAACACCTCTTTTAAATGTAGAGCCTCCCTGTCCCCAGTTCTACTCAAATAAACTCCTTGGCAAAAGAAGAAGTGGCTCTACTATGGAAATGGAAACCTTAAGTTTCAATGCAAATTGCCATATGGAGAAGTGGAAGCAGGGAATTTATAAAATCCTTATGCTTTTAAAGAATCAGAAGAAAGTAATAAAAGATAAAAGACCTTACTAGATGCTTTGGAGGACTATCTTATAACTGAACTAGCCTGGAACAAGACTAACTTATAACAGAGCAATACTGGTTCCTCCTGCCCTGCCACAAGGCATCAAGTTATTGTTTTTTTCAGATACTGTTAAATTCCCTCATTCTAAATCCATAAATACCTATATTTTTAAAAAGGGTACTTTACAGACATTAAATGAATTATTTTATGCTATAGCCTCTCTCTGAAAAATCTCTCATCAATATCAATACACATTGATTATAAGCCTTCCTGGATCAAATCTATAAAACTACCTTGATTTCCACATCTGCTAAATCAAAGCTACTTTACTGAGCAGGTGGGTTGCTAATCCTGTCTTTTTAGCAACAGATACTAACCAAGAGGAGTTAAAGGGTGCTCAGGGAAAGACTAGATCAAGTATCAAAGAACCATGGGGGCTCATCTGTGAACTTCTCTTTGAAATTCTTCTCTGGGCTGGATTTTCCTCTGACAGATTGGTGTAGACCACTCTCTTCACAGTCCATGTTCCTCCACCATTTCAAACACTTGTGATAGTAAAATCTCAAATCATTGGCTGGCTTTTTATTTAAAATCTATTGGCTTTTATTGCGAAGTAATGCATGTTTATTATAGAGAAAAATCAAAAAATACAAATAAGAAAAAATGAATACATTTTAAATTCTTATAATTCCAACAAGCCAGAGGCAATAGTTAACTCATTAATATGTGTAATGCCAGGTTTTTCTGTGCACACACAAAAAATATATATATATGTATATATACACATATATATGTCTCTTTATGTATATCAAACACTTCCATTTTGAATAACAATATTCTAAACAACTTTTATATAACAAATACACCTGTACAGTAGCATCTTTTCAAATGGCTACATAGTATTCTGCATGGATACACAGTAACTTAACAAGTTCCCACTGTTTTTGTAAAGACAAATAAATATTTCCTTGTTTAAATTACAAATTACAGTTAAGAAATATATCTATTACTATTTGTTCATCTCTTTAATTATTTATTTAAGAAAATCCATATTTTAAAAAAACTAGATTTTTCCATACCTTTTCCTACTGTAAGTGAATTCTTAAAATTTTAAATAAAAAAGAAAGAGGAAGACAAGGAGTTATAGAATCTTCAAAAGTCTTTTGGCATTTGACTCACAGGATATGTTAAAGGAACTTTTGTAACTGGAAATATTCTTAAGCCTAAATGTTTTTCACCATTGAAAATAATCCCACAGTAAAGATAATAGACCAATTACTTACTTAGAAAGTATGAAGTTAACAAAAAGTAGTAAAAGCAGCTATTCACAGAAGCAGTCAAGGGATACACAAAAAAAATGAAGATTGTGACATCTTACACATAAAGTGTAGTGGAGGGAATAAGAACAAAAAGAAGTACTCTTAGATTGTGTTTGAAAAAGAGCAATCATCAACTTAATATAGACTGTTACATATTTAGGAAACTATCTATGAACCTTATGATAACCACATATCTAAAGCCTCTAATATATACACAAAAAATTTTTAAAAGAAATCCAAGCATAACACTGAAAAACCATCAGATAACAAGAGAAGAGTATAAGAGGAATAAAGGAACAGAGAGGAACTACAAAGAGAACCAGAAGACAGTTAATAAAATGGCAGTAAGTATATTCCTATCAATAACTACCTTAAATGTTAATGGACTGAGTGCACCAATCAGAAGACATAGGGTGGCAGATGGATAAAGAAATGAGACCCATCTACATGCTGCCTACAGGAGACTTATTTCAGACCTAAAGACATACACAGACCGCAAGTGAAGGGATGGTAAATGATATTTCATACAAATAACAATGAGAGAAAATCAGGAGTGGCAGTACTTTTATCAGACAAAATAGACTTCAAAACAGAAAGTAATAAGAGAAAAATAAGAACATTACATAATGATTAAGGGGTCAGTCCAACAAGAGTATATAACAATTATAAATATCTATGCACCCAACATAGGAGAACCTAAATATGTAAAACAAATTTTAACAGAACTAAAGAGGAAATAGACAGAAATACAATCATATTAGGATATTTTAACACCCACTTACATCAATGGACAGATCATCCAGTCAGAAAATAAGGACACTGAAGCACTGAACAATACATTAGATCAGATGGACTTAATAGATATATACAGAACATTCTACCCAAAAGCAGTAGGGTGCACATTTTTCTCAAGTGTACATGGAAGGTCTCCCATAATAGAGCACACATTTGGACACAAAAGAGCCTCAGTAAATTCAAAGAAAATGAAATTGCATCAAGCATCTTTTTAGATCAAAATCATATGAAACTAGAAATCAATTACACGAAGGAAAAAACAAACACATGGAGGCCAAACAACATGCTTCTAAAAATAATCAATGTATCAATGAACAAATCAAAGAAGAAATCAAGCAATATATAAAGATAAATTAAAACAGCAAACAATAGTTCAAAATATATAGGACACTTCAAAACCAGGTAGAGGGATGTACATAGCAATGCCTTTCTTGGCCTACCCCGAGAAAGAAGACCAATCCCAAATAAACCATCTAAACTCACAACTAAAGAAACTAGAAAAAAATATGAAACCCAAAGTTAGGAGAAGGAGTAACATATAAAGATCAGAGCAGAAATAAATAAAATAGAGAAGAATAAGACAACAGAAAAAAAATGAAACCAAGGGCTGGTTTATTGAGAAGATAAACAGAACAAACAAACCCATAGTCAGACTTATCAATAAAAAAAGAGGACACAAATACACAAAATCAGAAGTGAAAAAGGAGAAGTTACAATACAGAAATACAAAGAATTATTACAGAATTCTATGAAAAATTCTCTACCAATAAATTGGACAACCTGGAAGAAATTGACAATTTCCTACAAAAGTACAACCTTCCAAAATGACCCAGGAAAAAATAGAAAATCTGAATAAAGCAATTACCAGTAACAAAATTGAATTAGTAATCAAAAAACACCCAACAAACAAAAGTCCATAACCAGATGGCTTCATAGCTGAATTCTACCAAACATTTAAAGAAGAAGAGCTAATACCCTCCTTCTTAAAGTATTCCAAAAAATAGAAGAGGAGGGAATATTTCCAAACTCCTTATATGAGGCCAGCATCACTCTACTACCAAAAGCAGAAAAAGATACTACAAAAAAGAAAATTACAGACCAATATCCCTGATGAGATACACAAATCCTCAACAAAATATTAGCAAATCAAATTAAAAAATACATTGAAAGAATCATCCATCAAGACCAAATGGGATTAACTCTAGGGGTGCAAGGATGGTACAACATATATAAATCAATCAATGTGATATGATACACCACATTAACAAAAGGAAGGAAAAAACATATGATCCTCTCAATAGATGCTGAAAAAGCATTTGACAAAATTCAACAACAACTCATGATAAAAACTCTCAACAAAATGGGTGTAGAGGGAATGTACCTCAACATAATAAAGGTCATATACAGCAAATCCACAGCTAACATCATACTCACTGGCAAAAAGCTGAAAGCTTTTTCTCTAAGATAAGGAAAAAAACAAGGATTCCACTCCCACCACTTTTATTCAACATAGCACTGGAGGTTGTAGCCACTAGGTTCAGCTAAGAAGCAGGATACAAAATTAATGCACAGAAATCTGTTGCATTCCTATATACCAATGATGACCTAGCAGAAAGAGAAATCAGGAAAACAATTTCATTTACAATTGCATCCAAAAGAATAAAATACCTAGGAATAAACCTAACCCAGGAGGTGAAAGACCTGTACTCTCAAAACTATAGGGCACTGATGAGAGAAATTAAGGAAAGCACAAATATATGGAAATCTATCCCATGCTCAAAAATAGAAAGAATTAATATTCTCAAAACAACCATCCTGCACAAAGCAATTGACAAATTCAATGCAATCCCTGTCAAAAAACCAATGGCATTTTTCAATGAACAAGAGCAAGTAATCTTAAAATTCATATGAGAATTTGACAAAATTCTCTTTCACAAAAGACCCTGAATAACCAAAGCAACGCTGCAAAAGAAGGGCAAAACTGGGGTATTATGCTCCCTGACTTCAAGCTATACTACAAACCTGCAGCTATCAAAACAGTATGAGACTAGCATAAGAAAAGACCCATCCATTCATGATAAAAACTCCCAACAAAATGGGTATAGAGGGCAAGTGCCTCAACATCATAAAGGCTATATATGACAAACCCACAGCTAACATCATACTTAACAGCGAGAAGCTGAAAGCTTTTAATCTAAAATTGGGAACAGGACAAGGATGCCCACTCTCTCCACTGTTATTCAACATAGTACTGGAGGTCCTAGCCACGGCAATCAGACAACACAAAGAAATACAAGGCATCCAGATTGGTAAAGAAGAAGTCAAATTGTCACTATTTGCAGATGGCATGATATTGTACATAAAATACCCTAAAGACTCCACTCCAAAACTACTAGAATTAATATCTGAATTCAGCAAAGTTGCAGAATACAAAATCAATACACAGAAATCTATTTCTTTCCTATACACTAACGATGAGCTAACAGAAAGAGAAATCAGGAAAACAATTCCATTCACAATTGCATCAAAAAGAATAAAATACCTAGGAATAAATCTAACGAAGGAAATGAAAGACCTATACCCTGAAAACTACAAGACACTCCTAAGAGATATTAAAGAAGAAACTAATAAATGGAAATTCATCCCATGTTCTTGACTAGGAAGAATAAGTTTGTCAAAATGGCTATTCTACCTAAAGCAATCTACAAGTTCAATGCAATCTCTATCAAAATACCAATAGCATTCTTCACTGAACTAGAACAAAATACTTCTAAAATTCATATGGAACCACAAAAGACCCTGAATAGCCAAAATAATCCTGAGAAGGAGGAATCAAACAGGGGGAATTACGCTCCCTGACTTCAAGCTCTACTACAAAGCCACAGTAATTAATGCAATTTGGTATTGGCACAAGAACAGACTTACAGACCAGTGGAACAGAATAGAAGATCCAGGCATTAACCCAAACATAAACAGTCAATTAATATATGATAAAGAAGCCTTGGATATACAGTGGGGAGATGACAGCCTCTTCAGCAGCTGGTGTTGGAAAAACTGGACAGCTACATGTAAGAGAATGAAACTGAACTGCTGTCTAAACCCTTACACAAAAGTAAACTCAAGGTGGATCAAAGACCTGAATGTAAGTCATGAAACCATAAAACTCTTAGAAAAAACCATAGGCAAAAATCTCTTGGACATAAACATGAGTGACTTCTTCATGAACATATCTCCCCGGGCAAGGGAACAAAAGCAAAAATGAACAAGTGGGACTATATCAAGCTGAAAAGCTTCTGCACAGCAAAGAGCACCATCAGTAGAACAAAAAGACATCCTACAGTTCGGAAGAATATATTCATAAATGACATGTTAGATAAGGGGTTGACATCCAAAATATATAAAGAAATCATGCACCTCAACAAACAAAAAGTAAATAATCCAATTAAGAAATGGGCAGAGGATATGAATAGACACTTCTCCAGAGAAGAAATTCAGATGGCCAACAGGTACATGAAAAGATGCTCCACATCACTAATCATCAGAGAAATGCAAATTAAAACCACAATGAGATATCACCTCACACCAGTAAGGATGGCCAACATCCAAAACACAAACAACAACAAATGTTGGCAAGCATGTGAAGAAAGGGGAACCCTCCTACACTGCTGGTGGGAATGCAAATTAGTTCAACCAGTGTGGAAAGCAGTATGGAGGTTCCTCAAAAAACTCAAAATAGAAATACTATTTGACCCAGGAATCTCACTGCTAGGAATTTACTCTAAGAATGCAGCAGCCCAGTTTGAAAAAGACAGATGCACCCCTATGTTTATCGCAGCACTATTTACAATAGCCAAGAAATGGAAGCAACCTAAGTGTCCATCAGTAGATGAATGGATTAAAAAGATGTGGTACATATACACAATGGAATATTATTCAGCCATAAGAAGAAAAGAAATCCTACTATTTGCAACAACATGGATGGAGCTAAAGGGTATTATCCTCAGTGAAATAAGCCAAGCCGAAAAAGACAAGTATCAAATGATTTCACTCATATGTGGAGTGTAAGAACAAAGAAAAAACCTGAAGGAACAAAACAGCAGCAGACTCACAGAACCCAGGAACGGACTAATAGTTACCAAAGGGAAAGGGACTGGGGAAGATGGGTGGGAAGGGAGGGATAAGAGGGAAAAAGGGGCATTACGATTAGCAGACATAATGTTGGGGGGGCACGGGGAGGGCTGTACAACTCAGAGAAGACAAGTAGTGATTCTATAGCATCTCAGTACGCTGATGGACAGTGACTGTAATGGGGTAAGTGGGGGGGATGTGATGAAGGGGGTAGTTTAGTAATCATAATATTGCACATGTAACTGTAGATTAATGATACCAAAAAAAAAGTATGGTTGAAATGGATTAAAGACCTAAATATAACATGTGAAACCATAAAACTCTTAAATGATAACATAGTCAAAAATCTCTTGAACATAAACATGAGCAATTTTTTTTCTGGACACATCTCCCTGGGCAAGAAAAACAAAATTGTAAATGAACAAGTGGGACTACATCAAACTAAAAAGCTTCTGTACAGCAAAGGACACCATTAACAGAACAAAAAGGCCACCTACTAAATGGAAGAATATGTTTATAAATGATTTATCCAATAAGGGGTTAACATCCAAAATTTTTAAAAACTCATTCTAGTTATTTTACTAGTTTTCATACCAGAAAAACATTCAAATATTAAAAAAAAAAACTCATACTCACCAGAAAAACAAATAGCCTGTTTAAAAAATAGGTGGAGGGCCAGAATAGACATTTCCTTAAAGAAATTCAGATGGCCAACAGTCCCCTGGAAAGATGCTCCATATCACTAATAATCAGGCAAATATTAATCAAAACCACAATGAGATATCACCTCACAACAGTCCACAATGGCACTATCCAAAAAACAAGAAAAAACAAGTCTTGGTGAGGATGTGGAACAAAGGGAACCCTCCTACACTGTTGATAGGAATGTAAATTGTTGCAGCCACTGTGGAAAGCATTACAGAGGTTCATCAAAAACTATAAATAGCAATAGCATATTACTCAGTAATTCCCCTTCTAGGAATTTACCCAAGGAAAACAAAATCCCTGATTCAAAAGGATACATATATATGCACCTTTATGTTTATTGCCACATTATTTACAATAGTCAAGATATGGAAGCAACCAAAGTGTCTATCGATGGAATATTATTCAACCATAAATAAGAAAGAAATACTGTCATTTGCAACAATACGCATGGACCTAGAGGGTATGATGCTAAGTGAAATAAGCCAGGCGGAGAAAGAGAAATACCATATAAATTCACTTATTGTGGAACCTAAAACAAACCAAACAAAATGAGCAAAATAGCAATAGACTCATAGACACTGAGAGGTGATTGGTGGTCACCACTGGGGAGGGGTTGGGGTGGGTGGGTGGGAAGAGTGAGGGGGATGCAGGAGCACAAAATCTCAATCATAAGTTGGTCACGAGGATGGAAGTGCCACATGGAGACTATAGCCAATGATTTTGTGACATCTTCCTATTTTGACAGAGAGTAAGTGCAGTACTTGAGGTGAGGATTTAATAGTGTATGTAACTGTTGAACCACTGTGTTGTATACTTAAACCAATATAATACTGTATATCAAGTATGCTTCAATAAAAAGAAAAAAGAATAAAAGTCATTTGGCATTTGAATATGGGTATGTTTCATGATTAATAATTTATTTGCAGTTTTTAAGTCATGTATTTTCAAAAGGTCATTGAAATTGGTTACAAGTAAATTTTTGTGCCTAGAAAAGCATTAAAGGTGAAAGAAAGCTGAGAAGCCATATAAAGAGAAGAACAACTGTATAAGAAGGAGCCACTAGATAATTTTTAGTTAATTTTAATATTTTGAAAGCCAAGGTAAAAAGAAAAGATTGTAGGTGAGGAGATTTCATTGTCTGATTAAAAGAAGTACATCAGTTCAGAAGAGTCAAACATTTTTCCTGGCACTCGGAATGAAGAAATGTATCCCATGTGTTTTTATATGAAGACATTGATCAATGAAATTTTTTCATCCAACATTTTTTCTTTACAAAGCCAAACACAGTATTAAATTTTATTTCGGGAAAAAATATTTTAATAGGAAAAACAGATATAGTCCGAGGAGATGACTTTTGACCTAATTTGCTATGAGGATAGAACCTAGATGACATTATCATAGTCCCAAATTTGGCCTCTTTCCAACATCTCTTAGTTTGATCATACATTGGCAGGAGCTAAACAAATAGCTGGAGGCTCCACAACTGCCTGACAGCAGGCCAACTTTTACCTCAAATCTTTGAATGTGTTTAAAAGCCTATATAACCCCTAATTTGAGCCCCAAACCAGATGTAGATGGTTGGGGCCTGGGGTATTTTTAAGGGCAGCTATTATTATTGTCAACGGACTGTCTTAACCACTGAAGACGTTTGGCATAGTTTGAGTAGAACGAAGGTTGCCAACTCAAAAGGTGTCACTAAATGTGTAATGGGGCCCCAGGTGAACGGTGGCAAACTGGAGATACTTGCCTAATGGTGTTCACGTTCAGAAGCGTAGAAGCAGTGCGGCGGTCAGCCCCCTGGCAGCCCCGGGCTGCAATAACTGATTTGGAGCAGCAGGGCTTCCTCTTCAGCCAACCAGAATGAGTTCACTACAAAATGTACAGCCAAGATGCTGGATAAAAATATTAAAAATATTCACTATTTGAATGTTGGACTCCATCAGCCAAGAAAATTTATTTTAGTTATCCTCATGGTAGAAGGCAATCAAGATGAAAGGCTCCTCCTAACCCACGAAAGTACTACCATATCATCAGCACAGAGAAGCTGCTTTCTCATAATTTGCTAAAACTAAAGAATACTGATCTAGTAATCTATGTAATAAGAATCAGACTATTGGTTTACATTGATAAGAAGAGAGAGTAGAACATAGGTTTCTTTTATCTCCATCTGAAATGGAGCAGAACATCAGATTGATTCTGGAAGGAGTATTATGAAGAATTCCCTGAAAGGTCCCTAGAATTCCCTAGGAAGCCCCCAGCCTCATCGTGGTCTTCTTAGCCATTCTTCGATGTAAACAAACTGAAAAACGATAATATTGAGGAACAGAATAAATTTAAGGAAGAAGTGCTGACTTTTAACCTTAACTTTAAGGTCAGAGCAAATATTTCTCAGAACAAGTATTTCTGGGGAAAATATGATCCCTAGGGAAATAATCTCTGAATAAAGATTTCCTATGGCTCAGTTTTTTGCAGAATTGAATCCACACATTCCATTCTTTTGACACTTAAGTTAATAAATGAGTAATTAAACATGTGACTTTTTTTAATTGTAAAGATTTTCTTTAAATTGGTTTAAACTAAGTCCTAGCCAAGGTACTACACATTGATACCTCTATACTCCCCTTTTTAAAAACAAATACATTCACAGGAAAAGAAAAATGCCTTTTAACATAGAACTTTCCTTATCTTCACCTTTGCCTCTACCCCAATTTTTTACAGAATCTACACCAGAGTTGTTGAACACTAGCTGCTAGCCACATGATACTATTTCTACTTCGATTTAAATAAAAATCAATTAAAATTGATAAAAAAAATTAAAAGTTCAGGTCCTCAGTCTCATGAGCCACAGATCTAATGCTCAATCGTCACAAATGTCACCTGGATATTATATTGGGCTGCACATATATAGAACACTTCCATTGCAGAAAGTTCTCTTGGACAGCCATGATGTAGATCACATAAAAAGCAACTGAAGGGAGAAAATTACATGGAAACTTGCTGGGGAAACAAAATCCTTATAAATGTAACTGCTGATTCGAGGAGTTTCAATTTATTAGAATTTAATTACAGAATGACTTTTTTCTTCCAACTATGCCCACCAGCAATACTGAATCAAATTTGTTCCTGCAGCTAGTGATTGCTACTTTAACAATGTCTGAAGTTTGTTCCATCATCATTTTCAGTTACTAGAGCGATCTATCTTCCAGTCATTAGGACTTGATTCTGTTCATTTTTAAAAAACCTTGAATCTCACACTTGACTCAAAGCCCTTGCCCTCTCTTAGCTGCCCTCTCGCGCCAAGCAAGCTTTAGTGCTTGAAATGGAGGAGGGGCTGTGGTTTGCCTGTGTCCACCTCTTTTTTGTCCTTATGGACATTTGTTACTCTTGATCTGGGGCAAGATGGGAATGGAATGGAGGTGACAAAACTCTCCTTATGTGAGTATCTCCATAATCTTGGTTGGGAGACTCCCTGTCTTACCTCTAGTTTGGGCTAATTCCACCTGGGTCTGGTGGCCTCTCTACATAAATTGTATACATATGAAGTTTCATGCTGGTTGTCTCTGAGTCCCAAATCTTCCCAGTCTCCAAGGGGCCACTGATCTTCTTCCACCCCTTCACACGTTTTCAAACATCAGGAGACAAACACTTCCCTCTTCTTTCCCATAGTGAGGAAGGAGAATAGAAAAGAAAGGTGTCAGGAAAGAAAAACCTTTCCTCTACCTGCTTAGGTTAATTACCTGAGGGCCTGTGAATTAAACCAGCAGAAGACAGATTTAACAAAAGAACAGACACATAATTTTTATTAATATTTATGTACACAGGAGATCACAGAAAAGATGCAAAACTCAAAGAAATGGTTAGACTCATGGGGTTATAAATCCTTTTAACAAAGGAAAGATGATTTGCGCTATAAAGAGAGGAAATATACAGGTTAACTAATGGAAGATAAACATTATTTTAATAAGATCTGTTTATGCAAACTCATCTCTGTGTCCACTCCCCATCTGCAGTAAAAAGAGTTGCTCTTCCGCCTGGTAGGAGGATGAGTGGGGCATGGAATCTTCCTCAAAGGAAATTTATACTCTTCCTTTAGATAGAGATTTCTTCTTGCATCTGTTGGTTTTCATTTCCCTTCAGCTCAAAATATTCCTTATGCCAAAATGGCATATTTTGGGGTGGTATATTCTGATACCCTTCGAAGCATGCCATACTTTCAGCAAATATGTGTCCAGACTCTGCAGCTAGTAAATATCCAAAGGAACAGGATGTCAGTCTCCCCTCCTCTGAGACACCCCCAAACTTTATGAGAATTCGATTGAAGCTGACTCACTTGGCTTCATGGCTAGAAAAGCACCACTGTTTCTTCCTCCAAGGGCAAGGGAGAGGGGAACCCCTACCCATAAACTGTGAATGTTCTCCCTCCCTCCAGTTCCAGGATGGTGGGGGGATGCGGTAGGGGTGGAAGAGAGATGGTAGTTAGTGGCAATGATAGGAACAAATGCCACTGAGAAGACTGGGAGTTATTAATAGCTTAGGAATATTTAGTGCCTTGTGTCTTCAACTTTGGATTTCTAGACACAGTTCCAGGCAACAGAAAAAGTCAAAATTCACATTCTCTTACATATGCAATATTTAATAAAATCAGTCTTAAATTTATGCCTTAAATTTTCCATCCTACCATAGGAAAGAAGATTTTTAGTTTTTGGAGGTATGTTCAAGAACAGTTTCTAAGCCAGAATAAGTAAAAACATTTGCCTTCTGATACTTGATATTTTATGGTTTCAAATTTGCTGTTTGTGGCTCAACTCTAAGGGTGGAAAACTGATTCATCTGGATAGAGAAACAGCATAACCAGTTTTTCACACTGAGACATTATGTGGACTCCTTTGACCAGGATGTTTGATGGAGCGAGCCAATGGCTAAGAATCGGGGTAGTCAGTTCACCTGAGAGGAAGACTCAGTGCAGGTCAAGTTCTACCTGAATATGTCAGGATTGCCCCTGAATTATAACTATTTATGTCTGGATGAATCAACTTTAATATAATATTTAAGAACATGGGCTTCAGAGGTCAAAAGACTGAGCTGATGCTCCATCTCAGACCCATATTAATTCTGTGAGCTTGAGCCAGTTGCAGAACTTTCTGAGGCTCTGTGTAATTGTCCCTAGAATGGTGTCCCCTGGGTAGCTGTGAAAGTAATATACAATAATGCAATGCAAGGCTTACATTGCATATATAAACAATTGTTATCATTAAATTCTACATTATGTTCTAACATAATTAGAATGAATTATTTTAAAGGCTTTAGAAGGAAAAGGAAGAGGAGGAGACTTTTAAGGAAACGTTTGACAGACTAATTTAGGATCAGTCATCCTACCATTTACTCCACACACTGCCCACCCTCTGGATGGCACTCTACTCCACTGCTAGATTGTGCTTCCCAGTGCGAACATTTTTTCAGGCACCACATCATTTTTGTGTAATACTCCTTTTTGTAAAGTTATACTACCATGTGACATTTATCCAGATTGCTTTGTCCATAGGAACCACTGAGATCAAATGCTTTTTGAAATGCATAACTTATTTCATAATGTGCTATAAATGAGAAAATCACAAAATGCAGATCACAAAACTTTACATGAAAACAAATGAATTACTAAGAAAGACCTCCATATTTAAATGTTTTTACCTCTAACTCAGCACTAAAGTAGTGTAGCAGCACTAGAATAAAGGAAAATCTTTACACTGAAATACAAATAGGGAAGAAAAATCATTTTTTTAAATTTAAGTGAAAAAGGACTTTAACTTTCAAATTCTTATCAAAGTAGCAAAAGTATTTGGATTAAAGTTATTTTATATCTGAAGGCAATTCTGAGGAAGAAATGTAGGCACTTGCTATGGACTGAATTGTTATCTTTGTAAAATTCCCATGTTGAAGCCCTAAACCCCCAATATGATGCTATGTAGAGATGGGACCTATGAGAAACAATTAGGTTTAGACGCGATCATGAGAATGGGGCCCTGACGATGGGACTAGTGTCCGTCTAAGAGAGACCAGAGAGCTTGCTTTCCAGCCACCCACCCCACCACTCCCCACCTGCCACATGAGGACATAGAAACAGCCACCTACAAGCCAAGAACAGAGTCCTCACCAGGAACTGACCATGCTTGCCAATTTGATCTTGGACTTTTATAGCTTCCAGAACTATGAGAAGTAAATTTCTGTTGTTTAACCCATCCAGTTATTTGTGCTATGGCAGTCCAAGCTGACTAAAACAGCATCTACACGCTTTATCAACAAAAAGATTTTGAGTATATTGAAAAAAATGTGTGCATTGTTACAGAAATAAAGATAGTACTTAGAGTGGAATCCATGGACATTTAGAAATATGTCATAAAATGAAAAAAATAATTCTGGAATAATGTAGTTTTAACTCAAAAGGAACGGTCATGTCCTGCTGGCTTCCTTGCTGAGATGCATAGGAGCCTCCCACTGACCTAGCTAAACTCCTCAAACTGTGCTCAGAGGACAAGAGGACTCCTAATTTTATATTAATTTATTTATTTTATATTAATCTTCATGAGATTAATTCAGAATTTGCTTGTCATACTAGTTAATGCCCTGGCCTATCTGAATACTAAATTCAGTTCATGAACTAACATTCTCCCAGAAGATGAAGCATAGACTCCAAAAGACTACAGAAAAATCTAACAGGTCATTGTTTTTTACACAGACCCCACTAAAAATTCAGTAGGCCTTTTACAAGGGAAGATCACCTCCACACCACAGAAACAGTAACTTTTAGGGCATTGCATGACATGGAGAATTTTTTGTAGCATATGCTTATTCACCCGCAGTTTTGGGTAAGAGTTGAAGAAACTTAGGAAGAAACAAATTTAATGTTTATATGTGGTTAGTTTTGTCAGAAAACAAAAATAATTGAAACAAATATAATTTTGAGATAAATTTTGTAATGTGATACAACTCTCCCCAGTGGTCATGAATCAGTTTTCATTAGAGACTTAAATTAACTTTTTTTTTTAATTCAGGCAAATAAGCTTCAATATACTATTATTGCTTTAATTGTTCTGTCAAGGCACCATTTTATATCCCAACCACATCACTTTTTTATGCAATCGTAGAACTTCTGCCTTTAAAAGGAGTATTTAGACGATTTGGGGACTGTTCGTTGTGAAGCTTTTGAGTGTCCTTTCCTTCCTTGACCTCAGGTAATTTCCTCACACACAGGCACTGACTCATACTCTGATGAAGTTTCTAGGGAGTTTTCTGCAGATTTCTGAAGTTTTCTGAAGCTTCCTCTCCTCAAGTACTCTGCCCTGTAACCTTTTTTTAATTGGGATATAATTGTCATATAACATTGCATAAGACTTCCGGGAAGATGGCGGCATAAGCAGGGTGGCAGAAATCTCCTCCCAACACTAAATATATCTATGAAAATACAGCAAATACAACTATTCCTTAAAGAGAGAGCAGAATACACAGGAAAGCGCACAGCGTGCAGCTACACCTAAGAGGACTCAGCACCCCATGAGGTGGGTAAGATACTGAGCCACAACCCGGCAGGACCCGAGCACTTCCCCACCCCAGTGCTCCGGTGGGAGGAGAGGATTCAGAGCCGGGAGGGAGTGGAAGTACAGGCCTGCAAAATAACCAGCCCCAGTGATCTGCACAGGGAGCGCTGACTCACATTGCGTGGTGTAGCGGGGATTGGAGAGACAGAGGGTGCAAGATCTGAGCAGGGAACGTGCCAGGGTGCTTGCAGCCAGCTCCCGGGAAGGAAAATAAAAAAGAAGAAAAGCGCGCACTTTTTTCAGCCGTCTTAAAGAGACAGGAGCCCAGTGGAGGAGCCAGGTCACACCGGCACACTCAGCGCAGCAGGCGGGGAGTCCTGGGGAGTTTCGCACCCCTTAGCTGACGATTAGGAAAGGATGCCCGCACTTAGACTTCCCACAGATATCAACAGCCTCCCATTCGTTCCCATCCCGGCCAGAGCTATAAAGGGCCCTGCGGAGCGACGCAGCTATGGCTGCGGAATAGTGGAGCAACAACAGCACCTACAGCATCCCCACAGAATCCACTTCCAGGGAAAGGGGTTGTTTTGTTTTTTTGTTTATTGTTTTTTCTTCTCTTTCTTTTTTATTTCCTTTTTTATCTTTCTTTCTTTTTTTTCTCCTTTTTTTCTTTTCTTTTCTTCTTAAAGTCTTAAAGTGCCCAGCTGACATATGTGGCAACTACCAGCAACCACTTCTATAGCCATGAAAAGACAGAGGAATATGATCCAGACTAAGATGAACCAGACAACTCCAGAGAAGGAGCCTGAAGGGATGGAAATGCACAATCTTCCTGAAAAAGAATTCAGAATAAAAGTCACAACCATGCTGATGGATCTACAGAGAAATGCGCAAGAGCTGAGGGAGGAAGTGAGGGAAGTGAGGAAAGAAAATGCAGAAATCAGAGAAGCGATCTACAGGCTTAACAGCAGACTGGATGAGATGCAAGAGACTGTTAATGGAATAGAAATCAGAGAACAGGAATACAGAGAAGCTGAGGCACAGAGAGATAAAAGGATCTCTAGGAATGAAAGAATATTAAGAGAACGGTGTGGCCAAACCAAACGGGACAATATTAGCATTATAGGAGTACCAGAGGAAGAAGAGAGAGAAAAAGGGATAGAAAGTGTCTTTGAAGAAATAATTGCTGAAAAATTTCCCACGCTGGGGAAGGAAATAGTCTCACAGTCCACGGAAGCCCACAGATCTCCCAACACAAGGGACCCAAGGAAGAAAACACCAAGATGCATAATAATTAAAATGGCAAAGATCAAAGATAAAGACAGAGTATTGAAGGCAGCCAGAGAGAGAAAAAAGATCACCTACAAAGGAAAACCCATCAGACTATCATCAGACTTCTCAACAGAAACCTTACAGGCCAGAAGAGAATGGCATGACATATTTAATGTAATGAAACATAAGGGCCTCAAACCAAGAATATTGTATCCAGCACGATTATCATTTAAATATGATGGAGGGATTAAACAATTTCCAGACAAGCGAAAGTTGAGAGAGTTTGCCTCTCATAAACCACCACTACAGGATATCTTAAACGGGCTGCTCTAGATGGCAGCACCCCTAAGGCTAAAAAGATGTCACCAGATAAAATAAAATCATAGCAAAGAAAGCATACCATTCAAATACTAAGTAAAGGCAAAGAATAACACACCTAATATATAAAGAATGGAGGAGGAAGAATAAGAAGGGAGAGATAAAGAAACATCAGATGGTGTTCACAATAACTTAACAAGAAAGTTAAGTTAAATTGTTAGATAGTAAAGAAGCAACCCTTGAACCTTTGGTAACCACGAATCTAAAGCCAGCAATGACAATAAGTACATATCTATCAATAGTCACCCTAAATGTAAATGAACTGAATGCACCAATCAAAAGACACAGAGTAACAGAATGGATAAAAAAGCAAGACCCATCTATATGCTGCTTACAAGGGACTCACCTCAAACCCAAAGATATACACAGACTAAAAGTGAAGGGATGGAAAAAGATATTTCAAGCAAACAACAAAGAGAAAAAAGCAGGTGTTGCAGACACAATAGATTTCAGACAAAATAGATTTCAAAATGAAAAAAGCAGCAAGACATAAAGAAGGACATTACATAATGATAAAGGGGTCAGTCCAACAAGAGGATATAACCATTATAAACATATATGCACCCAACAAAGGAGGGCCAACATATGTGAAACAAATACTAACAGAATTGAAGGAGGAAATAGACAGCAATGCATTCATTTTAGGAGACTTCAACACACCACTCACTCCAAAGGACAGATCAACCAGACAGAGAATAAAGGAAGACACAGACGCACTGAAAAACACACTAGAACAGATGGACCTAACAGACATCTACAGAATTCTACACCCAAAATCAGCACGATACACATTCTTCTCAAATGCACATGGAACATTCTCCGGAATAGACCACATACTGGACCACAAAAAGAACCTCAGTAAATTAAAAAATATTGAAATCCTACCAACCAACTTCTCAGATCACAAAGGTATAAAACAAGAAATAAATTTTAGAAAGAAATCAAAAAGGCTCACAAATACATGGAGACTTAACAACATTCTCCTAATTAATCAATGGGTTAACGACCAAATCAAAACAGAGATCAAAGAATATATGGAGACTTATGACAACAAAAACACAAAGCCCCAACTTCTGTGGAACGCAGCAAAGGCAGTTCTAAGAGGAAAGTATATTGTAATCCAGGCCTATTTAAAGAAGGAAGAACATTCTCAAATGAATATTCTAAAGACACAATTACTGAAATATGAAAAAGAAGAGCAAATGAGGCCCAAAGTCACCAGAAGGAGGGACATAATAAAGATCAGAGAAGAAATAAATAAAATTGAGAAGAATAAAACAATAGAAAATATCAATAAAACCAAGAGCTGGTTCTTTGAAAAAATAAACAAAATAGATAAACCCCTAGCCAGACTCATTAAGAGAAAAAGAGAATCTACATACATAAACAGAATCAGAAATGATAAAGGAAAAATCACAATGGACCCCACAGAAATACAAAGAATTATAAGAGAATATTATGAGAATCTATATGCTAACAAGCTGGAAAACCTAGAAGAAATGGACAACTTCTTAGAAAAGTACAACCTTCCAAGATTGACCAAGCAAGAAACAGAAAAACTAAACAGACCAATCACCAGCAACAAAATTGAAGCGGTAATCAAAAACTACCCAAGAACAAAACCCCCGGACCAGATGGATTCACCTCTGAATTCTACCAGACATATAGAGAAGAAATAACACCCATTTTCCTTAAACTTTTCCAAAAAATAGAAGAGGAGGGAATACTTTCATACTCATTATATGAAGCCAGCATCACTCTAATACCAAAACCAGGCAAAGACCTCACCAAAAAAGAAAATTACAGACCTATATCCCTGATGAACGTAGATGCAAAAATACTCAACAAAATATTAGCAAACCAAATTCAAAAATACATCAAGAGGATGATACACCATGATCAAATAGGATTCATCCCAGGGATGCAAGGATGGTACAACATTCAAAAATCCATCAACATCATCCACCACATCAACAAAAACAAGAACAAAAACCACATGATCATCTCCATAGATGCTGAAAAAGCATTTGACAAAATTCAGCATCCATTCATGATTAAAACTCTCAACAAAATGGGTATAGAGGGCAAGTACCTCAACATCATAAAGGCCATATATGACAAACCCACAGCTAACATGATACTTAACAGCGAGAAGCTGAAAGCTTTTCAACTAAGATCGGGAACAAGACAGGGGTGCCCACTCTCTCCACTGCTATTCAACATAGTACTGGAGGTCCTAGCTATGGCAATCAGACAAAA
>JAQQAC010013566.1:7262194-7416935 GCA_029783875.1 Phataginus tricuspis | reverse complement strand
AATCCATCAACATCATCCACCACATCAACAAAAAGAAGAACAAAAACCACATGATCATCTCCATAGTTGCTGAAAAAGCATTTGACAAAATTCAGCATCCATTCATGATTAAAACTCTCAACAAAATGGGTATAGAGGGCAAGTACCTCAACATCATAAAGGCCATATATGACAAACCCACAGCTAACATCATACTTAACAGCGAGAAGCTGAAAGCTTTTCAACTAAGATCGGGAACAAGACAGGGATGCCCACTCTCTCCACTGCTATTCAACATAGTACTGGTGGTCCTAGCTATGGCAATCAGACAAAACAAAGACATACAAGGCATCCAGATTGGTAAAGAAGAAGTCAAATTGTCACTATTTGCAGACGACATGATACTGTACATAAAAAACCCTAAAGACTCCACTCCAAAACTACTAGAACTAATATCTGAATTCAGCAAAGTTGCAGGATATAAAATTAACACACAGAAATCTGTTGCTTTCCTATACACTAATGATGAACTAACAGAAAGAGAAATCAGGAAAACAATTCCATTCACAATTGCATCAAAAAGAATAAATAACTAGGAATACACCTAACGAAGGAAGTGAAAGACCTGTACTCTGAAAACTACAAGACACTCCTAAGAGAAATTAAAGGGGACACTAACAAATGGAAATGCATCCTATGCTCTTGGCTAGGAAGAATAAATATTTTCAAAATGGCTATACTACCTAAAGCAATCTACAGATTCAACGTAATCCCTATCAAACTACCAACAGCTTTCTTCCATGAACTGGAACAAATAATTCTAAAATTCATATGGAACCAGAAAAGACCCTGAATAGCCAAAGCAATTCTGAGAAGGAGGAATAAAACAGGGGGAATTACGCTCCCTGACTTCAAGCCCTTCTACAAAGTTTCAGTAATCAAGACAATCTGGTATTGGCACAAAAAAAGACCCACAGACCAGTGGTACAGAATAGAAAATCCAAACACTAACCCAAACATATACAGTCAATTAATATTTGATAAAGGAGCCTTGGATATACAATGGGGAGATTACAGCCTCTTTAGCAGCTGGTGTTGGAAAAACTGGAGAGCTACATGTAAGAGAATGAAACTGGACTAATGTCTAACCCCATACACAAAGGTAAACTCAAGGTGGATCAAAGACCTGAATGTAAGTCATGAAACCATAAAACTCTTAGAAAAATACATATGCAAAAATCTCTTGGACATAAACATGAGTGACTTCTTTATGAACATATCTCCCGGGCAAGGGAAACAAAAGCAAAATGAACAAGTGGGACTATTGTAAGCTGAAAAGCTTCTGTACAGCAAAGGACACCATCAGTAGAACAAAAAGACATCTTATAGTATGGGAGAATATATACATAAATGATGTATCTGATAAGGGGTTGACATCCAAAATATATAAAGAACTCACACACCTTAACAAACAAAAAGCAAATAATCCAATTAAGAAATGGGCAGAGGACATGAATAGACACTTCTCTAAAGAAGAAATTCAGATGGCCAACAGGCACATGAAAAGATGCTCCACATTGCTAAACGTCAGAGAAATGCAGATTAAAACCACAATGAGATATCACCTCACCCCAGTGAAGATGGCCAACATCCAAAACACAAACAACAACAAATGTTGGCGAGGATGTGGAGAAAAGGGAACCCTCCTACACTGCTGGTGGGAATGCAAATTAGTTCAACCAGTGTGGAAAGCAGTATGGAGGTTCCTCAAAAAACTCAAAATAGCAATACCATTTGACCCAGGAATTCCACTCCTAGGAATTTACCCTAAGAATGCAGCAACCCAGTTTGAAAAAGACATATGCACCCCTATGTTTATCGCAGCACTATTTACAATAGCCAAGAAATGGAAGCAGCCTAAGTGTCCATCAGTAGATGAATGGATAAAGAAGATGTGGTACATATACACAATGGAATATTATTCAGCCATAAGAAGAAAATAAATCCTACCGTTTGCAACAACATGGATGGAGCTAAAGGGTATTATGCTCAGTGAAATAAGCCAAGTCAAAAAAGACAAGTATCAAATGATTTGACTCATATGTGAAGTATAAGAACAAAGAAAAAAACTGAAGGAACAAAACAGCAGCAGACTCACAGAACCCAAGAACGGACTAATAGTTACCAAAGGGAAAGGGACTGGGGAGGATGGGTGGGAAGGGAGGGGTAAGAGGGAAAAAAGGACATCACGGTTAGCAGATGTAATGTTGGGGGAGCACGGGGAGGGCTGTACAACTCATAGAAGACAAGTAGTGATTCTATAGCATCTCACTATGCTGTTGTACAGTGACTGCAATGGGGTTGGTGGGGGGGACCTGATGACGGGGGTAGTTTAATCACCGTAATATTGCACAAGTAATTGTAGATTAATGATACCAAAATAAATTATAAAAAAAACATTGCATAAGTTTAAGGTGTACAGTCTGTTGATTTAACACATTTGTATAATTGCAATATGATTACCACAACATTAGCTAATACCTCTATTACAATTTCATGTTAAGATCTAGTCTCTTAGCACTTTCAGTTTACAATATAGTATTCTTGACTATAATCATCATGCTGTGCATTAGATCTCTGGAACTGACTTATCTATCAGTTGCACATTTGTACCCTTAAACAGCATCTCCCCAGTTCCCACACCCCCAACCCCTGGTAACACCATTCTACTCTGTGTTTTTACAGGTTTGGCTTTTTTAGATTCCATGCATAAGTGCAATCTTTGTCTTTGACTTGGCTCACTTAGCAAGAACTTTGCCGCGTAAGCCAACCAGATTTCTCAGGTCCATCTCCTCAACTCAGAGGTGTCACTGACATCCACCCGGGTTCTTTCTGCCTCTGCCATGGCCTGGAAACTCTCACAGGTAGTAAACTGGAGCAATTGTAGGGCTCACCTCATTTGTTTCTACTCTCTTGGATTCCTGTTCTTTATTGTTTGATGGCCCATGTCTTGATAAACCATCATTTCATGTATATGTCCACTTTTTGTTGTTCAAGCAAGAGCGTAGGCTCAGTTCCTGTTACTACAAAAGGCCTCCTGTCTTACTTCTAATAGGAAGATTAAAATGACACCTGCACTGGTAAAACCTTGTTTGTTCTCTCACAGTTGATGGACATGGAGCCCTTGCTTGCCTTCAGCTATTTCCATGAGCTTCCCAATACCACTAACGGCCAATCTCACTTTTGCTCCAATTGGGTGGGAATCTGTGCCAAGGAATGGCCCTTTAGCATGCCTCCCGCTAACCCTCACCCAGACCAGGAACACTCTCTAGGTAGGGTGTCAAAACCCTAGGGCAAAAGAACACAAGTGAAAGGAGAAGACCCCAGGGTACATCCAGTATGGATAAAGACCTCTTGCCCATAACAACTGATTTCTCATCTTCTCACTGTACTGTTATTGAAACTCAATGCCATTCATACCCTTTACATACTATATATAAACCTAGAGAAAAACCATGTGATCTTCAGATTTTCATGGTTCTTCCTTCCCCATCCAAGGTTCTCCCCTATCATTTAAAGCATGAAAAGAACACAAGCCAAAGCCCCTATACACATAGCCCCTGTAAACCCCACCAGATCTGCTTGGTACCACAAGGTGCCTCAGTGACTATCTGGGGAAGAATCCAGTCCGTATTTCCATGCTCTGGTCACAAACCCCAACAGTACCTCTTGGCCCTGAAACCACAGGGATGAACCCTTGGAGTTCATTTGGGTCTCAGGTGATCAGTGACAACCTGGGTGGGGAGTAGAAGTGGGAGAGGGAGGCAAACGGTACCCTGTCCATTGAGGAAGGGTGGTGGGAGGACAAGGCACCCAAAACAGGGGCTCCAGTTGCCCAGCTCCAAGGATGGTGCTGCCCGTTGTAAAACTCTTAAAAGATCACGTCAAAGTGTATTTTTTTAAACTATTTAAATACTTCTCGTGAGGAACCTGGTTCTCTGTATCTGAAGTGAGTTATTTGAAAAAATCATACTCATAAATTTAGTGACAACAAATAATTCTTGTCTTAAAAAAATCTGAATACTTTAGCAGAAAAACCTCCCCCTCACTGGTCAAGTGGGTCTCTGGCAGACAGTGACAAAAACAACCAGGAAGTGTCTGGGGAGCAGATTTCCAGAACTAGAACGAAATAAAGTGTGCTTCTTCAAAAACAAAGTACTGGAAATCTGTTCTAACTAGCATCTGTTTATGAGAGATACATTTTTATTTGTCTGCAATAAATCAGTTCCAAGAAGTGGGATTCCTGTGATAGTCTTGGCACTCTGTGGATGTACGCAAGGCAAAGCTTCATACAAGTGTAAGGTGTCATAGGGGGCTAAGGCAATGATGTCCACTAAGGGTTTCCTTCATTTCACCTCATGCATTTGCTCAAACTTCACTAGCATGTGTTTGTCACATGGAAATTAAAGGAAGCCTTCCAGATAAAAATCTGGCCAGACCCGGCCAAGGTAACTCCTCTCTAGATTTATTGATACGTATTTGCAGCTGACTGAAGGGCAGTTTATTATTTCTTTGAGCAACCAGAGCTTCTTGTTTTGGAGAAACAGTCTGAAAAGAGGTTTTATAAATTAACAAGATTCTTTTATTGTCTTGGATAAGTAACAAAATTAAAAGATTTGTTTACGTTTCTTTTATTACATTCTTAAATAAAATTCAAAAACCAAACAGGAAGCTTAGCTTCATCAACCCATGATAAAGGAAAAGTGTCTAATCTGAAAAGAACTTGGAAAACTTAAAAAATGTAATATAATTTTTCAGTAAATTATAGTGACAAAAAAGGCAGAAATTAGATTTGATTTCAAGTCACACGACAGAAACACAAACTGATATTTTACACAGAAAATGTATTTCATATCTTTAGAGGAAGAACTAGAAGGCAAGAACTTCCAAGGAGAAAAATAATGAAAAATTATCTTTAAACTCCAGGTGGACATGCATATTGCTGACATTAATTCTAGCTGAAGTTTAAATGAATCTTACCAGAAAATTGGCCAAGTGGAGATGTTAGAATATATAAAATATGTGTGTGACTTGTCCAGGAATTTGGGCTTGATTTGAGATGCACAAAGATCTAGGATTGAAAAGACACTAAGAGCTAGTGATCAGATCTATATGTATGGAGATAAGTCTATGCAAAGCGGTCAGTTCTGAAGAGAAGTGATTAGGTCAAACTGCTTAGAATCAGCTGTACTCTTCAAGGAGCTAGAATTTGTTTAAAGGGTCTTAGATATCATTGGTTATGCTGGAATGAGAATGTACAATTTCCCTAAAAGTGCAGAACTGAGCCCAGCAGTGTCCTTCCATCATATCCTGACACCCCAAAACATGTCCTTCTCACAAATAGAACACAGTTCTGCCCCAGGAAAAGGCCACCCAAGCAAACATGAAAGAGTAAATGCTGGAAAACAGAAGAGTTCTTGTCAATTAATAGCTATTTCCAATAAACTCAGGTTAATAATTATCCTTGATGTTTGTATCCTTTTGAAAGCAATAGTCTTCTGCTTATGATGAAGATGGGATAATAGATTAGATTTACCCTCCTGCCTGAAGCAATCAAGAATACCAGACAAAATATGTTGAGCAGTGGTTTTAAAGATACTGAACATCAGCAGTGAAGGACAATGACCCCTAAGTGATAGGATGCACATGACACTATGACCGTACCAGCTTACTGCTTTGAGAGTTTCCAGGCCCTGATGATGGAAGGGGAAATAGTAAGCCCCAGCCTGAGGACAAGTTCTTCCTGAGTTGAAAAGATAGAAGTGAGACTCTGGGGAGACTAAGAAGGCTAGAATTGGAAACACAAAGAACTGGAAACAAAAGCTGCCTGGAGGGAGAAATCTGAGACACTGCAGAGGGTCCTTGTCTTGCCTGAGGGTTTCAGCCCCAGGGAAGTTCATGCTGGATTCTGTGAAACCAAAGAAATGACAACAGAATGTTCTTGGGGTAAAAGCGTTTATAGCCAGCTTTCTTTTTGTGGTGGCAGTTCAAGTGCTAGAATCCTGTCTGCCTCAGGGCAAGTCTGTATGCAGGAAGCTGGTCTCTGCCTCCAGGCCTCTCTGCCACCTTGCAGCTCTGCAGCCCCAGAGCACTGGGTGGAACTCTTTCGATAGAGTCAGTAATAACATATTGCCCACACACGTGCAAGCCTGGACCTGCAAGCATTGCACATGTGCAGTGGGCAAGCAGACCAGGGTCAGGCAACAATCTTGGCCATGGAAATTCCATTTACTCTACACTCCACCCCTCCAGGATTCTCACCTCACGATCTATGCACCCTCAATCTTCCACAATTGTCCCTGTGGGAGAAACCTGGAACATTGTAACCAAATTCCACCATAACAACAGATGCTACAATAATATACAAATAACAACAAAAATTAGGATACAGGTAACAACAGAAATTATGATAATCCTCAAGCCTGAGGACATCAAGTGCCACTAAGTGGTCATTCCAGCTGTACTCAAACCAGTTCTACTCAGATGAGTCCATGACTCACACTTTCCGTGCACACCCAACAAGTAGCTGGTTTTGCTAAGGTGTGTGCCCAATCCACACAGACATTAGAGGAGATTAACTTTAAGGGTGGTAAGATATGTGCTTTAGTGACACCAACATAGGTAAATCTTGTCCATCAGGTAGGATACATGCAAGAGAGTGGTCCTGTAATAGGACCGTGGCAGGAAGGGGGTCCTGTCCAGGTCTAATATGGTATACTTTACCCCCTCCCTATGGGCATTACTGAGGGGTCTATAAATAGTGCTCCTGGAAGCTTATACACTGACCACAATGATAAAACAAAACTCCCCAAGAAGCTGCCCTTACCTTCTCATCATTTAGGATACACTACAGTGATTCTTGGGGTTCACTCTGCTATTACCCCAGGAAAACACAGGAGGCCAGCCTCCAGGTCTTGCCCCTAAGGTACCAGGAAGGCCAGACATTTCCAGTCCATGTGTCAAAGCATCCAAGGCCATGTCCACTGAGCAGAGTCTCTGGGGTTCAGTGCAGTTGGTGCTGGCAGCAAGATACTACTCTGATGACCAAACCCTGGCTTTACCAATTCTTCCTTGGTTTGTGCTTGCAGTTGCACAAGGGAGGCAGCAATGTATGTAAGCATGCCTACGGGGCTCAATGCCCCTTTCCAGGGCTTCTCATTCATATGCCATAGCACTGACCATAAGCAGACTGAGCAGCCCCATAGTCTATTGGTGTCTGACTTCAAGCCATATTTTAACAAATCATTGTACTCTCTCTATCATGCCTGCCCCAGTAGGGTTATATGGTACATGAAACTTCCACTTCATCCTCAATTGTGGCACCCATTCTTATAGTGCATGTCCAGTAAAGTGGGTCCCTTGATCACTCTCAATTAGCTGTGGTTGGTCATAGGCTGCAAAGAGAAGCTCCAGGCCTCTTTTGGTCATCTGCTGGTCTGCACAATGTGCAGGGAAAAGCAACCAGAAGTCCAGTAGCTGTGTCCACACCAGTCATGGCATATCAACACCCTTCTGACATGGGCAGAGGCCCATTACAGTCTATCTGCCACCAGACAAGGGGTATAGGCCCCTTAGCTATTGTCCTGTGTTGCTGTGAGACTCAGTGTAAGTCCCTTTTAGACCACCCAATGTACTCCTGCTAGGCTCTAGTGAGGTCTCCAGAGGTTAAAGGCAGGCCACACCAATGGGCTACAACCCACAATGTCTTCTGTCCTGCTTGCAGCTAATGTTGATGTAACCACTGGGCCACATCAGAGGCAGGCTTTCCTTCTAGCCAACGTACCTGGGCCAGTTTGTCTGTGTCATTTCCTCTGCTCCCTTCCATAGTTGCAGCCAGAATCCAATAGGTTGGCAAGTTCATTCAAGCCACTGTCAGAGGCCCCAGCCATAACCATCTTCAGTCACATGAACACCCAGCTCACAGGGCCTTGATGGGTCTGTCACGCTCAAGGCCTGCATGGCCTTGACTGCCTGTTTTGCAATGGCAAAAGCCCTTGGACATGTCTCACCCCAGCCCCACCTGAGACCCCTTCATACCAAATGGCATAAGGGCTTCTGAATTTGTGCCAAGTGTGGGATAAACACTGTCCAGTAGCCTAAAAGACCCAAAACCTCTTGCAATAATGCCACATTTGTCTGAAAGAGAATCAGAAGTAAGCATAGCATCATACCAGCATTAATGCCCTATTCCCAATGGGATTTGGGCTTGTTTCACTCTGACAGCCCCACCCCTGAATCCATTTATAGCAGTGGGGGTCCTGGGAAACTGCTCAGGGTTGCCATAAATCAGTGAACATTCATCTCCTGTGTTCACCAGAGCCAGGACGCATTACACATTCACTGGGGACCATTGAAGTGATACTTTACCATGTGACCTCCAGTCCCCACCTGGTCCTCTCCCAAGATGGGTGCCTTGACCCTCCCCCTCAGTCAAACCATATTGCCCAATCATCTTCCTGTGAGAGTCCAGGTGGGGTCAGCTCACTCTCCAGCAGGTGCATAAGCCAGGCTTGTGACTTTGTCTCCAGCTTCTATTTTGGTCATCACTTTAGCTGACTGCTAGACCACTAATCTGGTTTCAATTGCTGCCACAGCTCCAGTAAGATTTTATTTGACTTTCCATCCAATTTCTGTCTGCTCCTGCCTTTTATCAAATCAACCCTCAGATGGGTCCTCACGACCTTCACAGGGTAGCAGACCATATTCCCTTCCATGCTCTCATTGCTTCAGCCTCTCCTTAGCCTTCGGCCATATGGGTAACCTCACTTATGGGCTGCCTTAACTGAGGGGCAAGAATGGCCACTAGGAGCCCAAAAGGGATGGGGAGCCATCTGAAGCACCACATTTCTCATCCCTGTAGTGAAAACTCCTTATCCAGGCCATAATTCTCTGGATAAATGGCATTTTTCATAGCTCAGTAACACCTACTGAGTTCAGCATACACCTGCCATCTAGTGGGGGAAGATGGTAAATCAGCCTGATTGGGCCATACATCTTGAAGCACAGCCATAATCCATTCAAGGGGGAAGTGATTTTCTGGGGTCTGATGAGCATTTTTCAGTCACTCCACAGGGCAGGGTGAATTGACAGGGAGGCCAGTTTTCCCATTTCTAACCTGAACAGAATAATTCCATCAACACCTTGTGGCTAAAATTGCAGTATTTCCAGAATATCTCCTCTGGCCTTAGTACATCTCCATATCAATAGGTGTTTCCAAGGGCTGGAAAGAAGTAGTCTATCTCCAAATCAATAGGTAATTACAGGGGGGAGCAAGGGCTTATCTGGACCAGAGAGACTGGGTGGGGCCCATTTTCTGTAGCTGGGTCAATAGACACACAGGCAAGCAGAAGTGGACAACTGCATTTAGGCAATAAATGGGTTTCTCCCACTTTATTTCTCCCTTTAACTGATTTTGTTTCAAAGGTGTTTTGCTCCAGGCTGGGAAAGTAATTTCCCCACAAGACTTACACACCTATATCCAAAAGACACAGCAGCCAAGCTGATACTGACTCTGAGTAGTTCTGCTGATACCAGAAACCCAAATCCACCAGCTTAGCCCGTGTAAATGTGCAGAGCAGAGAGTGCTTCACGACCTGGGGAGGGACATGGGGTGGTGGGAAGACGATTATGCAGCCTACCACAGTGAACGATGCAAACATACTTATGATCAGGGAACACAGATCCAGAATGCATGAAGAATACCACACTGAATCATGCAAGTCATGTCAGGAAGCAATGGATTCACCAATTCATCAACATTTCATCCTCCATAAAGCTTGTCCTGACTGCCCTCAATAAGTTGTGCACATCTTTGTTTGAGGCTGACTATGTGTATGATAACATGTATAGCAAACAGCAAAGGAAATCTTGACTGAGCACCTACAGTGTTTGGCACTGAGAATGAAAGCATGAACAAATCAAAATCTCTGCTCTCACGGAGCTCCTGTTCGAGCAGAGGCAGCACAGTGTTCCACCACCACCAGCAATCTTATACCTTGATTGGAAAGTAATGAGATTCACATATTCTGTATTACTTGAATGTAAAGATCTGGAAATATTAACATTTATAACTTCCAAGGCAACTGCCTGAAATAGACAAGTACTAGCTCAAAATATTAGGACATCTTATTAAAAAATAAAATAACCATATTTATATCAAAACGTGAGTTTCTTAATACCCTAGTCAAGGGTAGAAAAGAAAATTTAGAAATTTGAATGAATTCCAGAGACAATTAATAGTTAACTGAAGGTTAAATGGACTAAATTATGAGGAAGGGAAACTATTACCTCATTTCGTTTCAATCTTCAAACTCCAAAGACTCCTAAGATATAAACCAGAATTACTTCACATGAAGAAGTAAAACTAGTCTCATTTTTCTGGCCAAATTTACATCAATTAAAACAGGAAAAAAGAGAATCCTGTGTCTTCTGGTTCCTTTAAACTCACATTTGATTGGTTTGAAAGGTTAACCCAAAAAAATGTAGTTAAAGGAAAAAATGAGAGGCTGATTCAAACGAATGATTAGCTTCTTGGTACAAAGCAATTTTAGTTTATTATTATCCTATTATATTTTCCAATAGCCCTTTCCCTCTTTCTCCTAATAGCCTATTTCTCTTGAGGTTTCTCCTCCAATTTGGTGCTCCCTGGTTAGGGTTTTTCTTTACTTATCTATACGAAAATCAAGTAGCATCTTAGCTGTACTCTGTGCCTCATCAAGAAACCAAAGAAGAAAAACTATTTTAAGCATATCAAATTTTAAAAGTTCTTCTCAAAAATTCCCCTTTTCAAGACCTCAAGAAAACCTTCATCTGATATGAGAGAGGAGACCTATAAAGTAACATGAAATGAACCACCCCTGAAAGCTTGGTGTTGGCAATCATTAGTGGAATTGGGAAGTATATCAATTAGGATTTAATCAGGGGAACAGAACCACAGTGACTAGCAGAGAACAAGGGATTCATTATAGAAATTAACAATTGTGGGAGAGGCGGGGGCAAGAAAACTCCAGAAGTGGATAGCTGGAGAAATCAAAGAGATCTGGAACCCCAGGAGGAGCCAGTGAAGAAGTCTCTGCAAGGCTGCTGTGTCTGTATCTGGTGGGGAGGCTGAAGTTGCCACAGGTCAGCTAGGGAAGAGGGAGGGAAAATGATCTGGCTACAAGCTGGAGAAATCAAAGAAAAACCAGAACTCATGAGGAGCAACAGAAACTCACAAACTGGAATTCACAAGGACAAGCAGGAATATACATTTGTTCTCATAGCAACCGCAGAGACCTGCAGAGGCATCTGGCACCCTTCCCTGGGACTACACGAGTGCCTGACCCAGGACCTGGAGAAGGAGAGGCAGCAGATCTAATGCAGCTGCAGCCAGAGTGCAGGCCTGGCATGCCCACCGCAGTGAGGGCAGTCCGCATCAGCGACCATATGCACAAGCTGCAGTCGTACCTAATGGCAGGCACCAAACCTTCTGAGCATCACTGCCATCACTTCCCATACCTTCCAGATGTCGCTCACGTTTTTCATTTGGCCAACCCCAGTTCAGAATCATACAGAAAAGGAGATTCTGGCACAATTTTCCCTCACGTATACAATTGTGGATAAAATGAGAGTTCCTGTAGCCAGGATTCTCACTTGGCCCTGGTTGATTAGCTCACTGCACACCTGTGGGCAATACATGGCTGCTGACTCTGTATAAAGAGCTCCGCCCAGTGCTCTGGGCAAAACACGGTAGTATGGCTGCAAGGCTGCAGGACAGCAGAGCAGAGGCTGGAGTGGTGTCAGCGCCGAGGACAGACGCCCAGAGGATGGCTGTGCGGGATGACTGTGCAGAGGAGCCCAGAGGATGGCTGTGCAGACAGAGGAGCCCAGAGGCAGAGATCGGCTTGCTGCATTCAGACTCACTCTGAGTGAATGGGATTTTAGTGACTGAACTGCCACCTGGGAATAAAGTTGGGTATAACCCTTTCACCCCAAGAATGTTTTGCTGTCAATTTCTTTGGTCACATTGAATCCGTAGGGAACTTGCCTGGGGCTGAAACCCATTGGCAAGACAACAATTTATTCAATCTTATTTCCCGTGTGTACTGTATATAAATGCTTATTTTCTCCCCTTTCCTAACCTAGCATCCCCCAAAACCTCTAAACTAGTGCTTCTCAAATTTTATTGTACATAAGAATCACCTTAAATGCACCTTCCTTAAGTGCACATTCCAATAAAGTAGGTCCAGGATGGGGCTGAGATTCTGCATGTCTAACATGGTATTCCTTTACAAAATGAGATTTAATGCTCACAAATGAAAATGCTGTGTGGCAGTTTTTAAATAGTGTTTCATTGAGTCTAAGTTCCCCAGAGTTGCCTGATAGGCCACAGGTTGGTGGGGAAAGGGCTGGTTTGGCCTATGCATCTTCCTAGGCTACTCCAGTTTTATCTGTTTCATATATTGGAATTTCATGCAAACTTTCATTTGCAGAGAAAATACATGAATTTCTTGGTTTAACAATAGCAACAACAAAGCCTAAAAATCATTTGGACTGGAATAATCTTGAGTCACTTTGCAAATTTATTTTGGCATTGTTTTTGAAGAAAGGAAAATAAATTCTCCACTGTGCATTATCTGTACTACATTATAAAACAAATTATAAAATCCAAATTTTCCTCAAACACCTTTAATAGATAACTTACTTCCCTTAAACCCAGGGCTAATCACTAAACTTCTTAGAGATTTGATTTCTGTATCTATGTTCAATTCAATTCAACACAGATTCATAGAGTGCTAAGTATGTTACAGATCCTTAGGATACAAAAGGGTAAAGTCACAGTTGCTGTCCTCAAAGAGATTTGTTTTCTATTAGGGAGAATACAATGTCTTACTTTAAAACATAAAAGTCAGAGGAAAGCCGTAAAAAGTACAAATGTTCAGGTGTTCCGAAGAGGAGCTGTCTCCATTTGGAAGGCGCCTATGCGGGCTGCGACAGGCAGCGTGCATCTCCGTCTGAAGACTGCCTTCCCAGCCTCATAGCTTCAGCAGCGAGCATGTTGAGCTACATTTAGTCCTCGCTGCCTCCCCACCCTGCGGCCAGCTGGCGTGGGGTCTCCAGCCCCTGGGCATCTCAGTCAGCAGCCAACTGCGGCTGGCTTTTGCTGCCCATCGTGGGCAAGAAGCCTAGAGACCTAATGGAGTTCATGTCCCAGGTGCCCAAGGAGCTCAGCAGGCAAACGCTCCGTGTCCAGCAGGGTGTGGGGATGGGAGGCACGGACCCAGGCAGAATTACTGGCAGGAGCCACCCACGCAGGGGCTCGGAATGTCTGGCTCCACATATCTGTAATACTTCTGCAGGCTTGGGGCTGATTTGCCCCTTTTCTGATTCAAACTAGCTACAGGTGACGGCTCTAAATTATGCCCACATTCTAAAACTTAGAGCCTCATCGTAATTTCAAAATTCTGATATGGAAGACTAAGATTAAAAATCTATTAACGCTAAAAATCATTTCATTGTTTCATTTCTGAGGAGAAAAAAAAAGGAAGATCTGCTTTAAATACAATTTGCACTATTACAAATAACTACCTGGATGGTGTTTTAAAAGAAGGGTTTATGTTTTAAAATTACCTACCTATGTGAACAAAATTTTTCTTTAATGGTGACTATCAAGGAAGTGAAGTATTCATCAGGAAATGTAGCCATTGAAAACGTAAAATCTAATGTTAAAATGTTATGTTCAGAAAAGCAAACACAAGTTTCCCATTAAAAACCCTGGAAGATTTTATTTGGAATTTTTAAGCACATTCAATATTTAATATCTACAATATATATATATATATAGTTATATCACATAAAATAAATGTAATGGCTCTTTTCACTGAACATGATGTAGATGCCTCCAGATCGAGCCCTTACTGTTTATTCCAATGTATTGTACGTTATAATGCTATCACTATCTATGTATTCCGTAATGTTAGAAATAAAGTGGTTGTAAGGACTACTTTTGAGAGTGAAGTGTAGGAGTGCACATGTCTTTGGGGTCCGAGGGACACAAAGGGATCTTGCAGCTCTAAGTATCTATATCCCAACATTTTACCCCAATAGGCTGACAATGCCATGGATATGGACCACCGAGACCCCCGGTACGGACTACTCTCTGGCCCACATCTGGGGCAAACGCCTCCGGTGCTGGGTAGTGGTAGTGGGCAGTAGCTAATCATTTGTCCTTTCAGTTTATCAGTCTTCCTCTGAAAGACTAATTATCTTAACTGGGCCCTTTCAAAGTTATAGATTCAACACTGCCTCTTAGAAGATCCATCTGGACTAATCACGATGCAGCAGAGAGGGGAGAAACTCAGGGAGGGAAGAGAAGTTGTGTGCTATTGTAATAGAGGAAAACAATGAAGACCAGTGTGAGAGTATAGAGAAGGCATGGAAAAGAGAAAACTGAATCGTGAGGCACTTTGCAGACAAAATCTCCAGAAACTGGGTTTGAGGGAGCAAGAAAAGTATGGAAGAAGTCATGTATGACTGCAAACTTGATTGTTGAAAGGATGGTAAAATAGAATTAAGGAAGAGAAAAAGAAGAGTTGGTTTAGGGAAGAGAATAATGTTTTCAGATCCAGACATGTTGAATTTGGGTCATGAGGGGACAACAATATAAACTGTCCAACCAAAAGACCAGAATCCTGATTCAGAACATAAGGAGAAATAGACTCAAATATGTAGTAAAATTTTCAAACAAAAGAAAGACATTGAATAGTGAATAAATAATAGTGATTCAGACAATAATAATAATAATAATAAAAGTAATGGTTTTTGAGATTCAGAAAGTATTTTCTGTGTTTTGTGCTCTTCCTCTGGACAAGGCTGTAAATGCTTTTGACTCCCAGACTGCATGCCTAGCCTGGGGATTACCTCTTATAGGCGACATAAAAAGGCACTGGGAAATTTGTTGGACTGTAACATGCTTTAAAAAAAAAAAACTCTTTTATGCCTGATATCTTTTATTTGCAGTAATTTCTTAAAATGATTTTTTCCTTTTTAAATATAGCAAATCTTCAAATGTGATTTGAATAACATTACTCAAATAAGACAGCACTAAGTTAGAAAAAGTATATTCATAAGTCTCTGTACAAAGTACCTCTAGTGAACATTGCCTCCATGAACTGAGAAGTAATAAACAGTATGTTAGCTTCTAAATTACAAAGGTAAAAATAATTCGCCATCCTGTAGAAAATTAGTTGGGAAAGTGGTAAAACAGAATCTTAAGAAAGTCTATTAAAGTTCTTGATTGCATTGCAGATTTGATAACTAAGTGTGAACAAAAGTCCAGCAATACGGGACTTCATTCCTTCTCAAGGGTGTGATTATAATGGCCCTGATGAAAACATCCCTTAATTCACATCCTTGACCAGGACAAATGAGTACATTGAGGCAAAATATCGTGATCCCTGTCAAAGCCTTTTCTCTCTGAGGGGATTATACTGTCACAGAGAAAAGTGACTGTAAATTTCTCATGAATTACAGACACATCACATATTCTATGAGACATAAAAGAAGCAAGAAATACTTCATTGTTTAGTTGAAATTGTAGACTGACCATTACAATCTTCTTTTTCGTGTATTATACTATTCAAAGGGATAATTATGCTTTCTTTGAAGGCATGGAACAAGAAAAAAAATTACCCTCTGTGACTATGTAATAGTTTTTCCACTTCTAAGTAACTATTGAAGTAGGTCACAGAGCTGGGAAGAAATGGGAGGCTGATAACTGGTCAATTTTATCTATTTTGGTATACAATTAGTCATCAGAAAATGAATAAAGAATAACAAGTTTTGCAAGGTTACATTTAGGAGAAAACTGGAGTCGGATGATTTTTTGTTGTTTTATTTTTATTTACATATAATAGGTTGCACAGATTTTAGTTTTCTGAGTTTCGAGAAATGTTTACCTCCATATAACTGAAATATATTCCATAACTGTGCTCAGAAGGACCCCCATTTAGTTTACTGCTCTGCTATTGTTGTTGTTTTAAAATTCTTAATAATTTTATCTTTAACTTATGTTTTATAAATTGAATCTGATTGGACAATGGAGCAATATATGCGCCTGCCATTCCTGTCATCTCATTCGCTTATGGCCTTTGCACTGCCCCATGAGGACAGTATTCCAGGGGACAAATGACGAGTGGGAGTTCAGCAAGACTCCAAGTGAGGTACTCAGGTTACCTCTAAGAATGAATAAGCGCAGGCACACCAGCCCGAGATGCCACCTTCCCATTCCATTCAGAACTTGCTTCAGACACGGAAAGCAAGCAACGGGGTTCTAAAGAAGAGACATGACCAGGAAACCCCATCATATCCCTTCCTATTTGTGTTCCTTCCCTGTACAGACCAACCACTTAAGCTGAAAATGATGATATAAAAGGAAAGGAGAGAGAGGGCAGAGTGTAACTCACAGTTCCTTCAGCATTAAGCCGAAGGTACAGAGTGTTGGTAGAAAGTTCACATAACAAGAAGTGAAATAAAAATGGTCAAATTAGTTTTGTGCAGCATTTTCACTGTTTGGTTAAGAACAAAATACATATTGCAAGTATGAGCTACAAAATACAAATAGTGTAATTTCAGTCATTCTGCATTAATTGTTATATTTGCATTTAAAACTGGCTTTGCACATTATAAAGATGAACGATAAATTTTAATATTAGTATTAAATTAAATTAAAATTCAACTATTTTAAATCTGAATTTTTCTTAGAACATTAAATAACAGAAAAAGGCCATGACAATTCAAAAGACTATGGGAGAAAGAGCTTTGTATCTCAGTACCCTTCACGAGACACTTCTTGCTTTATGAACACTGGCCTGATGTTTCCATTATGCACTAGGCTGTACAAATCATAGAGCCAGCCCTGCTGCACACAAATGGAATCTTAAAATACTGTTTTCTTGGGTTGTTTTAGCTCAACATAAAACTTTTATGGGATTCATCCATGTTGTTATGTTTAGGGGCAGTTCATTTCTTTTCACTGTTGAGTCGCATTCTGTCATGGGACCATAGCATTCCCCAGTGATGGACATTTGTATTACTTCAAGTTTAGAGCTATTTAAGAATGAAGTTGCGTTGAGCATTTTTTGTATAGGTCTCTGTGAATATAAGTTTCATTTATCATAGGTAAACACTTAAGAACAGAATTGTGGGACTTTAAAAATAAAATAATGACAGATACAAAAGAAAAGCATTTGACAAAAGAGTAAAAATATCATTCCCACCCATATCCCTACCATCCTGATTTTAAAACATTGACATTTTTCCTTATTTGCTTCAAATTCCTTTTTTAAAAGAAGAAAACACTTGAAACAACTAACTACACCCTCAGCTAGTGGAACATGGAAACTTAAGTTAGACTGCCTCATTCCAAGCATATTTTATGCAAGTATACAACCATAAACTATGTATACATTTTTAACTGTTATAGAATTTATGCAGAAATTGTATCACATTCAATGTATCTGTTCTGTAGCTTGCTTTATTCACCTAATAATTCTCTTCCTTATTTCATCTTTTCCCTCAGCTAAACCTTTGTAAAACTAAATCAGAGTTTACTGATTCATTTCTCTACTGACAGCTGATCCCACATTTATCATTTTCATTATTGAAAACAACACCGAAATAGACATCTTTGCACCTGTCATCTCCATGTGAGAGTCTATTTAAGGTGAACAGGTAGAACTAAATTGCTGATTTGCGGGATATTTGTATCTCTGACTTTACTGAGAACCATGAGATTATCCTCATCTCCCTGTTCTTTTTCACTTCCCTGGCCTGCTGCTCTGGCCAGGAGCTTAACGCCACTTTCATGCTCACCCTTACCCCCCTCTTCTCATTCACCCCACATTCTCACCAACAGGAGGTATAATCAGAGTTTAAATTTTTATCGGTTTATGGTTGCATTTCAGGTTGTCAAGGTCCATATGTCTTTGCATACAGTTACTGGCCAGATATGTTTCCTCTTCTGTGAAATACCTATCCACATATTATGCCTTTTTTTTTTTTGTATTTTTGGTTTTTCCAATTGATTTGTACTCATTTTTTATTCCGGATACAAAGTTTTTATTAGTTATAGGTGTCGGCAATATAATCTTTCAGTAAAAGGCTTGATTCTTAATTTTGTTTATGGTTTCTTGAGTCATACAGAAATTTTTCATTTTACTATAGTCAAAAACTTCCAGCTTTCTTTAATGATTTCTGTCATAAGAAAACTTTCCTGTCACATAGATATTCTCCTATATTTTCTTTCAAAAGCCTTAAGGTTTTGATTTGCACAATCTAGGTGTATGATGCAGCGGAAAATTATTTGTTTATTAAATAGGAAGCATGAGATTAGTATCTACTTGTATTTTTTCCTATATGGGTAGCAATTGTACATCTCATTTAATAGTCTTTTCCTCCAATGTCTACATGCCACTGCTGTTATACTCTAAGTTTCTCTGTGTGTGTGTGTGTGTGTGTGTGCACATGCACACATGTGGGAGATTTATTTACATTTCCCAATTATCAAAATCATATTGATTTAAGCACCATCATTTTATAAAAAGTCTTAGAATCTAGTGAGATATAAATTAATCTTTTCTACTAAGTTCCTTCATATGTAGAATAGTTTCTTGCTTAATAACTCCCATGGGGGAAATTTATGATTTTATGCAATACTTTCTTTTGACCAAATTAAATTTCCTGTTGTCCTAGGCCTATACATGGAAACCAGTTTTTTAAACAGTCTCAAAATCCTATTAGTGATGCCTGATCTTGTCACAGAAAACATTATGGCAAATAAAAATATGCTTACACATCACTGGGAGGCTTACAAAGAATTTTTGCAAAATATTATGATTCACAATAGGTCTGCAAAATAGACTTTCCCCAGTTTTACAATAAGAAATCTTCGAAACATTTAGGTAAATTGCCCAAGGTCATATAAATTTGCTAATCCAGGAGTCTAATTGATGAACTTGCCGATGAAGCCTATTGCCCTTTAATAATGACTGTTATGGACTCTAGTGTCACTTTTTTGTAAGTTTATTTTCCATATGTAGATCTCTTGCTCCTAATTATATAAGGTAATAAAGCCAAGAAGATAGTTCCCAGGGAAGTTAATATAGTGCCTTACATACAAAAGGTACATAATAAACTTTTATGCATTAATTATTCATAATATGGACAAACACATAAATTATTGATTTTTAAAAAAAGAAGCTCTAGAAAAAGAGAAATTAGAGCATTCTAATCTGTTATGTGCATCATAATAGAGGTGATAAGATGTAGATCTTGAAATAGAAAAATAGATGGAAAGGAGTGTGATAGGCCTTTTAAGTAAGCCATGCCCCAGTGTCCCTGAAGTATAGAAAATAAGTTTCTTGGCCTCCAGGGACTGGTTCTCAGGAAGGTAAAATAGAGACCAACTGGCTAGAACTACACTGTATAGAATAATGACAAACTTCAGATTTTATCCTGTAGGTAACTGACTGATATAAAGTTATTGGTTAAAAAAAAAAGTTAAGAAGGAACAAAAAGTTACAGGCAAATTTAGTCCTAACATGTTGTCAAGGTCCATATGCCACTTGTGCTATTAGTTATGTAATATTTATCTTTAAAACTGACTCATATTGAAACATGACAGTAATATATGTGCGATCACAGGCTAGATGTGCTTTTTACAGCTTTTCCAACATATTAAAATAAATATATAACTATAAAAATAAAAATGGCTACCATCTTTTGCATCACTGGGGTATATAACCACTCTGTAGTGAAAAGCTTTGCCTTGTCACTTACTAGTTATGTGGCCTGTGTTGATAACCTAATGTCCCATTTCCTTATCTGTGAATGGAGATAATACCAACTGTTCAAAATTGCTGTGATGTTTACATGATTACAAAACTGCAGGCCCAGTTTGCTGGGCATGTGGTAAGCCTGAACAAAGTTCCCATCCTCCCTTCCCACCCACTCAGTTCCTTTGATTGAAGATGAAGCATTGTGGGAAATAGTTTGCACATATGTTCTCTGTCTTATCCCTATATCTGTTCAGGGCCAAACTTATTATTTTGACTATTTGCTACATATTTTTAAATGAAAAAAATTGAAAGGTTTACAATGGGAGAAATACTAACATTACATAAAATATTTTTCAATGCAGTGTACTTAAGCACATGTATAATTTGCTTTACTTCAGCAGTGCGTTTAATTTATGGTAATAGCATTCAGAAGTAATTGTTGCATCCAAATGTATTTCCTTAATTTATTCAGCAGAGGAGCAATGGTTAGGCCATTTTTAAGGTGTGGCATGCTGTTTTAATTCTCAGCTTCACTGATAGTTCCATAGATGGAGGATAATCCTTCAGATTTAATGCATAATTTGGGGGTAAACTATACAAGGAAACTCTGAGAAAGGAGCTAGAAAAAAGTGAATTAAAGTCTCAAGGTTTGTGGTTATTGTATAATTTTTAGTATGAATATATAAATTCAAGAAAATAAACTCTTTAATAATGTTGACCCAACGAATTGTATATTAAGAAAGTAACACAAATATTTTTCTATTGATTACTCACAGAAATTATGTAAATGAAATTTATTACTTAAATTGGTTGTTAGGCCAATAAGCCAAGAATAATGCTGATGGAGGAACCAAAGGTAAAGAGATTAATGGTAATGGCATTGAGAAGTAATTGTTGCATCCAAATGTATTTCCTTAATTTATTCAGCAGAGGAGCAATGGTTAGGCCATTTTCTTTGGGAAGTATTCTCATACTTGGGACATTTATGAGGTAAACTATAACTTTGTTTTGTTTTGAAATGTTGTCTTGACTCAGTTTGGAGGCCCTGGCTAGCAGTTGGTCAGTACCCTTTCTTGAGCAGCTGATTAAGGCCTTACCCCAACCACTCTCCTTAGGTTATGGGGCTCTCTCACTCCAGAGTCAATATGGACCTGACCTAATCACCCCAGGCCAGGAACCACATAACTAGGGACAGCTTCTAAACCAGCAACCCTGGGAATCATTCAAATTAACCCATCCACATGGAGCCCATGAAATCTAGCTCGTCCTACTTTGCTTGCCATACTTAAGATACTTACTATGGCTCCACCTTGCTGTTACCATGTCCCTTTGCAACCCCCGCGTGTTCCTGTGTGACAGCTCCACTCATCTGGACTTGTAACAGAAGTCTGCATGTCGCTTAGCCCAGTGCCTTTGTGCCTTTGTCCTACCATCCAAAAAACCAATAATCCTTCCTAATAGTTCATCATTATGAAACATGAGGTAATAATTAAAAATGTGTTTTTCCCTCACTTGTTAGTATGCAGTGGCTACTTTCTCTCTAATTTTCCCTAAAAACAGTCAGTTTTTCTTACAATTAGAATTCCCAAAAAGAACTACCTTTCTTCCTCAACTGGAATACATCAGGAGATGGATTCTGGGTACAGATACAGCAGCTAATATTTTCTCAAATAACCAGAATAGTTCACATGATCTTAAAATCCAATATCCTAGGAAAAAGGTTGTGGGAAAGGTGCAAATTGTAAAAATACAATCAATAAGAACATCTTACGGGTAGTAACCCTGCTGAGTATGGGAAAAGCTAGTGGAAATTGTAAAGAATGTTTATAAATTTTATTTTTAAAATCCCTCAAGGATTATTAAAGCACTTCACTCCTGTACCCAATCTATCTACTTACACACACAAAAAAATATTTCTTGATATCTTAAATCATATTTTAAACTAAGAAAGCCTGTAATACTGAAAAGAACTATAGTTGTGGCATGAGACCAATCTGAATTCCAATCTTGACTTAGTCAATATATACCTTATAACATTGGCAGATCATTCAAGCTACTTTTTAAATATTACATGTACATGTGTTTATAATTTTCACATAAATGCATGAATGTGATGATACCATTAACACATCCTTAAAACTCTCAGTTTCTTTTCATCTTTTCCTTTTTTCGTTTGCTCCTCTCTAATTCCTAGGTTCCAACTCACATAACCTGCCTCTACCCACTCAACATATCTCCAGGTACTGGCATTACTTTAGAATTTATCATCTATATTTTTTCAGGATATACAAGATATACAAACACATACACACACATATACCATATATATATATATATATATATATATATATATATACATACAGCATATATATATGTAGCATATATATCATCTATAACACCTGTGTAAATAATAACCATCTCATTATGCACACACTCACATTTCTCACTTTTCCCACACATCTCATGAAACTCCCACTAGGTCTAGTAGTATTGTTATAATTATTTTTAATTGTTTGTCTATAATTCATTCAGTCATTCTTCTATTGATGAGCATTTACTTTGCTTTATTATGTATTCATTTATTCCTTTATTTATTTGCTTATTTGTTTATTTCTGCCGCAAGAAATAATGTAGCAATAGATATGTTTGAAAATATATGCTTGTGTACTGAGACTCATAATTCTATAAGATGCTTCCCAAGCAAAGGACTACTGAGGTAATCCATGTGTTGTTGTTTTTTTTAGTAGATCCTCTTTGCTTGCCCAAAAAGTTGTCAGGTTAATATCTTCAAAAGCATGTTTAAGATTTCATGTTCCCTGTATCCCAGTTGAAATTGGTGTTAGCAGTCCTTTTAATCGTAGCCAATCTGATGTGAAGTGATATCCGGTTATCACTTTAAATTTGCCTTTTACTGATTATTAGTGAGTTTGGCTTTCCTTCCAGCTTTTGTTGGTCATTTGCATTTGCTCCTTTATTAACTGCTTAGTCAAGTTTGTCATATGGCTTGTCCATTTGTCTATTAGTATAACAAATAGACAATGTAACAGTTATATTGCTTGTGTATTGGCTCTATATTTTGCTATATATGTTTAAGGTCAAATATGCCTATATTTATTTCTATAGCTGCTAAGTTTCTAGATTTGCTTAAGACAATCTTCCACAAACCTAGACTGTACATGTAACCTAGATTTTATGGTGGGAGCTTTATCCTATTTCTTACACTTAATTTTTTAATTTATCATATCTGATGGGTTCCCAGTTGTGCAACACCATTTATTAAGTAATATTTCTCTGCCTCTGAAACACTAGCTTTGTCATTCACTAAATTTATTCTTAAGTATTTCACAGTTTGGCTACTATAATAATTTTTTAATTTACTATATTGGGATATATGAGTATAGTATAATGGGGTATTACTACTAGAGTAGAGAACAATACAGGTTTTTAAATTTAGCTAATACTCAACCATTTTACTGCTCACTAAAAGCTTGCAACCTAATCATAGGGCTATTGAACCCTTCCATTTCCCCCAAACTTAACACATATTACTTAAAATTTACTTACAGCAGTTCCTTTTAACCAGTCAATCATGTTCAGGTATCAAGAAAAAATTTCAAGACATACACACAACACAACTGAAGAGACAGAGGAAGTATCAGAACCAGACTCAGATATAGCAGATATGTTATAATTATCAGCCTAGGAATTTAAAACAACCATGATTAATTTTCTAAGGTCTGTAGTGAAAAAGTAGATAGTAACAGGGAGAGCTGGGCAATGTAGGCAGAGAGATAGAAATTCTAAGGAAGAAACAAAACAGAACACTAGAAATAAAGAAACACTGTAGCAGAAATGAAAAATTCCTTGGACAGGCTTATGAGTAGACTAGACATGGCTGAGGGAATAATCTCTGAGCTGGAGGATACCTCAATAGAAACCTCCAAAACTGAGAAGCATACAAGGTCTCCTCTCAGACCACAGTGAAATAAACCTAGAAATCAATAACAAAAAGGTAGCTGGAAAATGTGAAAATACATGCAGATTAGAAAACACACTTCTGTATAAAATCTGTGCAAAGAAGAAATCTCAAGAAAAATTGGAAAATATTTTGAACTAAATGAAAATGAAAACAGAACTTGTCAAAATTTGTGGGATGCAGGGAAAATAGTGCTTATAAGGAAATTTGTAGGATTAAATGTATATATTAGGAAAGAAAAATCTAAAATCAGTCATCTAAGCTTTTACCTTAGGAAACTAGAAAAAAATGGAATTAAATCCAAAGTAAGTAGAAGAGAATAAATAATAATAAAGTTTCTGGCCAGGCTAAGAAACAAAGAAAGTAGAGACAAATTACTGATATCCAAAATGAGAAAGAGGACAACACTATAGATCTCTTTATAAAAAGGAATAATTATCTGGCATAAACAGAAAAAAGAGGAATATTATGAACTCTATGTACATAAATTTGGTAACCTAAATGAAATGGACCAATTCTTTGAAAGACACAATCTGCTAAAATGTGCATAAAAGATATAGAAATATGACTAGGCCAGTATCTATTAAAGAAATTGAATTAATAATTAATAACCTTCCAAAAATAAAAGCATCAGCTCCATGTGGGTTCAGGGGTAAATTCTACCAAAAATTTAAGGAAGAAATTAGAACAGTTCTCTAAAATCTCTTTCAAAAGATAGAAGCAGAGCTAATGCTTCATAACCTTGCATTACCCTAATACCAAACCAGACATTACAAGAAAATGACAAACCTATATCACTCATGAACATAAATACAAAAATCTTCAACAAAATATTAGCAAATCAAATCCAACAATTAATAAAAAGAATAATATGCAACAACCAAGTGAAATTTATTCCAGGTATGCAAGGCTGGTTCAACATTCAAAAATCAATTCATGTAATCCAACATACAATAAGTTTAAGAAGAAAAATCACATGCTTTTATTAGTAGATGCAGAAAAATTATTTTTAAAAAATGCAAAACCCATTCATGATAAAATTTCAGTAAACTAGGAATAGAGGGGAACTTCCTCAACTTGATGAATAAATATCTACAAAAAATCTAAAGGTGACATCATACATAATGGTAAGAAACTTGAACCTTTCCCACTAAGATCAAGGTTCAAGAAATATGAACTTTCCCACTAAGGCAAGGATGTTCCTGCTACCACCACTCCTTTTCAACATCATGCTGGACGTCCTTGCTAATGCAATAAAGCAAGAAAGGAAATAAGAGGTATGCAGGTTGGAAAGATAAATATAAAAATCTTTGTTCACAGGTTATGTAATAATATATGTGGAAAATCCAAAAGAATCAATAAAATAACTCCTGGAACTAGTAAGACATTACAGAAAAGTAGAAGGATTCAGGGTTAATATACAAAAATTCAATTCTTTCCAAAATAACAACAATGAACAAGTAGAGTTTAAATTAGAAACACATTATCATTTATGTTAGCACTCAACAAGATGAAATCCTTAGGTATAAATCTAACAATGTACTAGATCTATATGAAGAAAACTATAAAACTCTGATAAATGGAATTTTTTAAATAAATGGAGAAATATTCCATGTTCATGGATAGGAAAGTTCAATATTGCCAAGATGTCAGTTCTTTCCAACTTGATCTATAGATTCAATGCAATCAGAATTAAAATTCCAGCAAATTATTTTATCAATATAGCCAAAATGATTCTCATGTTTTTGTGGAGAAGCAAAACACCCAGAAGAGGAGACTGGAAAAAGATGGTGGAATGAGAAGTAAGGCAGAAATCTCCCCCCTTAAACCACATATAATACAAAAATACAGTACATACAATTAATCATGAAAAAGTGACCAGAAAGAAGACTGCGACAGACAACCTACCTCTGGGGAAAGGAGATCTCATGGAAAAGGGTAAAGTAGCAAAGGCATGATCTGGCAGGACCCAAGCCCTCCCCACACCCCAACTCACTGGTGGGAGGAAGAGAAATAGTGCAGGGAGAGAGCAGAAGCCCAGAACTGCTAAATACCCATCCCTGGAGATCTAATCCAGGAGCAAAATACCACATTACAAGGTGCTCTGGAGTTTAGAGGGGTTGGAAGGCAAAGACAGGTGGAATACTCAGAGAAACTGAGATTCCAGCAGCTTGTGGAGAACAGGTACCCACAACTGGCTGCTCTCGGATAAAAGAAAGGTGGATACTTTGAAAGACTTCCAACAGTAAGAGGGCTACTAAAGGGGCAAAGATTACATAGAGCTTGTGGCTCAGGAGAAAGGACAGGTGGAAAAAATCATCCTGGCACACTCAGCACAGTAGGTTGGGAACTTCCAGGAGATTCAGGCATTCCAACATCATGGCTGGCAATGCAGCACTGAGGCCCCCATGTGACACACAGCCTGCCACTCCTTCCTCCCAGCTGGCACCTTCTTGCAAAACTGTTGCCCCTGTCATCATGCCAGGCCAACCAGAGGGCAGACCCACATATGGCAGCTATAGGGCTGTATCACAGAGGTTGCATCCTCTGCACTCAGCACACTGGTCCTGGCAGAGAAGGCATTCACTGTGGCCAGGAAGCAGGAAAGAGGTCTTTCCTCCCTGTATGCATGGGTGCCACTCGCCTGCAACCCCCACCATCCTCTAGGTGCTTGGCAACTCCAGATAGTAGAGCTTCTGGTCACTAGAGGGTGCTGCTTACACAAAGCTATTATTCTACATTATTCAGTAGGATTATGTAAAGGCAGAAGAACCTTGTTCAATCCAAAATCCCTCAAACACCAGAATAGGACTCAGTGAAACTGAAATCACCAATCTTCCTGATAAAAATTTCAAAATAAAAATGATAAACATGGTCATGGAGCTACATAAAAATATTCAAGATCTCAGGGACAAATTAAAGAAATAGATAGAAACTGAAAAATACATATCAGAAATGAAACATACAATGGATGGGTTTAAAAGAAGACTAGAAGAGGTAAAGGAGATGGTAAATGGAATAGAAATTAGAGAATATGAATACAAAGAAGCTGAGGCAGAAGAGAGAAAAGGATCTTTAGCAATGAAAGAATAATAAGATGACTCTGTGTCCAATCCAAATGGAACAATATTCACATTATAGGGTACCAGAAGGAGAAGAGAGAGAAAAAGAGAGAGAAAGATTCTTTGAAGAAATCACTGTTGAAAACTTCCCCAGTGTGGGAAAGGAAATAGTCTCTCAGGCCATGGAGGTGCACAGATATCCCAAAACAAGGTACCCAAGGGAAAGAACACCATGACATATAATATTTAAAATGGCAAAGATCAAGAACACGGACAGAGTATTAAAAGCAGCCAGAGAGAGGAAAAAGATCATCTACAAAGGAAAACCTATCAGACTATCATCAGTCTTCTCAACAGAAACCTAACAAAACATAAGGGAGTGACATGATGTATTTAATGCAATAAAACAGAAGGGCCTCGAACCAAGAATATTCTATCCAGCAAGATTATCATTTAAATTTGAAGCAGGGATTAAACAATTTCCAGATAAGCAAAAGTTGAGGGAATTTACATGCCACAACCATCTCTACAGGGTATTTAAAGGGACTGGTATAAATAGAAATGCTCCAAAGGCTAAATAGCTGTCACCAGAAAAAAATTAAATCACAGTAAAGGAAGTACACCAATTAATTACTAAGCAAATGCAAAATTAAATCTACCCACAAAGTCAGTCATGGGATACACAAAAAGTACAAAATATGACATCTAACATATAAAGTGTGGAGAAGGAAGAAAAGGAATCTTTAGATCATGTTTCTAATAGCATAATAAGCAAGTTAAGTTACACTGTTAGATAGTAAAGAAATTGCGTTTGAACCTTTGGTAACCACGAATCCAAAGCCTGCAATGGCAATACTTACATATCTATTGATAATCACACTAAATGTAAATGGTCTGAATGCACCAATGAAAACACATAGTTACACAATGGATAAAAGAACAAGATCTGTCTATATGCTGCCTAAAAGGGACTCACTTCAAACCCAAAGACATACACAGACTAAAAGTGAAGAGATGGAAAAAAATATTTCATGCAAATAATAGGGAGAAGAAAACAGGAGTTGCAGTACTTGTATCAGACAAAATAGACTTCAAAACAAAGAAAGTAACAAGAGACAAAGAAGGACATTCTGTAACGATAAAGGGGTCAGTCCAAGAAGAGTATGTAACCATTATAAATATTTATACACCCAGCACAGGATCACCTACATATGTGAAACAAATACTAACAGAATTAAAGGAGAAAATATAATGCAGTGCATTTATTTTAGGACACTTCAACACACCACTGACTCCAAAGGACAGATACACTAGACAGAAAATAAGTAAGGAAACAGAAGCACTGAACAACACATTAGAACAGTTGGACCTAACAGACATCTACAGACAACTCCACTCAAAAGCAGCAGGATACACATTCTTCTCAAGTGCACATGGAACATTTTCCAGGATATATCACATACTAGGTCACAAAAAGAACCTCAGTAAATTCAAAAAGATTGAAATTGTACCAACCAACTTCTCAGACCACAAAGGAATGAAACTAGAAATAAACTATGAAAAGAAAACAAAAAAGCCCACAAACACATGGAGGCTCAACAACATGCTCCTAAATAATCAATGGATCAGTGACCAAAATAAAACAGAGATCAAGCAATATATATGGAGACAAATGAAAACAACAGCTCAATTCCACAACTTCTGTGGGATGCAGTGAAGGCAGTTCTAAGAAGAAAGTACATAACAATACAAGCCTATTTCAAGGAAGAAGAAAAATCCAAAACAGTTTAAACTCACAATTAATGAAATGAGAAAAAAAGAACAAATGAGACCCAAAGTCAGTAGAAGGAGGGACATAATAAAGATCAGAGAAGAAATAAATAAAATTGAGAAGAATAAAACAATAGAAAGAATTAATGAAACAAGAGCTGGTGCTTTGAGAAAATAAACAAAGTAGATAAACCTTTAGCCAGACTTATCAAGAAGAAAAGAGTGTTTACACACATCAACAGAATCAGAAAAAAGAAAGGAAAAATCACTACAACACCACAGAAATACAAAAAAATATTAGAGAATACTATGAAAAATTATATACTAACAAATTGGATAATCTAGAAGAAACAGACAACTTTCTAGAAAAATACAGCCTCCCAAGACATATCCAGGAAGAAACAGAAAATCTGAACAGACCAATTACCAGCAATGAAACTGAACTGGTAATCAAAAAAACTACGTAAGAACAAAATTCTTGGACCAGATGGCTTCACCACTGAATTTTATCAAACATTAAAAGAAGACCTAATACCCATCCTCATTAAAGTTTTCCAAAAAGTAGAAGAGGAGGGAATACTTCCAAACTCATTCTATGAAGCCAACATCACTCTAATACCAAAACCAGGCAAAGACCTCACCAAAAAACAAAATTACAGACCAATATCCCTGATGAACATAGATGCAAAACTACTCAACAAAATATTAGCAAACCGAATTCAAAAATACATCAAAAGGATCATCCATCATGATCAAGTAGGATTTATTCCAGGGATGCAAGGATGGTTCAACATCCGAAAATCCATCAACATCATCCACCACGTCAACAAAAAGAAGGACAAAAACCACATGATAATTTCCATAGATGCTGAAAAAGCATTCGACAAAATTCAACATCTATTCATGATAAAAACTCTCAACAAAATGGGTATAGAGGGCAAGTACCTCAACATAATAAAGGACATATATGACAAACCCACAGCCAACATTATACATAACAGCAAAAAATTTAAAGCTTTTCCTCTAAGATTAGAAATAAGACAAGGATGCCCACTTTTTCCTCTTTTATTCAACATAGTACTGGAGGTCCCAGCCACAACAATCAGACAACACAAAGAAATAAGAGGCATCCAGAATGGTAAGTAAGAAGTTAAACTATCACTGTTTGCAGATGACATATTGTAATAAAAAAATCCCTAAAAAATCCACTCCAAAACTACTAGAACTGATGACTGAATGCAGCAAAGTTGCAGGATGCAAAATTGAAACACAGATATCTGTTGCATTCCCATACACTAACAATGAACTAGCAGAAATGGAAATCAGGAAACAATCCATTTACAATTGCACCAAAAAAAATAAAATACATAGTAATAAACCTAACCAAGGAAGTGAAAGACCTATACACTGAAAACTACAAGGCATTCCTGAGAGAAATTAAAGAGGACACCAATAAATGGAAATACATCCCATGCTCTTGGATAGGAAGAATTAATATTGTCAAAATGGCCATCCTGCCTAAAGCAATCTACAGATTCAGTGCAATCCCTATCAAAATACCAACAGCATTCTTCAGTGAACTAGAACAAATAGTTCTAAAATTTGTATGGAACCAAAAAAGACCCTGAATAGCCAAAGCAGTCCTGAGAAGGAAGAAGCTCCCCAACTTCAAGCTCTACTACAAAGCCACAGTAATTAAAACAATTTGGTACTGGCCAAAGATCAGGCCCACAGAGCAGTGGAACAGAATAGACAGTTCAAATATAAACCCATACATATATGGCCAATTAATATGCAATAAAGGAGCCATGTATATACAATGGGGAAATGACAACCTCTTCAACAGCTGGTGTTGGCAAAACTGGACAGCTACATTAAGAGAATGAAACTGGATTCCTGTCTAACACCATACACAAAAGTAAACTTGAAATGGATCAATGACTTGAATTTAAGTAGTGAAATCATAAAACTCTCAGAAGAAAACATAGGCAAAACTCTCTTGAATATAAACATGAGCAACTTTTTCCTGAACACATCTCCTTGGTCAAGGGAAACAAAAGCAAAAATGAAGAAATGGGACACACAAACTAAAAAGCTTCTGTACAGCAAAGGACACCATCAGCAGAACAAAAAGGCATCCTACAATATGGGAGAATATTTTCATAAATGACATATCTGACAAGAGGTTAACATCCAAAATATACAAAGACCTCACACACCTTAACACCCCAAAAGCAAATAACCCTATTATAAAATGGGCAGAGGGTCTGAACAGTCACTTCTCCAAAGAAGAAATTCAGATGGTCAACAGGCACATGAAAAGATGCTGCACATTGCTAATCATCAGGGAAATGCAAATTAAACCCACAATGAGCTATCACCTCACACCAGTTAGGATGGCCAACATCCAAAAGACAAGGAACAACAAATGCTGACAAGGATGCAGAGAGAGGGGAACCCTCCTACCCTGTTGGTGGAAATGTAAATTAGTTAAACTATTGTGAAAAGCAATGTAGAGTTTCTCAGCAACCTCAAAATAGAAATACCATTTGACCCATGAATTCCACTCCTAGGTATTTACCCAAAGAATGAAGGAGCCTAGTTCCAGAAAGACATATGCACCCCTATGTTTATTGGAGCACTATTTACAATAGCCAAAAAATGGAAGCAACCTAAGTGTCCATCAGTAGATGAATAGATAAGGAAGATGTGGTACACATACACAATGGAATATTATTCAGCCATAAGAAGAAAAGAAACCCTCCCATTTGCAACAACATGGATGGAGTTAAAGGGTATTATGCTGAGTGAAATAAGCGAGGCAGAGAAAGACAAGTACCAAATAATTTCACTCATTTGTGGAGTATAACAACAAAACAAAAATGGAAGGAACAAAATAGCAGTGGACTCACAGATTCCAAGAAAGGACTAGTGGTTACCAAAGGGAAAGTGGGTGGGGAGGGCAGGCAAGAAGGGAGGTAGAGGTTTTAAGGAGTATTATGATGAGCACACATAATCTGGGGATGGGGCACAGGGAATGCAGTATAGCACAGAGAAGATATGTAGGACCCTATAGCATCTTACTCCACTGATGGACAGTGACTATAATGGGGGTGTGTGGAGGGGACTTGATAATATGGGTGAATGTAGTAACCACAATGTTGCTCATGTGAAACATCCATAAGATTGTATATCAATGATACCTTAATAAAAAGAAAGGAAGGAAGGAAGGGAGGAAGGGAGGGAAGAAGGGAGGGAGGTAAAGAGGGAGGAAGGAAAGACCCAGAAGAGCCAAAACAATTTTGAAGAACAACATTGGAGGACTTATGCTACCTAACATTATTTATACAAGCTACAGTAATCAAAACAGCATGGTCTTGGTGAAAGAATAGACAAATAGACCAATAGAACAGACTATAGAACTCAGAAACAGACCCACATAAATACAGTCAGATGATCTTTGACAAAGGAGCAAAAGTAATACAATGGAGCAAAGAATATTTTCAACAAATGATGTTGGAACAACTGGGCATCCACATGTAAAAAAAAAATGAATCTAGACACAGGGTTTACAGGATACCATTATACACTTATTAGAATGGCCAAAATCCAGAAGATTGGCATCATCAAATGTTATTGAGGATATGGAACAACAGGAACTCTCATACATAGCTAGTGGGAATGCAAAATGGTGCAGCCACTTTGAAAGACAATTTAGCAGTTTCCTTCAAAACAAAACATATTCTTACCATATGATCAGCAGTCACATTCCTTAGTGTGTGACTGAGTGAAAGGATATCTCACCGCGAGCCTCCTTACCCCAGCACGACTCAGGAGACATGGGCCCACACAAGAGATTTTAATAGCTGAAAGAGAGAATGGCTGCCTCTGAGCAGAGAGCAGCAGCTCGTGGGTGAGGAAGTGCGTTTTTAAGGAGTAGGGTGTGTTCTACTATGGGGACGTTGGTGAGTGGATCTTAGGGGGTGGGGCAACCATCTGGCCATTGGTGATTCAATCTTAAGGGGTGGGGTGAAATGTTTAGAGATAAGGTGAGGCAAGTCCAGACATGATTTTCACCGGGCCATGTGCTTGGGACCATGGAGTAAATGGAGGATAAAGTACTATATTCTTACATTCCTCCCTTTTCTGTTTTACAAGTTGTAGAGGACTTGGGGAAGGGGTGAAAGTCAGTCATCTGTAACTGCTTCCTCCTGATTAGGGGCAATGAAGTTCATTTTTGTATTGATGGGGGGTGGTCCTCAGATGAGCCCTTGGTCTGAAGTGGCAATGGCGTGTTCCAGGTTTAATAAGGATCATCGTCTTTGGAGAGTGGTTGGTAATCCTGTAATATAAGCTGGTTAAAGGTCTGGTTAGAAATTTTTTGCATTTGGAAGTGGAGTGTTTTTTGAATGCAATTAATAAGACAAGGGGCTATGAGCAGGATCAGAAGGATTAGAAGAAGGGGAGTAGCAAATGGGAGGAATATTTGCCATAGTTGACTAGGGATAGACCAAGAGGCGTTTTGGGCTAGCTGTTGTCTTCTCTTTTCCAAGTCTTCCTGTAATTGTTTGATTTTGTTTTTTTACTATTCCAGACTGATTAACATAAAAGCAGCATTCTTCCTGCAGGTATAGGCAGAGTCCCTCTTTTTCTGCCATTAGGAGACCTAATCCATGGCGATTCTAGAGGACTACAGCAGTTAGAGAATCCAGTTGGGTTTGAAGGGTTAATATGGATTCAGCTACTTGTTGAATATCCCCTATTAGTTGATTAGAGAGTTGTTGATAATAAGTAATGGATATGGTTATTCCAGCAGTTCCTGTGGCTATGCCTGCTGTGACCCCTAAGGTGGCTAGTAGGGGAATAAGTTGAATGACACATTTGGGTTGAGGTCTTACATTGCCCATTAGGAGTATAGGGACTTCCTCACCCCCTAGGACAATGTCTGTGGATGGAAATAAGAGGACCAAAGTGCATGTGCCCCTCCATCCAGGGGGAAGGCAGTGATAGACAGTTGTCCCACATAGGAGGGAGGTTTCAGGAACTGGCAGACTGAACCTTTGCAGATGGTGAGTAGGTGAGAGTTTGTCTACACTGTTCTTTCTGTAATTCTCCTACAGAGGTGTTTCCTGTTGAGGAAAAACACCTCTGGGAGAACTGAAAAAGGGGCACTCTAGAAAGCCTGGGTGAGACATCAGCCAGGTCTGGGGCAGTCTCGTTGAGCTGTATTGAACTGTTGAATTGTAGAGGAGTAGCTATTAAATGAGAGAAGCCTGCTTTCAAACACATCCAGCACCCCTGAGCCAGAGAGGGATTGGTAAGGTTAAGTAAGTGATGGGTAGTATTAACTATTTGAGTTAGGAGAGGGTCTTTAGGTATGGGTTCCCATCTGATTGACAGACTAAGGGGACGCCTGGTGGGATTGAACATGTTGTGAAGTATTTTGGGCAATACTGTAAAGACATTCCCAGCGGGCTTGATCCTGTACTCCACCCCTGTCTGACATACCTGCATGGGTAAAGAAGTTCCAATAATAACTGCAGGAAGAAGCACTATTTCCCCTAGTTCCCCAGTAGCACTGGCTTATCCTAGCCTTATGGTTGGATTTCCCTGTCCAGTATTTCCTATTGCTATGTTTACATAGGTTCGCTGAATCATAGCATTCCTTGGGGACATATGTGTAGACAGAAAAGCAACCTATAGGGCAAAGGGAATACTTGATAGTGCAATCTTTTGAAAGAGAAAAAAGGGCTGGTGTTGAGGAAGATAGGTCTGGTGAGAGAGTAAGTGTTGAGAGCAGCGTTAACAATTCTGAAGCATGACACATGGCAGTTGCAAGGGAAGTCTTAGGTCTCCGTGCTGGTGGAAACTTCTTCAGTGATGAGTCGAAGTGGAGATGAGCATCGTGAAATGCAGAGATAAGAGGTCCCGTCAGGGTGGAGGAGTAGGAACCTGTGGGAGATTTGGTGGGAGTGGAATAAGGTGAGACAAACGGTTTAAGGTGGGTGTTGTGTATCCAATGGGGAAGACCCTGGAGTTTAACTGCAGTTGGCATGGAAAGGATTACCGTGTATGGTCCTTGCCATTTGGGAGTTAGGGATAGTATCACTTGGTGTGGTGGGGATAGGAGCACAGAGTCTCCTGGGTGATAGAAAGTAGGAGAAGTGGGTTCTTGAGGTTTTGGTGTATAGAGGTCAGAGTAGAGAGTGAGTGTGTTGAAGTAAAGGGTTGATAAGATGAGGAGGAAGGATAGGTTCGGAGTTCAGACCTGGAGGAAGCACGGGGTGGCCATACACGAGTTCAAAAGGAGAAAGTGTATCAGGTTTTTTTGGTAAGGCCCGGAGTTGAATTAGGGCCAAGGGGAGGAGTTTTATCCAGTCAAGGTGGAACTCCAGGGATAATTTAGTAAGAATAGATTTGAGGGTTCCATTGGTTCTTTCCATTTTACCTGAGGATTGAGGGTGATAGGGGATGTGAAAATGCCATGGAATATTAAGAGCTTTGGTGGTTGCTTGGGAGATTTGAGAGATAAACTCGGTGCCATTGTCTGATTGTAAGGAAGTAGGTATTCCAAAGTGTGGGATAATTTCAGACAGTAGGACATTGGAAACAGTCTGGGCTCATTTGTTAGTTGTGGGAGGGCCTCAACCCATCCTGAAAATGTGTCCACCAGTACTAAAAGATACCAGTGGCGTTTTGCTGGAGGCATGTGAGTAAAGTTGAGCTGCCAATCAGTCCCAGGAATGAGCCCTCGTGTTTTATGGGTAGGAAAGGGGGTTCGTCGGGAAGGTGAGTTGGGATTGACTTTTTGACAGATCTCACATGAAGTGGTGAGCGTTTTGAGGAAGGCAGCCTCTGAATGAGAAAGAGGCAGGTAAGTTTTAAGAAAGCATTGTAAAGATTGGAGGTTAGGGTGGAATAAGTGATGTAAGTAGGAGAATATGGCCTCGATGGAAGGCGTGCTGGTAGTTGTGTAAACAGATTTTTTCGGGCTTGGAACAAGGGCACCTAATACAAAGGCTAATGCTGCCTCATCTGCCCTGTTGTTACCAAGGGAGATGGATGACTGATATGAGCGATGGGAGTGGCAATGTACTAGGCCTATGGCTGTTGGGAGATGTGAGGCTTCTGTCAGTAGTATGATGTCCTTGGCATTGGCGATAGAGCTGCCCTTGGTGTTGAGGAGTTACCGTTCTTTCCAGATTGCTGTGTGGGAATCAGTATAGATAGTAAGAGAGGACCCCTGCACTAAAGTGAAGGCACGGGTAAGGGCGATCAGTTCTGCTTGTTGGTTTGTGCTGTTAGGAGGTAAGGGCTTTGCCTCAATAGTTTTGTCCAGAGAGACAATGGCATATCCTGTCCGTTGAACACCCTCATGGATAAAGGAACTGCCATCAGTAAACCAGGTATATGTGGCCTGAGGAAGGGCACCCTCCTGAATGTGGGAGGAACAGGGTAGGAGTTCATCTAGAGTTTGTAAACAGTTATGGAAGGGGGTTGTGATCCTGCCTGTGGTTCTGGAGGTAATGGAGGAAGGGTGGAGGGATTAAGGGGAGGACAGGTTTTGAAACTGAGGGAGGTGTCCTCAACTAGGGCAACCTGAAGTGATAGAATCTGGCAGGGGGAAAGAGTCTGCAGGCCTTTGTAGGTAAGGAGTTCAGAAAGATGATGGGAGGAGAGAAGAGTTGTGGGTGACCCGAAGATGAGTTTTTTGGATTCTTGAATGAGGATGGCAGCCGCTGCTAGGGCTCGCAGGCAAGGAGCCCATCCCCGAATAGTAGGATCTAGTTTGGGGGAAGGTAGGCAACCAGGGCAAAGGAGGGTCCCAACATATGTCCCAAAAACTCCCAGGGTGAAGCCCTGCCTTTCTGAGACATATAGAGAAAAGGTGCGTGTGAGATCAGGCAAGTGCAGAGTGGGGGTTGTAGCAGGGCTAGCTGGAGTTTATAGAAGGGCTTAGCTATGGGCATCAGGAGGGGCTCAGTGAAAGGTCCTTGGGATGCTTCATATAGGGGGGCAGCCAGGAGTGAAAGGTTGGGGATCCATGAATGAAGGAACCGAGCAAGACCCAGGAAGGGGAGAATTTCATCTTTGTTGTTTGGAATGGGCATGGTTTGGGGAAGATTTTTCCTGTCTATGGTAATGGTCTTGTAGCCCAGGGAGAGCTGAACTCCCACGTTAGTGACCTGAGCAGCAGACAGCTGAACTTGGAGGGTGAAACCCGATAGCCATGTTCTGAGAAAAAGTTTAAAAGGAGAATAGTATCCTGTTGAGAGGTTTGTAGGGAGGGACTGCACAGGAGAAGATCATCTACATATTGAATGAGGGTGAAACTCGAGAGTAAGGGATTTGAGGTCTTGTGCTAGAGCCTGTCAAAAAAGGTGGGGACTATCTCTAAAGCCTTGGGGAAGGACTGTCCAGGTCAGTTGAGTAGAAGTCTGTGTGGCAGGATTGGTCCAGGTGAAAACAAATATATCTTGAGAGTCAGGATGGAGGGGGATTGTGAAGAATGCATCTTTGAGGTCAAAGACAGAAAAGTGAGTGGTGGAAGCAGGAATGGTGGACAATAAATTATAGGGGTTAGGGACTACAGGATGGATGGGAACAACGGCTGCATTAATTTCTCTTAGGTCCTGGACAAGCCTGTAAGAACCACTAGGCTTTTTAACTGCCAGTATAGGAGTATTGAAAATGGGAATTGGCTGGTCGTAGTAACCGTTTGTATAAAAGTTCCTCGATAATTGTCTGCAGGCCCAGTAAACTCTTGAGGGGCAGTGGGTACTGAGGTTGAGAGGGAAAAGAGTCGGGGTCTTTAAGTCTGATAATTACTGGGGGGCAGGTGGTGATAGAGGGGGTGAGGGTAACCCAGACTACAGGGTTGACCAGATGGGGTGGCAGAGGAAAAGGAGAGGGAGGTGGGTTTGCAGTGGGTTGGAGGGCGAGTAAAAGTGGGATTGAAGGCAAGTCGGGGTTGAGGTACAGTCCGGGAGCGAAAGTAATGGAAGTTCCAGCCTTGTGTAATAGATCTCTTCCCATAAGGGGAATGGGACAATGGGAAATAACCAAAAAGGAGTGAGGAGGGCAATGCCTCTAAAGATGCAGTGAAGCATGGGAGTTTGTAAAGGTTGATAAGATGTCCCCTCTACCCTGACTATAGAGGACTGTGAGAGGGAGGCAGGTCCCCAAAACTCCTTCAGGACTGAGTAGGTGGCCCCGGGGTCCAAAAGGAAAGAGATGGGCCTACCCGCTACCACAACGGTTACCCTGGGCTCCTGTACAGTGATGGTAGTGGTCAGGTGGAGGAGTCCTGGGCCCCCTCAATCATCAGTTGCCAGACCCAGAAGGTCTATGTGTGGAGTGTTAGAGCTGGGTGGCCTGGCACCTCTCTGTGTGAGAGGACAGTCAAAAACCAAGTGTCCCTCCTGATGGCACTTAGGGCATGGACTGGAGGGCTTCTGGGGATTTGGGAAGGCTCTAGCCCAATGACCCACTTGACCACATTTGAAGCACAGACCAGGAGGTCCTCCTGGCTGCTTCTTAGGAAGTAACGATATCCAAGCACCAGTGGTTGGTGTAACCTGAAAGGCCTTAGCCAGAATTTGATATTTTTGTTTACAGGCCTTTTCCTCTCTTCCATTATATACTTTGAAGGCCACTGCCAGGACTTCTGCCTGAGGAGTTAAGGGTCCCTTCTCTAGACATGTAAGTTTAGCCTTAATGTCGGGGAAACTCTGGGTGAAGAAGTAGGTCATTAATAATTGTCTCCCACCTGGGGTCTCAGGGTCTAGGTTGGTATATTGTAAAAGAGCTTTGGTGAGGCGGTCTAGGAACATAGAGGGATTCTCAGTTTTATCCTGAATAACTTCTTGGAGTTTCTCATAGTTAATGGCTTTATTGGCTGACTTCCTGAGACCCGCCATGAGGCAGGTGATGAATTGATCTCGGCTGGTGACTCCCCCCGCCGTATTATAGTCCCAATTAGAGTCTCGGTCAGGAACTGCCTCAGCACCTATTGGATGGGCTGGAGTAGTTTGGTGAACCTCATCGGCATGAGTTCTAGCCTGTCCCCAGACTCACCTATGCTCCTCAGGCAAAAGTGTGTTGGATAGGATCATGTGAATATCATGAAAGGTAAGATCATGTGACTGAGTTAAGTACTGGGACTCTTTTATGTAAGTAGCTGGGTTGGAGGTGAAAGAGCCTAATCTCTTCTCAACTTGAGATAGGCCAGAGAGAGAGAAAGGGACATGGACCTGGATGACACCCTCCGTACCGTCTACTTCCCATAGTAGGGTTAGGATCTGGGTTCGAGAGCGAGTGACTGGAGGACTTGGTAGGAGATCTCGGGATGGGAGGGAAACTGGTTGCAGTTGAGGAGGCGCGGTTGTTGCCCCGCCCCTAACGGGAACCTGTGGTGGGAGACTTGGCAGGGGTTGAGGGGGAGGAGGCTGGGCAGTTTCCGTGGTGGCACTGGGTGGCCTGGTGGTTGAGGAGAAGGAGGAGGTGCCATGGAGATTTGGGGTCGGTAGGGTGGGGGTTCGTCAGCAGGGTCAAAGTCAGAGGAGGTGGTGGGATATGGCTTGTTGGAGGGTGAGGACTTTAAGGCAAGTGGTAGGAGTTTAGGATTGCAGGGGAGACAGAGAGAGGGCTTGGTTCAGAGATAGGAGAAAGCCTGGATATATGGGATCTCTTTCCATTTGCCCGTGTGCTCACAGAAGTTGTATAAATCACAGAGAATTTTAGGATCTAAAGAGCCATTGGGAGGCCATTTAGATTGGTTATCCAAGGAATATTGTGCCCAAATCTCATTACAGTAGCAAATAAGCTTAAAAGGTTTGAGGTCTGGAGTGAGGTGGAGGGGTTTTAGATTATTGAGTAAGCACCCTAGTGGTGAATCTGCGGGAATGAAGGGGTCATGTCCCATGGTGAGAATGAGACTGTCCACAAGTCACTGAGGTGTCCTAGAGTGATTGAGGAGGTTGTGGAGAAGACCAGACACAATTAGGGGGTCGTCACCACCTTTAACCAAGCGGTCGAGGCAAAAACGCTGAGGAGGTTCGGTACCTGGTACCAGGAGTTTACAAGTAGATAAAAGGAGACCAAACCTCAGTGAATGAGGATTTTCACCATGGGGAGGCAGAAAAGGGTAGACTATGGGGATCAATCATAGCCATGAAGGCCAGGGTTGGGGGTTCCCCTGCCCCAGAGGATACCACAGGAGTGCCGGATGTTCAACAGTCACTTCCCAGGTTCCAAAGGGACATTTAAGTCGACTATGAAGCAGAGACTTACCAAATTGAAGGCCAGTGTTGGGCGAGAAGACAAGCGACCAGGGAGATGGACGGTGATCCCATGGAGGGGCGTCAGGCAGTGAGGGTTCCCAAAGCAGCTCAGATTCCCAGAGGAAGAGCAAAGTCAATGGGAGAACCTCAACCGAGTCACGGCACCAGTGAAAGGGTATCTCGCCACGACCCTCCTTACCCCAGCATGACTCAGGAGACATGGGCCCATGCCAGAGATTTTAATGGCTGAAAGAGCAAATGACTGCCTCTGAGCAGAGAGCAGCAGCCCGTGGGTGAGGAAGTGCATTTTTAAGGAGTAGGGTGTGTTCTACTATGGGGATGTTGGTGATTGGATCGTAAGGGGTGGGGTGAAATCTTTAGAGATAAGGTGAAGCAAGTCCAGACATGATTTTCACTGGGCCTATGTGCTTGGGACCATCGGGTAAATGGAGGATAAAGTACTATATTCTTACACTGAGGAATTGAAAACTTTGTTCACCCAAAAACCTGCACATGGATATTTATGCAGCTTTTCTCATAATTAACAAAACTTGGAAGTAACCAAGAGGTTTCAGTAGATGAATGGATCAATAAACTATGGCACATCTAGACGATGGAATATTATTCATGGCAAAAAGAAATGAGCTATCAAGCCATGAAAAGATATGGAGGAACCTTAAAGCATATTACTAAGGGAACTAAGGCGACCCAAAAGGGCTACAAAACTGCATGATTCCAGGTACCATATCGTGGAAAAGGTAAAACCTTGGATAAAATAGAAAAGATCAGTGGTTGCCATCCATTAAGAGGAGGGAGGGATGAACAGGCAGGCTACAGCAGATTTTTAGGGCAGTGAAAATATGCTATGATATAATAATTATGGATACATGTGTTATACAATTGTCCAAACCCATAGAATATACAACACCAGGAGTGACCTGTAATGTAAACCATGAACTCTGAGTAATAATGATGTGTCAGTGTAGGTTCCTCATTTGTAACAAATGTTCCACCTGGTGGGGATATTAATAGTGGAGGAAGCTATGCATATGTTGGGGCAGGAGTATGTGGGAAATCTCCATACCTTCTTGTTAATTTTTCTGTTAACCTAAAACTTCTCTAAAAAATGAAGTCTATTTTAAAATAAAAGCATAAAGGATCCTTAATAGAATGTTAGTAAATTGATAGAAACATAAAATTATAAATATACAAAACTTTACAATACTTATAAAATATTTCAGGACTAAAGGGCACATATCCCAGGAGTGCAAAATTGGTTCAACATTCAAAAACCAAACAAAATAATTCTCTATCAATAGATTAAAAAACAACCATGTGATCATCTTGATTAAAAAATGTTTTTGACAACATTCAGGATCTATTCATGATTTAAAAAAACTCTAAGAAACTAAGAATAAGAGGGAACTTTCATAACTAGATAAAAAGCTGAAAAACCTCCAGCTAATACCATATATCTTTTGCACTCAGCCATACTCAACATAGAGGCCAGAAGCTGTTTATTTTAGGAGAAGCAGATATATTTATATTGGAGTCAGTAATGGAGAGAAAGGAAATGTAGAGTTCAGATTGCCATTATCCACAATCACCTACTATCTCTCAAATCTTCAACTGTTTCCTCTTTGAAACGTTTTAAACCCTATCTCACAGAGTGTCAGAAGAATTCATTATAAAACGCTTGCAAAACAATTTTCAATAGGTCTGTCATATCATGGATACTAGAACTTAATAAATGTTTGTTGATTTTACCAGGAGACTGATTTACCACACTTTTTGTTAAAATACTTGTTGGCTTAAATACAACTACATTTATAGTTATTATAGGACTGTACAGCTTACAATGTTCTTTCATGTTTTTTAGAAAGTAGATGAGATTGAGGATGGTTTTCTCAATCACCGATCATGCTACAAATCCTCCTTCCTCTTTCAGAATTGTAGTAAATAAGGTCAGGTTCTTAAGGTCTTCAGAAGAAAATCTTTGCATAAATATTAAGGCAGTAATTTCTTAATCTATTTCAAATGTAAAGCTAAAATATTTATTGCTAAGAGATTGATTTGTCCTTCACCTTCAGGATGAAATTTTCTTCTTTTTTCATAAAGCATTGATCTGTAAAATTAACTTTTTTGCCAAATTATTACTGTGTTATATATTATCTCTATAATTATGGAAATATAATTGACAGGCAAAGGAGAAAACTGTAGGAGCATACATGTGTGGTCTAGTGAGATTTCAAGTGTGAAATTATGGTTGCAAATAACATATGAGAGCAGATTTTTTCTTGTGTTATTTAAACATAATTAAAATAGGATGAGGTCTGCCTGTTTCATTCTTATCTTTTTCTTACAAATAGACAATCAGATCTCTTCCAATATATATTCAGGCATTCTATATATAATATAATAAAAAATAGAAAAAGTCGAGATTCAAGATGGCAGGCGTGAGAGGTGACTTGGAGAGCTCCTCCCAAAACCACAAATAATACAAAAATATAGTTGGTTAATACAACTAACCCTAAAGCAGCAAGGAGAAAGAGGGCTGAACCAGACTGCATACAGACCTCATGAACAGAGAAGACCTCACAAAACAGGGTAACATACGAAAGCCTTGGTTGAGTAGGACCTAGGCCCTTCCCCCACCCCAGCTCACCAGTGGGAGGAAGAGAAGTGGAGCAGGGGAGGGGGTGGAAGCCTGGGACTGCTGAACACCCAGCTCTGGGATATGCTTTGAGAGCAGAAGCCTATATTGTGTGGTGCTCTGGACGTTGGGGAGCTCAGATGGGCGGAGGGTCTGGGAAACTGACATTCCAGCCATTGTGGAGGATGGGATCCACACCTGGCCACTCTGTGTCAGAGGAAGGTCAGGCGGTCTGAGAGGCTTCCTAGCAGCGAGGCAGGATTTGCATGGACCTTGCTGCCCTGGAGGAGGGAGAGCTGGACAAGGTTGTCTGGGTGCACTCTGCCCAGATGGTTGGGAACTTTGAGGAGCTTTGGGTGCTCCATCCCCCTGGCTGCCTACTCACCTCTGAGGCCCCCCACTGTGACACACAGCCTGTCAGGCCTTCCTCCTGGCCTCCTGGCACCTGCTCCCAGGCTGGAAGTCACTGTGCTGGTGTCAGGCCTATCAGGAGGAGGCCCTGCCTACAGCAGCTGGAGATGCAGAGCACAGAGGCTTACATGTGTGTGCTTGGCCCACTGGTTCTGACACTGGATACAGGCACCACAGATGGGAATCAGGAAACAGATCATACCTCCCCACAGACACCATCTCTGCTCCCCTACACCCCCAACCTCACTCTAGAAGCTGAGCAGCTCCAGAGACTGGAGTTTCTGTGCACTAATAGGCACCACACAGAAATATGAAACGTCAACAGAACATGGTTCAGACCAAAATCTCATAAATCCCAGAAAAAGGGCCAAATGAAACTGATCTCACCAATCTTCCTGAAAGAGTTCAAAATAAAAATCATAAACATGCTTATGGAGGTACACAAAAATATTCAAGAACTCAGGAATGAATTTAACTTGGACATTCAATCATTAAGAAATTCCATATCTGAAATGAAACATATAATGGAGGGATTTAAAAGCAGATTAGATGTAGTAGAAGAGATGGTAAATGGAATAGAAATTAGAGAAGAGGAATACAAAGAAGCTGAGGCACAGAGAGAAAAAGGATCTCTAAGAATGAAAGAATATTGAGACAACTGTGTGACCAATCCAAACAGAACAATATTTGCATTATAGGGGTACCAGAAGAAGAAGAGAGAGAAAAAGGGATACAAAGAGACATTGAGGATATAATTGCTGAAAACTTCCCCAATCTGGGGAAAGAGATAGTCTCTCAAGCCATGGAGGTGCACAGATCTCCCAAAACAAGGGACCCAAGGAAGACAACATCAAGATATATAATAATTAAAATGGCAAGACCAAGGATAAAGACAGACTTTTAAAGCAGCTACAGAGAGAAAAAAGGATACCCATCAGGCTATCATCAGACTTCTCAACAGAAACCTTACAGGCAAGAAGGGAGTGGCATGATATATTTAATGCAATGAAGCAGAACAGCCATGAACCAAGAATACTCTATAAGGCAAGGTTACAATTTAAATTTGAAGGACGGATTAAACAATTTTCGGATAAGCAAATTCGGATGAGAGAATTTATCTCCCACAAACCACCTCTACAGTGCATTTTGGAGGGACTCCTATAGATGGAAGTATTCCTAAGGCTAAATAGATGTCAACCAAGAGCTAGACAAAGAGTACAGAATATGATGCATAACATACAAAGAATGGAGGAGGAAGAAAAAGGAGGGAAAAAAAAGAACCTTTCGGTTGTGTTTGTAATAGCGTACAAAGTGAGTTAAATTAGACTGTTAGATAGTAAGGGAATTACCCTTGAACCTTTGGTAACCATGAATCTAAAGCCTGCAATGGCAGTAAGTACAGACCTATCAATAATCACCCTAATGTAAATGGTCTAAATACATCAATCAAAAAACATAGAGTCACTGAATGGATAAAAACAAGACCCATCTATATGGTGCCTACAAGAGACTCCCTTCAAACCCAAAGACATACACAGACTGAAAGTAAAGGGATGGAAAAAGATATTTCATGCAACTAATAGAGAGAAAAAGAAGGAGATGCAGTACTTGTATCAGACAAAATAGACTTCAAAACAAAGAAAGGACATTACATAATGATAAAAGGGTCAGTCCAACAAGAGGATATAACTATTAAAAATATCTATGCACCAAACACAGGATCACCTACATATGTGAAACAAATACTAACCAAATTAAAGGGTGAAATAGAATGCAATGCATTCATTTTAGGAGACTTTAACACACCACTCACTCCAAAGGACAGATCAACCAGACAGAAAATAAGTAAAAAGACAGAGGCACTAAACAACATATTAGAACAGATGGACCTAACAGACATCTAAAGAACACTCCATCCAAAAGCAACAGGATACACATTCTTCTCAAGTTCATATGGAACATTTTCAAGAATAGCTCATATACTAGGCCACAAAAAGAACCTCAGTAAATTCAAACAGATTGGAATTGTACCAACCAGCTTCTCAGATCACAAAGGTATGAAACTAGAAATTAATTACTCAAAGAAAATGAAAAAGCCCACAAACACATGGAGGATTAATAACATGCTCCTAAATAATCAATGGATCAATGACCAAATAAAAACAGAGATTAAGCAATATATGGAGACTAATGGCAACAATAATTCAACACCACAAAATCTGTGGGATGCAGCGAAGGCTGTGCTAAGAGGGAAATATATTGCAATACAGGCCTACCTCAGGAAAGAACAATCCCAAATGAGCAGTCTAAACTCACAATTAGTGAAACTAGAAAAGGAAGAACAAATGAGGCCCAAAGTCTGTAGAAGGACTGACATAATAAAGATTAAAGCAGAAATAAATAAAATTGAGAATAAAACAGTAGAAAGAATCAATGAAAGCAGGAGCTTGTTCTTCGAGAAAATAAACAAAATAGATAAACCCTTAACCAGACTTATCAAGAAAAAAAGAGAGTCTACACATATAAACAGAATCAGAAATGAGAAAGGAAAAATCACTATAGACACCGCAGAAATAAAAAGAATTATGAGAGAATATTATGAAAAATTATACGGTAAAAAACGATAACCTAGAAGAAATAGACAACTTTCTAGAAAAATACAACCTTCCAAGGTTGACCCAGGAAGAAACAGAAAATCTGAATAGACCAATTACCAGCAAAGAAATCGAATTGGTAATCAAAAAAACGACCTAAGAAGAAAACTTCTGGAATAGATGGTTTCACTAATGAATTTTATCAAACATTTATTGAAGACCTAATACCCATCCTCCTTAAAGTTTTCCAAAAAGTAAAAGAGGAGGGAATACTACCAAACCCATTCTATGTGACCGTCACTCTAATACCCAAACCAGGCAAAGACACCACAAAAAAGAAAATTACAGACCAATCACCCTGATGAACATAGATGCAAAAATACTCAAAAAATATTAGCAAACCAAATTCAAAAATACATCAAAAAGATCATCCATCATGATCAAGTAGGATTTATTCCAAGGATGCAAGGATGGTACAATATTCGAAAATCCATCAATATCATCCACGACATCAACAAAAAGAAGGACAAAAACCACATGATCATCTCCATAGATGCTGAAAAAGCAATTGACAAAATTCAACTCCCATTCATCATAAAAACTCTCAACAAAATGGGAATAGAGGGCAAGTACCTCAACATAATAAAGGCCGTATATGACAAACCCACAGCAAAAATTATACTTAATAGTGAGAAGTTGAAAGCTTTCCCTTAAGATCGGGAACAAGACAAGGATGCCCACTCTCCCCACTTTAATTCAACATAGTTCTGGAGGTCCTAGCAGTGGCAATCAGACAACACAAAGAAATAAAAGGCATCCAGATTGGTAAGGAAGAAGTCAAACTGGCCCTGTTTGCAGATGACATGATATTGTACATAAAAAACCCTAAAGAATCCACTCTATAAACTACTACATCTAACATCTAAATTCAGCAAAGTTGCAGGATACAAAGTTAATACACAGAAATCTATTCCATTCCTATACACTAATGGTGAACTAGCAGAAAGAAATCAGGAAAATAATTCCATTCACAATCGCATCAAAAAGGATAAAATACCTAGTAATAAAACTAACCAAGGAAGTGAAAGACCTATACTCTGAAAACTACAAGACACTCTTAAAAGAAATTAAAGAGGACACTAATAAATGGAAATTCATCCCATGTTCTAGGCTAAGAAGAATTAATATTGTCAAAATGTCCATCCTGTCTAAAACAATCTACAGATTCAATGCAATCCGTATCAAAATACATACAGCATTCTTCAAAGAACTAGAGGAAATACTTCTAAAATTCATATGGAATGACAAAAGACCCCGAAAAGCCAAATCTATCCTGAGAAGGAAGAATAAATCAGGGGGAATTATGCTCCCTGACTTCAAGCTTTACTACAAAGTCCCAGTGATCAAGACAATTTGGTACTGGCACAAGAACAGACCCATAGACCAGTGGAACAGAATAAAGAGCCCAGATATAAACCCAAGCATATATGGTCAATTAACATATGATAAAGGAGCCATGGATATACAATGGGAAAATGAGAACCTATTCCAAAGCTAGTGTTGGTATAACTGGACAGCTATATGTACAAGAATGAAATTGGATTACTGTCTAACCCCATACACAAAAGTAAACTCAAAATGGATCAAAGACCTGAATGTAAGTCATGATACCATAAAACTTTTAGAAAAAAATGTAGGCAAAAATCTCTTGGACATAAACATGAACAACTTCTTCATTAACATATCTCCCCAGGCAAGGTAAACAAAAGCAAAAATGAACAAATGGGACTACATAAAACCAAAAAGCTTCTGTACAGCAAAGGACACTATCAGTAGAACAAAAAGACATCCTACAGTATGGGAGAATATATTCATAAACGACTTATCCGATAAGGGGTTGACATCCAAAATATATAAAGAGCTCATGCACCTCAACAAACAAAAAGCAAATAAGCCAATTAGAAAATGGGCAGAGGAGCTGAACAGACACTTCTCCAAAGAAGAAATTCAGATGGCCAACAGGCACATGAAAAGTTGCTCCATATCACTAATCATGAGAGATGCAAATTAAAACCACGAGATACCGCCTCACACCAGTTAGAATGGCCAACATCCAATAGACAGCAACAAATGTTGGCAAGGATGTGGAGAAAGGGGAACCCTCCTACACTGCTAGTGGGAATGTAAACTAGTTCAACCATTATGGGAAGCAGTATGGAGGTTCCTCAAAAAACTCCAAATAGAAATACCATTTGACCCAGGAATTCCACTCCTAGAAATTTACCCTAAGAATGTAGCAACCCAGTTTGAAAAAGACATATGCAACCCCTACCCCCTATATTTATCGCAACAGTATTTACAATAGCCAAGAAATTGAAGCAACCTAAGTGTCCATCAGTAGGTGAATGGATAAAGAAGAGGTGGTACATACACACAATGGAATATTATTCAGCCATAAGAAGAAAACAAATCCTACCATTTGCAACAACATGGATGGAGCTAGAGGGTATTATGCTCAGTGAAATAACCAGGCAGAGAAATACAAGTATCAAATGATTTCATTCATCTGTGGAATATAAGAACAAAGAAAAAACTGAAGGAACAAAACAGCAGCAGACTCACAGAACCCAAGAATGGACTAACAGTTACCAAAGGGAAAGGGACTGGGAAGGATGGGTGGGAAGGGAGGGATAAGGTGGGAAAAGGGGCATTACAATTAGCACACATAATGCAGTGGTGGGGGACACGGGAAAGGCAGTATTTATAGAGAAGACAAGTAATGATTCTATAGCATCTTACTACGCTGATGGACAGTGACTCTAGTGGGGTATGTGAGGGGACTTGATAATAGGGGGTCTAGTAACCATAATGTTGTTCAAGTGATTGTACATTAATGATACCAAAATTTTAAAAAATAGAAGAAGTCATATATTTTCATTATTTCAAACTTTCAGAAAGCAGGACAAAAAAACGTGAAAATGTAGAACTAATTCTACATTTTCTATATAATGTATATATAGAAAATATATAGAGAATAATAATTCTAATTAGAGTGTTGGTTAAGAAAACAGAAAAGCTCACATTACAGTTGATAGCTGGGCCAAGTAGAAATGTATTTAACTGCAAGCAGCAAGAAGCCTGAGTAAAAGTGACTTAAACTCATAGAGATCTATTTGTTTCCTATCACATGAAGTTTGGAGAAGGATACATCTACACATTAATACAATCATGGACCCAGTTTTCTCAATTTTCCTACTTTGTCTTCTTTGGCACATCATTTTCATCCTCACCTCATGCTCATAAAGTGGCTGTTCCACTTCCAGGCTCACATACAAATTCCAAGCAAGAAAAAAAGAGGGAGAGGGAGCGGGAACAGTGCTAGCACAGTATCTGAGAAGTAAGAGCTTCTCCAGAAATTCTCAGCAGACTGTTGCTAATTTCTCTTTGGCCAAAATTATATCACTTTGCTATCCATAGTAGAATGGGAGTCTCAGAAACCTGGAACTTTTTTTAGGGAGGCACATTTCCCTGCATCAAATAGCAGATTAGTTACTAAGGTGAGGGGACAGATATACTGCTTATGTAAAATTTAATGTCTGTCACACGTGCTTGAACTTCCAATTCTATTTAGTGATAGCCAACCACCCACTCACCAATTCATGCTAAGGTATGAAGAGCAATCTCTGGTCTCAGCATTCCTTCGATATATTCTTGAAAAGTATCCTTAATGGAGAAAGTCAAGAAGGAAATATCCTGAAAACAAGCCCTCTTTATATTGCCCTTAGGACCAGATAGTCTGAGCTTCCCTTAAGCCTCAGGAGTTGTTCTTCTCACACATGAAATGCTGTCTGCACTGCATGACATTATGCTTGCCACCAGAGTGCCCTGGACTTCTCCTCCATCACACAGTTCAAGCTTGTCACCTGTTCCCTTCTCTCTCTCTCTCTCCCAGGAGATCGTGGTTTCCATGAGGACACTGAAAAATAATACAAAGTAATTTAATAAATATTTGTTGAATGGGTTCACAAATGAATGTATGCATCTGACAGAGAATACGACATACTCTTTCCTTACAAAACCCATGTTCCAAAGAGGGGGCTGACGTGAATTACTAAATATAATCCTGACAAGGTGAATTCAGTACGTAATTGACATAAAAAGAAAAGGACTGTGTGAGTCCAAGAAGAAAGGACAATTCATTTTCAGTGGGACAAAACAGAAAAAGCTTCATGCAGGAAATGTCCTTGGAATTAATCCCAAATAAACTGTAGGGTAAGAAGGTAGGGGAATTCCAAAGTGAGAACAATGCAGGAAAGTCACAGAGTTATTGGAAGCTCGGAAAAGATTAACCATTACCTAATTCTCTTGACCTGGAGTTAAGAACTAACACCTCTCAGCCAGGGACTCGCTGCAGATCACATACAGTCCAAGAGTCACGCCAGGCCTCCTTGCCCTGTCACAAGCTTCAGGGAAATGCTGAGTTTAAATATGGACAGAAGATGAGGCTGACAACATAGTCGAGCTCTCCCAAGGAGCATGCTTAACTGCCCCTTGAAGCATCCCTTACTAAAATCTAAAATTTTAATAACACTTGGCATACAAGTTTCAGTGACTAAAAGACCCCTACACGACATGGCCAAGAGAGTTGTTATGACCCTTACATGTATGATCCAGTCACCCACAAGGCAAATTGTGAAACCTGCTTGAAATACTACACGGAGCATGCTGCAACTAAAAGCAGATACCACTGTACACCAGGCGATATGGAAACACAATCCCAAAGTCACTCTAAGACTGAAACTGTACTCTGAGAGAAGACGTTAAGATACGTGGGTAATTGTTTGAGGGTGGCTGCATACTGAAGCATCCCGAGGAACTCCTGTGTGTATGTGAGGAGAGAAATGTCATGAAGGAAATGATTATGATGGATGCTCTGGGCGTTGGAGCCAAATTTCCTCTTTGTGACCCAGAGGCTACACCAGAATTAGCATTTTCCTTTACAGATTTGGCCTATGAACGAGTCTCATGGCCATTTATAACAGTAGAAGGCCTAGAGGGTTGGTTAAGGAAACAGAGACCGACAAAGAGTAGAAGGCCCAGCAAACACACGCGAGCGCACACACACACACATGGCACACAATCCACCCTACACCAAATAAACATCATTTAATTATTAAGCTTTGTTGATTATACATTCATTTAAAGGTAAATATTTCTTGCGATAGTTAAATCTATTGGTATTTTGCCCCATATTGTGAATTACATATGACAGATAAGTATGCAATATAAAAAACTGTTATAATAATACCCAAGTGGCAGAGAGCTTATGTCTCGGTAACTAGACAAAGAATCTGTTTTGCTGAGCCTCTGAATCAATATGCAAGAAAACAGGTAGGAACTGAAAAGAGGTTCGATTGCTTCCTTCATGAAATAACATTTGAAAGTCCAGAAAAAATCTAGAAGGAAGAGGGCTGAAGTTATGAATTTGGGCAGCAGTAAATCAGGGACAGACAGGACACTCGGTGCCTCCCTCCTCTCCACTGAGTCACACACGGCACGTCCGGGGGCCCTGCTGCAGGGGCCCAGAGCACACAAATTAATTACGTATTTCCTTTGATGATAGCGAACATTTATCGAGTTCCATCTAATAGTTACATGTAAAGTGCTCAAAACAGTACCTAGAATACAGCAAGTGTTGGTGATATCAGAGACCATTATACTATTACCCCATCTGATCCACAAAAACAAAAGCTGAGGTAGGTACTCTAGGTTTTTCCACTAAAAGACAAAACACATACTCCTGAAAAACATCACATCTGCAAGTCTGCAAGAAAACCAGCAGGGTTCATGGTTAAAAGGAGACCATTCAAACATATGCAACTTTCTAAGCACAGCACTAGTAAAATTAATTTAAAAAGCATATCTTTAAAATACTATAACTACCTATTAATTAAAGAAATAATGGCTTATGCGTAGTTTGTCTCCTCAGTAATGTAGAAGAAATGCTTTAGAAAACACAGGACTTTGTACCTTTCTGGAAAATACGGAGTTTGATGGGGGTATAAGAAAGGATGGAGACTGTTTGCAGAGACGATCAGGAACAACCTTTTAAACACTCACTGCAAAGCAGATCACATGGTCAAACTCACCAAAAAGTGAGATGGGGTGCTAGTTTGCCCCAGGCACACCCCTGCATTCCTGCACAGCTCCCTGCCTTGGGGTCTTCATGCGCTTTGCATTCAGCTGCTGACGCTTAGCGATGCAGAGCATGAACAGGCAGAGAAAATCCACACACGAACCTATGCAATGACTGCATTTTACTGACAATATCCCCTCATCTGCCAATCATAAATGAGTTCTTGGCGTTACACAAACACGGATTATAGAGAAACAGAAGTACTATCCTCATTTTGCAAATGAGGAAGCTAAAATGGAGGTATAAAAGGTGGAGAAACTTGCCTAAGGTTAACAACCAGTAAGTGCTGGAACCAAGATCTGAAACCTAAACTCTTAATCACTGCTAAACTGCCCCTTTCAGATTTCGTAAACGCTTTCGAGCGTGAAGCCTTCCCTTTTATCAAAGCACACATAATAGGTGCCCAGTAAATAATAATTTATGGATTGAATGATTCAAATTTTTCCCATACTGAAAGAATACATAACATTCCCCATTCTACCTCCAGGCCCAGCACTATAATAATTCACTACAGCAACTCCTAAGGACCTTGCTTTTTGTTTGTCTGTCTTTTATAACTTTTCCTATTGGCTATTCCCTGTTTTTTTTTAGCTTTATTGAGGTACAATTGACAAATACAATTGGAAGATATTTAAATCATACACTATGATGATTTGATATACAGTGTAAAAGTATTAACACATGAAATTAATTAACATATCAACTCAGATATTTATTTTTTTTTCAGTGAGAACATTTAAGTTCTACTCTCTTAGCAAGCTTCAGTTATACAATATGTTATCAACACAGTCGTCACGTTGTACACTGGATCTTCAGACCTTATTGATCTTATAACTGAAATCCTGTACACTTTACCAACCTCTCCCTGTTTTGCCCAAACCCCAGCCCCTGGCAACCACTTTTCTACTGTTTCTATGAGTTTGAATTTTTATCTTTTAGACTTTCATTCCTCTGAGCATAATGCCCTACAGGTTCATCCATGTTGTTGCAAATGACAAGATTTCCTTCAGTTTTAAGGCTGAATAATACTCCATTGTGTATGTATATCACACCTTCCTTATCCATCAATATACACTATCCAGAGTAAAAAGGCAATCCACAGAATGGGGGAAAATATTTACAAATCATATACCTCATAAGGGATTAGTATCGAGAATATATATAAAACTCCTAAAACTTAATCAAAAAAAAAACCAACCCAATTAAAAAATGGGTAAAGGACTTGAATAAACATTTCTCCAGAGGAGATATACAAATGGCCAATCAGTTCATTAAAAGACGCTCGACATAAAGGAAATGCATTCAAAACTGCAATGAGATGCCTCCTCACACCCATGAGGATTGCCATCAGAAAAAAAACTAAAAACAGCAGAAAACAGCGTTAGGGAGGGCATGGAGAAATTGAGACCCTTATGCATGTACATGGGAATGTAAAATAGTGTAGTCTCCAGGGAAAACAGTATGGAGGTTCCTCAAAATATTAAAAATGGAATTGTCATATGATCCAGTAATTCCACACGTGGGTATATACCTAAGAGAATTGAAAGCCGAGTCTTGAAGAGATACTTGTACACCGTGTTCATAGAAGCAATATTCACAATAGCTTACATATGGAAGCAACCCAAGTGTCCATAAACAGATGAATGGATAAACAAAATGTAATATATGCATCCAATGGAATATATTATAGCCTTAAGAGGAAGGAAAGTTTGTAATATGCTACAACATGGATAAACCTTGAGGACGTTATGCTAAGGGAAATAAGTCACTTACAAAAAGACAAATGCTATATGATTCCACTTATATGAGATACTTAGAGTAGTCAAAATCACAACGACAGAAAGTATATTAGTGTTTTCCAGAGGCTGGGGTGAGAGACATACGAGGAGTTATTGCTTAATTGGTATAACCTTTCAGTTTTACAAGATGAGAATAGTTATGGGGCTAGACGGTGGTGATGGCTGCATAACAATGTGAATGTATATAATACCACTGAAGTGTACACTTAAAGTGGTAAATTTTATGATATTTGTATTTTGAGACATTAGGGAAAAAGAAAAAACTTAAAGTGTACGTTGGCAGACACTTCAGTTGTTTCTGTGCCTTGGCTCTGGGAGGTGATGCTGCAATGAACCTGGCAGTGCCAGTGTCTCTTAGAGATTCCCGTTTCACTTCCCTGGACATACACCCAGAATTGGGATGGCTGGATCATATGGTAGTTGTATTTAAAACTTCTTGAGGAATGTCTCTACTTCTATAGTGGCTGCCTCAGTTTACATTCCTATCAACAGCGTACAAGGGCTCCCTTTCCTCCTCAGTCTCTCCAGCATTTATACCGTCTTTTTGTAATAACCCTCCTAACAGATATGAGATGATATCTCACTGTGATTTTGATTTGCATTTCCCTAATGATTGGTGATATCGAATACTTTTCCATGTACCTGTTGGTCATTTGTATGTCTTCTTTGGAAAAATATCTATTTAGGTCCCTAAGGACCTTGTTTACAACAAGGAATCCTGTATGGGTCAGTGCTGTACATTCTGAGTGCCTAGGGAGCATTCATTACAGTCAATAGGTGTACCTGGCTTGGAAAAATAATCTAGTATTATTGTAGATCCAAGAGCAAATTTCAGTTATTGCAGCAGATCTGATATAGAGCTTAGGAATACTCCTATAAATTGGTGCTCGAATTTATTCCACACACTTATGCATAGACATATATTCTGGTCTAACTTTAGTAAGTTTTCTGCTATCTCATTCATTGTCCTGGCATTCTTTGAAACCAAGCACCCATGTGACTGCTGGCAGCAGGAGATCCCATTCGCTCTCCTTGCAGAGGAAATGACCCCTGGGAGGCAGGAAATCACCTATCTTTCCCACAACTGCTTACCACACACCCGAGGTACTGCCTTGATCTGAAGGCAGGATGTGCTACAATAAGCCTGTGCCCTGCTCCCTCACCTCCTTCTGTCTCTCTCTTTTTTCTGCTTGGGCATAGCATAAATTAGAGAGAAAAGAGAAGAAGCAGTATGTACAGTCATTTATTCTAGCCCATGTGTTGCTGCATATTATTTTAAAAAAAAACTTGCTAGATTTTTCAAATGTTTAATCAGCTTATTTGCCTGATTAATTTCTTACCTTGGCCTTATATTAAAAAATTGTATTTCAGATTGAATGGGTAAAAATCCAAAAGGCCATATCAGTGTGTTCAAATGAATTCTTTGGGATTTGAGTGCTCTAGGAGATTTTGTTTCCAATTTTTAAAGAACACTTTGATCATTAAAAGTGGTTTTAATTTTTTTATTACATATATAAATATATAAAACAATGTCTTCCCTCCCACAAGCCTCTGAGCTATTTCTAACTCTGAAACTCTCTGTGTATTTGCATTAACAAAACAAACTAGATAAGCATTTTATTGTTAAATTCATGTCCTGATCTGCAGTTTTGAACTAAACATTTCTGAGTGTTTTTTAATTAAAATTAGAGACGTTCACCACACACACACACACACACACACACACACAAACTGTGCTCAGCAATATGTCCTTTTTGCTAGGAAATGATCTCCCCAACCTCACATCATCATTCTGACTGAGTCAGAAAAATAGGTCACAGCAGGCCATGCTACTGAAGCTTCTTCCAAGTTTAAACATCTTCAGCCATTTCACAGGGATTGGAAGCACACAAGTCAGATGAGTTTGAGACTGACTCCATCATGTTCTGCATAGTAACTGAAAAATTCTGTGAAGTGGCATCATTTGCCAAGAAACTCTGAGCCTCTCCAGACCTGACTTTGAGTCTTCATGAGCAGAACCAGAAGTGTTATTGAAAAACCTTTTTATCTGTTTGAGTGAAATTCAGTAGCTATTTTTCATTCATCCTTTATGGAGGTGGAATTGTATAATGGCTAAAAATACAGGCTTTGGGGTTACACTGTCTGTTTTGTCCCGTGCTAGCTGGGTGGGTAAGGCATGTTGCTTAACGTCCCCAAGTTTTCATTTTCTCATCAATGAAATGAGGAGTCAAAGTCGATAATTTGTGTAAAGCATTTAGCACAGTGGCTGGTCATAGGAAGCACTCGATAAATTGTACTTACTTAAATAACACAGTAAATCACATTCATGGTCTTTGATGATTCACACAGTCTGTTCAGATCAAAACACTGGAAAGTAACTCAGAGTCATTCTGCAGCTGGTCTGTTGCCATGAGTTAGGCAAAGCCTGAGAAAATGTATTTTAGTTCAGATTGAGTAGAACAAAAATTCCTCAGGTGAATTGAAAAATTCATGAAGGGCAAGCAATCAAAGTCTTATACATAGTGATTTTATTCTCTATAACTTTCCTTAAAATTGAAGTTTTTCCTCAGAATGGCCAAAAAATATATTTTATAACTAAAATATGTGCAATTTAATTATATACACTTACAGGTATTTAAATCATAGAAATTATAACTTTACACATGTATTTTAAATATTACTACAAAAATTTAAAGTGATCCATTGAAGACTTTGAACTAGTCATTATCAAACTTCTATGATAGCCACTATGCAGGATATTTAATGCTGTATAAAAACACCATGATTCAAAGAAATGTGCAAACTTTATTATGAATTCATCTTAATGAATTCTAAGTATCTCAAGTTGTAAGCTAGAAAATGAAAATGATAATATTAAAACCTAGTCTTCAAAGAATTCAAACAAACAATAATCAAAGTACACCTTGTAAGTGTTATAATAAAGACATGCTTTAACATCTAGCGGAGACGAGAGGAAATCAAAGTAGAATAAGGAGATGCTGAGAACCTAGAAAGCTAGAGAAACTGACGAACTTTGAACTGTACCTTAAAGTATGACTAAAAATTCTCTAAGCTCTATTCCAGGCTGCCAGGGTAAATACAACATGGAGGAATGAACACACATGGTATGCTTGTCTCCTCCTGACACTGTCCTTTAAACCAGACCAAAACACCCACACATAATTTTCCCACATGGCTCATAATGCAAGTTTAAGGATAAACAGAGTTTCTTGACTTCATCTCTCCTCCTACACCAATCAGTAATTCATCCCTGAATTGCCTGACCCTGGACTTCTGTTCCACACTCTGACTTTCATCTCTACGTCTTCCCTGAATTGGTGTCTATGACCAGATAGATATTTAGTATTTTCTTAAAATCTGCGATACCTACAAGATTTTGGACTTCAAAAGTTCCTCTTATGCACAGATAATCACAATCAATATTTTAGAATTTTCCTTTCAACTTCATTTTCTAGATAAAAATCTATTAAGACACTAATTTAGATATATGCAAACATACATGAGGAGAAGGGAAAACGTTTGCTACTTAAGAACACACAATTGTCCAACCTTAGAAAACCACACAACTGTCCAACCTTGGCAAACTACGGTGAAATTAAGGCCCTTTTGTTCCACTAAGTACCTTGATAGGTTGGAACATAAAAATATGAGCCTGGAAGAACTTCAGATTTAATCATAGTAAAATAAATTAAGCATTGCCTCTTTTATAAATAATAGGGGAAACAGAAACATAAATCTATCTTTGATTAAACTGAAGACATCTGAACCTCCAAATCATAAAACAAAAGAATATTTACAAAATGTTGTGGAGGTCAAACAGGAAGCACAAGAAGAGTCAGATTGAGGACAGTCACAGCTGAAAAGCTCAAAAAAGCCAGCAGGTCATATTTCTCTAAAGGAAGTAAAATGCCCTAAGATAATTTTTTAAATATTTCATACTTTCAAGATAAATGAGGTAATAGTGGAAGCCTTCTTGGATCCTTCTGAAGGAGGTAATAGAGAGGATGTGACCGCCAGGTGACCCTTGAATTGCACGCAGAGACTCCTCAGCCCCTGCCCTGTCATTGGGACATTCGTTCTGCCCACTATTCCCACAGTGGGAACCATTTCCAAGGAGAGAGCAATACATTGTTGACACCATCTGGATGGTGGTCTGATGACTGAACCCAGCTGAGGCCTCTATATAAACTTTTAAGGTTCTTGCAGGTGGGTGCAGAGATCTACTCGTCTTGCAGCCACTCAACACAAGCCTTGTAAATTCCCTTGCTTTTACACCGGCTGCCTGCCTGTCAATCTAGAGCTGTCAGCCTCCTTCCGCCGTCTCTCCTTGGCCTCTCTGTACAGGGGCTGGTTTTCAGATTTCACCCAGGAAACTCTCATCTAAACATCTGAGAGAGTGGAGCTAATTAGGAAACATATAGATAAACTATATTTCAACAACCATCTGAGTGGGAGACAAGGATGAAGGTTAAAAACAGCCTATCATGCCATTTTTAGTTGACTAAAGAGGAATAAAAGCTAAAAAGAATTTATACAGTCCCATGTCAAAAGTAAAATTCCTTTTTATCTGGATCATCACGCTGTCATCTCCTTATTAAACCCTCCTCCAAATACATTACACAGGAACAACTCGCTTCGTTCAAAAATGAAGAAATTAAAAAAAAAACTACATAAGATCTATTTTTTAAAAAGATGGAAAGCAACAAGGAAAATAAAAGGTTTAAACCAATTATTCAAGAAATAATGAAATGGAGCCAATAAAAATTGTAGCCAAATATAGTGTACAAAATATGAAAAGCCACTCATGACGAGCCTCGAATGTCAGTCCCCTTGCCTATTAAAACCAATCTGGAGTCTGGAGCGGTCCGCTTCTTTCTCAGTCTCTCCTTGCCCTCTGTGCACAGGGACCTATTTCACATTCCAGTCTGAGAACTCCTGATATCAGGAACCAACACTAACAGATCTCCAAAGTGAGGGTTCCCATTGTACTATCTCACCACCAATATTTGTTTTTGGTCTTTTTCATTTTAGCCATTCCAGTAGGAGTGAAGTGGTAATTCATTGTGGATGTAATTTGCATTTCCCTGATAACTGATTATGTCGAGCATCTCTTTTGATCACGGCCACTCTAGCAGCCTCTTCAAGGAAGTGTCTGTTCAAGAGCTTTGCTCATTTTCACAGGGCTGTGTATCTTATTATTGAGTTGTTTTTTAATATATTAATTTCAATGAGGTTAATTCTTTATTTTTCTTCTTACTACAGTTAATCGACTTATTATCTCCTCTAAGAAATTCTTGCCTACCCCAAGATTGTGAAGATGTCATAGAAACATATTCTTATGAAAGAAGCCCTTTCCTCTAGAAACTTCATAATTTTAATTTTTATATTAGGTCCATACTTCGCTCAAATTAATTTTGAATGCAGTGTGAGCTGAGTGTCAAGGAAATATATTTTCCCCATCCTATTAACAGTTATTCCAACCCCATTTGTTGAAAAGACTTTTCTTTACTCACTGAGTTGAATTAACTTGGCAACCTTTTGAAAAATCAGATGATGTCTGTGTGTCTATTTGTGGATTTCCTATTCTGTTCCATTGATCTATTCATCTGTCCTAACTCAATACCACTCTGGGGCTTTATAGTAGCTCTTGAAGTCATGGTGAAAGTCCTATAACTTTGTTCTTCTCTTACAAGACAACTATTCTAAGTTTAATGACTATTAAAGCAGTCATTCATTACTGATACTAGGATTTATTCTGTTAAGATTTTGTATCAACTTGATACTGTTGATATTGATATTTTATTATCATAATTAGCATCACTTAATTACAGGCATTTTATAATTTCTTCTATGTTTTTGGTTTTTCATATTTCCTTTTTATAAAATGCTTTCAATGTTTTTTGTCCATTATTCCATTTAAGCCCTTGAATTGTTTTACTTTTTACCCCAGACCACTGCTAGACTCTCTCAAATGGAGCCAGAATTAAAACTTACTGCAGTTATGGTAAATAGTACATAGCATAAAAATTATGTATTTGGAGAGCAGATGGAGATGCAGGTAGAAACCAATATATGACAGGTCGTAAGTTATATGCAAGGAAATTGTACCTGGGGAGTACCAGGGTAGAAGCTGAAGGGGTGGGCAAGACTGTATTTAAGATGAGTGGGCAGTTATTATATCACTGAGAGAGACTGAAAGTTTTCAGGGAAGCATAATCCAAGAACAAAAATCCAAATAATAGAACATGAAACAAAAATTACAAGAACGCTACAAGGGGAATATGGAGGCTAGGACAAGGTAAAGGTGACTCAAGTCCTAATGAAGGACCAGAGGCTTGGAGGCCAATAAAAGGACTTATGATGACTCAAGTGAATCAAGTGAATCACGACCAAATTTAGACATAAAGAAGATCACAGGTCATTAGGATAGAAGTGGACAAATCCAACCTCAGGAGCTAACAAGGAACATGCACCCAAGAATTATTTACAAAAATAATAACAATAGAGGGGATTGAATTAAAGATGGCCACATGAGAGGTGAAACAGAGGCTTCCTCCTAAAACCGCATATAATATGAAAATATAACTAATACAACTACTCTTTAAATAGCAACAGGAAGGAGGACTGCAACAAACTGCCTACACCTGGAGACAAGAGGAGACCTCACAGAAAAGGGTAACATATTAAAGCTGTGGTTCTGTGGGATCCAAGGCCATCCCCCACCCCAGCTCACTGATGGGAGGAAGAGGAAGGGAGCAGGGAGGGAGTGGAGATCTGGGACTGCTGAACCCCTAACTCTGGAGATCTGCCCTGGGAGCACAAACCTACATTTCATGGTGCTTGCATGATATTCTCGTAAATAGGGGGTTGGAAAGCTAATACAGGCAGAATTCCTGGAAAGACTAAGATTCCAGCTGCTTGTGGAAAGCAGGGATCCATATCCAGCTGCTCTGGGACGAAAGAAAGGCGGGCAGTCTGAGAGACTTCCTAAAAAAGAAGCCCTTAGCAAGAGGGCTGGTAAAGGGGCAAGGATTGCACAGAGCTTACTGCTCAGGAGAAAGGACAGGTAGAAAAATTTGTCCGGGTGCACTCTGCCCAGCAGATTGGGAATTTTCACGATCTTCAGGTGCGCCAGCTCCCTGGCTGCCTACACAGCTCCAAGAACCCCTTCTGTGACAGGCAGACTAGTGCGCCTTTCTCCTGGCCAGCCCCACCGGGCTTGCAAACCGGGAAACCCTTCCCTGGTATTAGGACAGCCAGAGGGAAGATCTGTCTACAGCAACTAAAAACGCAAAGCACAGAGGCTTATACCTGTGTGCTTGGCCCACTGGTTTAGGCAGTGGAGACAGGCATAGCAGCCGGGAAGCAGGAAACAGCTCTTTCCTCCCCCCAGGCACCAATACCACTCCCCTGCAACCCACGACACTGCTTCAGGGGCTGAGCAGCTCCAGAGAGTAGAGCTTCTGGGCACTAGAGGGTGCCATACACAAATATGAAACACCAAAGGAACCTGGTCCAGAGTACAATTATTAATACAGCTCCTGAGAAAGATTTAAATGATATAGACCTCATGACTCTCCCTGAAAGGGAGTTCAAAATAAAAATCATTAACATGCTCAAGGAGTATGGAAAGATATTCAAGAACTCAGGAATGAATTACAGTCGGAGATCCAATCATTGAAGAGACACAATGGATGGTATTAAAAGCACATTGGATATGGTGGAGGAAACGGTAAATGAAATAGAAACGAGACAAGAAGAATACAAAGAAGCTGAAGTGCAGAGAGAAAAAAGGATCTCTAAGAATTAAAGAATATCGAGAGAACTGTGTGACCAATCCAAACGGAACAATACTCGCATTATAGAGGTACCAGAAGAGGAAGAGAGAGAAAAAGGGATAGAAAGTGTCTTTGAGGAGGTGATTGCTGAAAAATTCCCCAATCTGGGGAAGGAGACAGCCTCTCAGGCCATGGAGGTGCATAGATCTCCCAACACAAGGGACCCAAGGAAGACAACATCAAGACGTATAATAATTAAAATGACAAAGATCATGGATAAGGACAGACTATTAAAAGCAGCCAGAGAGAGAAATAAGATCACATACAAAGGAAAGCCCATCAGCCTATCATCAGACTTCTCAGCAGAAACGTTACAGGCCAGAAGGGAGTGGCATGATGTATTTAATGCAATGAAGCTGAAGGGCCTTGAGCCAAGATTACTTTACTGGGCAAGATTATCATTTAAATTTGAAGGAGGGACTAAACAATTCCCAGATAAGCAAAAGCTTAAAGAATTTACCTCCCACAAACCATCTCTACAGTGTATTTTGGAGGGACTGCTATAGATGGAAGTGTTCCTATGGTTTAATAGCTGACACCACAGGTAATAAAACCACAGTAAAGAAAGTAGAACAGCTAATTACTAAGAAAATGCAAAATTCAATTAACTATCCCCAAAGTCAATCAAAGGATAGACAAACAGTACAGAATATGATATCTAATATATAAAGAATGGAGGAGGAAGAAAAAGGAGGAGGGAAAAATAAAAAGAACCTTTAGACTGTGTTTGTAATAGCATATTAAGTGAGTTAAGTTAGACTCTTAGAAAGTAATGAAGTTAACCTTAAACCTTTGGTAACCACGAATCTGAAGCCTGCAATGCCAATAAGTACATACCTATCCATAATCACCCTAAACATAAATAGACTGAATGCACCAATCAAAAGACATAGAGTCACTGAATGGATAAAAATACAAGACCCATCTATACGCTGCCTTCAAGAGACTCACTTTAAACCCAAAGACATACACAGACTAAAAGTGAAGGGATGGAAAAAGACATTTCATGCAACTAATAGGGAGGAAAAAGCAGGAGTTGCAGTACTTATATCAGACAAAATAGACTTCAAAACAAAGAAAGTCACAAGAGATAAAGAAGGACATTATATAATGATAAAAGGGTCAATCCATCAAGAAGATATAACTATTATAAATATCTATGCACCCAACACAGGAGCTCCTACATATGTGAAACAAATACTAAGAGAATTAAAATGGGGAAATAGAATGCAATGCATTCATTCTAGGAGACTTCAACACACCACTCACTCCAAAGGACAGATCAACCAGACAGAAAATAAGTAAGGAGACAGAGGCAGTGAACAACACATTAAAACAGGTGGACCTAACAGACATCTACAGAACTCTACACCCAAAAGCAGCAGAATACATGTTTTTCTCAAGTGCACATGGAACATTTTCAAAAATAGATCATATACTAGGCAAAAAAAAGAGCTTTGGTAAATTCAAAAAGATTGAAATTGTATCAACCAGCTTCTCAGACCACAAAGGAATGAAACTAGAAATGAATTACTCAAAGAAAATGAAAAAATCCCACAAACACATAGAGGCTTAATAACATGCTCCTAAATAATCAATGGATCAATGACCAAATAAAAATAAAGATCAAGCAATATATGGAGACAAATGACAACAATAATTCAACACTGCAAAATCTGTGGGACACGTAGAGGCCTTGCTAAGAGGAAAGTATATTGCAATCCAGGGCTACCTCAGAAAAGCAGAACAATCCCATATGATCAGTCTAAACTCACAATTAATGAAACTAGAAAAAGAAGAACAAATGAGACCCAAAGTCAGAAGGAGGAGAGACATAATAAAGATTAGAGCAGAAATAAATAAAATTGAGAAGAATAAAACAATAGAAAGGATCATCAAAAGCAAGAGCTGGTACTTCAAGAAAATAAACAAAATAGATAAACCCCTAGCCAGATTGATCAAGGAAAAAAGAGAGTCTACTCACATAAACAGAATCAGAAATGAAAAAAGGAAAAATCACCACGGACAGCACAGAAATACCAAGAACTATTAGAGAATACTATGAAAAATTATATGCTAGCAAACTGGATAACCTAGAAGAAATGGACAACTTTCTAGAAAAATACAACCTTCCAAGGCTGACCCAGAAAGAAACAGAAAGTCTCAATAGACTAATTACCAGCAAAGAAATTGAACTGGTAATCAGAAACCTACATAAGAACAAAACGCTTGGACCAGATGGATTCACCACTGAATTTTATCGAACATTTAGTGAAGATCTAATACCGAAACTCCTTAAAGTTTTCCAAGGAGTAGAAGAAGAGTGGATACTTCCAAACTCATTCTATGAGGCCAGCATCACTCTAATACCAAAACCGGGAAAAGACACCACCAATAAGAAAACTAGAAACCAATATCCCTGATGAACACAGACTCAAAAATGCTCAACAAAATATTAACAAACTGAATTCAAAAATACATCAGAAGGATCATGCATCATTATCAAGTGGGATTTATTCCAGGGATGCAAGGATGGTTCAACATTCGAAAATCCATCAACATCATCCACCACATCAACAAAAAGAAGAACAAAAACCACATGATCATTTCCATAGATGCTGAAAAACCATTTGACAAAATTCAACATCCATTTGTGATAAAAACTCTTAACAAAATGTGTATAGAGGGCAAGTACCTCAACATAATAAAGGTCATATATGACAAACCCACAACCAACATTATACTTAACAGTGAGAAACTGAAAGCTTTTCCTTTAAGATCAGGTACAACACAAGGATGTCCACTCTCTCCACTTCTATTCAACATAGTACTGGAGGTCCTAGCCACGGCAATCAGACAACACAAAGAAATAAAAGACATCCAGATTGGCAGGGAAGAAGTTAAACCATCCCTGTTTGCAGATGACATGATATTGTACATAAAAATAACCCTAAAGAATCTACTCCAAAACTACTAGATCTAATATCTGAATTCAGCAAAGTTGCAGGATACAAAATTAATACACAGAAATCTGTGGCATTCCTATACACTAACAATGAACTAGCAGAGAGAGAAGTCAGGAAAACAATTCCATTCAAAGTTGCATCAAAAAGAATACAATACCTAGGAATAAACCTAACCAAGGAAGTGAAAGACCTGTACTCTTAAATCTACAAGATACTCATGAAAGAAATTAAAGATGATACCAATAAATGGAAACACATCCCATGCCCATGGAAAAGGAAGAATTAATATTGTCAAAATGGTCATCCTCCCTAAAGCAATCTACAGATTCAATGCAATTCCTATAAAAATACCAACAGAATTTTTCAACGAACTAGAGAAAATCATTCTAAAATTCTTATGGAACTAAAAAAGACCCTGAATACCCAAAGCAATCTTGAGAAGGAAGAATCAAGCTGAGGGGATTATGCTCCCCAACTTCAAGCTTTACTAGAAAGCCACAGTAATCAAGATAGTTTGGTGCTGGCACAAGAACAGACCCATAGACCAATGGAACAGACTGGAGAGCTCTGACATAAACCCAACCATATATGGTCAGTTAATATATGATAAAGGAGCCATGGACATACAATGGGGAAATGAGAGCCTCTTCAACAGCTGGTGTTGGCAAAACTGGACAGTTACATGCAAGAGAATGAAACTGGATTATTGTTTAACCCCAAACACAAAAGTAAACTCGAAATGGATCAAGGACCTGAATGTAAGTCATGAAACCATAAAACTCTTAGAAGACAACATAGGCAAAAATCTCCTGAATATAAGCATGAGCAACTTCTTCCTGAACACATCACCTCAAGCAAGGGAAACAAAAGCAAAAATGAACTCATGGGACTACATCAAACTAAAAAGTTTCTGTACAGCAAAGGACACCATCAACATAACAAAAAGGCATCCTACAGTATGGGAGAATATATTTGTAAATGACATATCTGACAAGGGGTTAACATCCAAAATATATAAAGAACTTACACACCTCTACACCCAAAAAGCAAATAACCCGATTAAAAAATGGGCAGAGGATATGAAGAGACAGTTCTCCAAAGAAGAAATTCAAATGGCCAACAGACACATGAAAAGATGTTCCACATCACTAATCATCAGGGAAATGCAAATTAAAACCACAATGAGATATCACCTCACACCAGTAAGGATGGCCACCATCCAAAAGACTAAAAACAACAAATGCTCGTGAGGATGCGGAGAAAGGGAAACCCTCCTACATTGCTGGTGGAAATGTAAGCTAGTTCAACCATTGTGGAAAGCAGTATGGAGGTTCCTCAAAAAACTAAAAATAGAAATACCATTTGACCCAGGAATCCCACTCCTTGGAATTTACCCAAAGAATACAACTTCTCAGATTCAAAAAGACATATGCACCCCTATGGCTATTGCAGCACTATTTACAATAGCCAAGACATGGAAGCAACCTAAGTGTCTATCAGTAGATGAATGGATAAAGAAGATGTGGTACATATACACAATGGAATACTATTCAGCCATAAGAAGGAAACAAATCCTGCCATTTGCAACAACATGGATGGAGCTGGAGGATATTGTGCTCAGTGAAATAAGCCAGGCAGAGAAAGACAAGTGCCAAATGATTTCCCTCATTTGTGGAGTATAAAAACGAAGCAAAACTGAAGGAACAAAATACTAGCAGACTTAGAGACTCTAAGAAAGAACTAGTGGTTACCAAAAGGGAGGGGTGTGGGAGGGTGGGTGGGGAGGGTGGGAAAGGGGATTGAGGGGTATTATCTTTAGTACACATGGTGTGGGGGCTCAAGGGGAAAACAGTGTAGCACAGAGAGGGCAGACAGTGAATCTGTGTCATCTTACTACATTGATGGGCAGTGACTGAATTGGGGTATAAGTGGCGACTTGATAATATGGGTAAATGTAGTAACCACATTGTTTTTTCATGTGAAACCTTCTTAAGAGTGTATATGAACAATACCTTAATAAAAAAAGAAACAATAATAATAATAACAATAAATGAATAAAAACATGCACACATATATAAAACAGGAGGAGGAAACTTTTGGAGGTGATGAGTATGTTTATGGCATAGATTGTGGTGATGGTTACATGGATGTATATTTGTCTCCAAACTCATTAAGTTGTATACATTAAATATATACAGTTTTTTTATGTCGCTCAAACTTCAATAAAATGGTTTGAAAAAAAGAATCAATATGGCGGGTGGGAGGTATGGACATAGTTGCTGTGAGAAACAGGAAAAGAAATTGATTAGACTTAAATCAGAGTGCTGTTGAAGATTGAGATAAAGTAGGAAATCACACATATGTAATGGACTCAATCACCATGGTTTCATCATATATTCTTTACCAACATTCAGAATATCAGAAGTAACAGTGAAGAAAGTGGGAAAGTAAGCCCCAAGATAAAATGCTCTGCATCCTCTAACTATTGTGAAGTTCTTGTCTTTTCTAAGCAACCAGACTGTAAATTCTTTGAGAGTGAGGACCTGTGTTACAGAGCCTCTGATGCTTTGCAGTTTGTAGCTCAGTGCCATGTACATGAGAGCTTAATATGTAAATATTAATATATATGATGCTGATAGTTCTACTTTGTTTCTTTAACTGCATACTACAATAGTATGGAAAACGTCTAATGTCACAGGAAGTTCATTTGTTCATTCCTATCATGAATTAAAAACATGTTCCCTAATTTATTTGCATATATTGTGGTTGAAGTTTTCAAACACAAGCAGAATAGAATTCATATAGCATTAAAACCTCAGGCATATAGAGTCAAAGACTACTCTCTGAACTTCTTCCCAATAGCAATTACCCATTTCCCTGGTAAATATACCAGTAGAAATGGTAGCCCGGAGAAGAGGGATATTAATTCCTATAGCCCATCACCACAAAATGGAGAAAATAACAAATCCAGATGAATAGAGAGACCTGGAGACTGAGCAAAAGAAACTCAGTAAAGAGAAGCAGAGAACAGCATTCATATATTGAGAAAGGGAAAGATGGGAAGTAAGCATGCCTGGCACCTGTTCATTATAACAGTGTGTTCTCCAGGCAGAGACAGAGCTTTGGGATAAACAAGATGGATTTTAGACCCTGGGAACTGGGGGTCTTGAGGTGGGTCCTGACCATGAGCCACATGACCAAGGCCCAAACCAACCCAATTAAATGGCAGAGTGTCAAAGTCACATCAAAAACAAAAATAAGCTTTCTGTTCTGTCTAATTGACATTTTCTTATTTAAAACATGCTCTAATTTGAGATGAATCATGCTGACATATTGTGTAAGGCTTGAATATAAAAGAATCGCTAATATAGTTCATGACAAGCATGAACTAAAATCTACCTTCATAGATAAGCTAGACGCTAGACGTCAAACTCTGAAAAGGGTATTTCAGTGTCAATAACCTATCTGTACTACTGAACCATCAGAGGTATTTATTTGAGGTAACATTGTGTACAGCCTTTGTGTCACAGACCATCTGTTCTGGGCCATAGTAACTACAGAAATAAGACATAATGGAGAGGAAACTTCTGAAAGTCATTTTGTCTTCATTCAGCTCTAGATAATCTCCATTCCACATTGTTCAAGGCCCCTTAAGCAAACTATCTTAACGTAACTGCAAGTTAGAAAATGAAGATATATGCGATAAATGCATGAAACACAGGTGGCCAAGGGTTACCTCTATTTTGGGTCAAGTTATTATTACAGAAGTTTTAATATATTAGGCTGGCATTTTTAATTAAATGTTTTATGAGGGTAATTAATGATGCTGTCTTTAAGTACCATGCTTTTTATAAACAGCACATGAAGAAATTTTCAGAGGGAATTGGCTATATTCTGAGGTAATTATAAAATACAGAAGGTGATTCCAATCTATTTTTTAAGACAGTTAATAGATGATCTTCCTCCACCTCTTCTTCTTCCTTCTTATGTATATCTCTTTTCTTTGGCAAACAGTAGCAACTACTATTGCAGTTATTTTCAATCCTAGCTTTATATCAAAATTACCTGCAAAAGTGCTTTAAAATATTGGTGCTGGACTTTTACCCTCAGATTTTCTGATTCATGAAGGGCCTGGGACTATTTATATATTTTTTCCATAGGAGATTCTGAGGCACTGCTAGGAATAAAAACTCCCATCTGAATTTTCATCCTGAACACACTATAGATACTACATAAATTACATAAGTTAAAAGCAACAGGGATCCAAGTAGTTTATGCAGATATCACTTTATTTCGGGGAATAAACCCAACAGACACATACACCACAGTAGTAGTGACACTATTTGAGAATTAGTAGGTGTACATAAACACAACTCCCCACAAATCCTTAGACCTGAATGATGATAAGGTCTCAGAGGAAAGATTTGATACCACACTTTGCAGCCACTGTGCCTGTGTAGATTCATAGTCAGCCTTTTTAACATTCTTGACAAAAGTGGAATCTTCTAAAGATTTAAGGAATAGACTGACCAAGGAGAATGCAGAGAATAGAATTAAGCTGTTCTCACTAACACAATTTCTAAAGATAAATCATTCTAGTTTAGAAACTTTTATTCTCCTGTGATATTGTGGTACTGGTGCCAGAAGACTGACTAGAAAGGCCAAATGTTTCTTCTACCCATTATTACATTAATACAGAAAACGTACCCAGTAAAGAATTGGTTAAACCCTCCAGCAGCCTAGGATGCTTTCATCAGGGCCAATCCAAGGCTATGTTTTTACAGGAGCAACTCTTCTAGATGAAAAGAATAAGACATTATCTGCCATCTAATTTAAGCTTCATTTTAGTTAGAGATGTTTACCTTCTGTCTGAGTATGTTATTCTATTTAATGAAGATTATTGTTGGGGCTGATGTGTTGGGGGTTTTTTAATTTTATGAGTTTATTTGAGCAAAAACTCTTCTGATTGGGTAGTGCTAAACCACAAGTGATTAAAAGCACTCCACCAACAGTAGCCAGGGGAAGAACTTCTATAGAGAAAAGGTGGAAGCAAAGAAAGGAAATTACTGATTTTCTATAGTTTAAGGCTTAGTTAGCTCTTTGTGTTTGGTGGCCTTTATGTTTTAATTTTAGAACCTTGAGGCATTTACAGGTTCATATTTGGGCTTTTTTATATAGGTCACCACAGCATTAAAGATACATCAGTCTAATGTCCTTATTCAATTACTTGACAACCTCCCCTTCGGGTCACCCTCTCATATATGAGATATTGACCAAAACTTGTACTATTCTCCATCACCATTAGTTAAATTGCTCTTGTTTCATCCTGAAACTCATAGATTATGTCAGGAGCTCATGTCTTTTTGATTCCCAATCATGTCTTATCTGCAGACCAATGACTGCAGGTTAGAATTACCTGGTGAGTGATTAAAACTCCTGATATCAAAGCCAAATCCAGACCAATTGTATCAGAATTTCTGGAGGAAAGTCCTGTGTATCAAATGCATTTTAAGCTCCCTGTGTGATTCCATTAATAGTTATATTTGCTCTCCAATTTCACATAAAACCAACTAAATTATTTTCAAGTTGCTTATAATTAGAATCAACAATGTTATTAAAGAATGGATAAAATAACCCAATCAACAATTTGAGATCATTCTTAATAATAAATACCCTCTTTATTCAGCTCCCTGTCCTGAAATTAACATGAGAATCTGAGCTAGTGTTTTAATGCTAAAAAATGAGGCAAGTTCTATAAAACCCTTTGCTATTAATTTTATTTAGGATGATTTTGAAAAATATTATACTCTTGGTGTAAATTTAGAGAGGAATCTCAGAGTCAAATCATTACTCTAAAAGAAAAAAGAATCACAGACTCAATCAAAAAGACAAAATTTGCTTCTAAAATTTTACTTAGGGTGGGAGCCTACTTAAAAACACATAATTTATTCAGAATAAAAACACAATGATAAATGCAAATCATTCTTGAAAAATAACTTGAAAGAAGTCTATTTTTCTCAAGAAACCTGGTATTTTGGGGGAAAAGGGACAATGGATATCAAATTTCATTTATCTGTCATGAATCAATTTCAAGCAGGAAGAGAACCGTGTTTACTATTTCCATGTCTGATTCTCCTGAAATCTGGTTGATTTACAAATTTATTTTAAAAATAGACAATGTTTTAAGTATATACAAATACCTGAAGACCTACAAATTACAAATAAACTGTTATTTGTACTATGTGTCAACTTAATTTACATTTTCAAAAAGAAGAATTGAGATACAAAGACATTAAATGACTCATTTAATCCCATCAATAAATTCAGTCAGTAAGAGAGGGGAAAATAAAGTGTAAGTTTACTAATTTAGTCTTATGATACTGACATTATCTCAGTTTCCCAGAATTCCAGTGGTGTGCACAATAACCTCTTATTCATAAATGCATCCCAACTTACACAAAGTATACTTCGAGACCCTTGCCAGACTTTCAAATATCTCAAAAAAGTAACCACTGTACTTCTTTAAAAACTCTTCTATCTGAGATTTCCAAAACCAATGATGAGATTTAGTCTTTTGACATTGGTGAATGGAAGCATCCACCCTGATGGGGAAGGAAACTACCGCATCCAACAAACTGAACAAATTTTTCAAGAACGATTCATGTTTATGGAAATATCCACATATAGTGTTCCAAAGTGTGCCTTTCTGAGCCATCTGCTCTGTCTGTCATCAGACCAGGTGCATAAACCAGCACGTGGACATTCCAAAAACTGCCTGTTTTGCATTCATGACTCATATTGCTGAGCTCATCAAGAGGCTGGCAACTCTAAACTCGACATCAAAACTGGAGTTTCCTGCCACAGCGGGTGAGGAGTGCTGATCGGAACGGGTAGTAGAGGAAAGACGGACTGCTTATTTTCATGAAAATACTAGCTTCAAACTGGAATTTCTATACTAATTTCAAACTCTTCTCTTTATTTCATGCAGAAATATATTTTAAGATTATCAAAGAAGAAAACTCATCATTACTACTTAAAATTTGGGCAAATATTTACAAATGAAACTCCTGATCATAGAGGTATCTAGTGCCAAAAAGACAGACACTTGTTCTTTATTTTAGCATAATTCCCAAATGAGCCTCACCAATTAGTAATATTATATCATTATTCCTAAAAACATGTTAATCATGAAGCCAATAACCCTTATTGAAATAATTTACCCTAAGAAAAATCAGTGCCATGCCTTTCTTTAGGCTGGGAAGTACCACCCACTGCCAGACAATATCTTTCCCTTTGTCAGAGATAAGAAATTATATCTATATAAGAAGACACCTCCTCCCAAATGAATAGTCTGAATTCACAATTATTGAAACTGGAAAAAGAAGAAAAAATGAAGCCCAAAGTCAGCAGAAGGAGGGACATGATAAAGATAAGAGAAAAAATAAATAAAATTGAGAAGAATAAAACAATAGAAAAAATTAATGAAACCAAGAGCTGGTTCGTTGAGAAAATAAACAAAGGAGATAAACCCCTAGCTAGACTTATTATGAAAAAAAGATAATTTACACATAAACAAAATCAGAAATGAGAAAGGAAAAATCACAATGGACACCACAGAAATACAAAGAATTATGAGAGAATACTATGAAAATCTATATGCTGACAAACTGGATAACCTAGAAGAAATGGACAACCTTCTAGAAAATTACAACCTTCCAAGACTGACCCAGGAAGAAACAGAAAATCTAAACAGACCAATTACCAGCAATGAAATTGAATCAGTAATCAAAAAACTACCCAAGAACAAAGTACCTGGGCCAGATGGATTCATTGCTGAATTTTATCAGACATTTAGAGAAGACAGAATACCCATTCTCTTAAGTTGTCCAAAAAATAGAAGGGGAGGAAATACTTCCAAACTCATTCTATGAAGCCGGCATCACTCTAATACCAAAACCAGGCAAAAACACCACAAAAAAAGAAAAATACAGACGAATATCCCTGATGAACGTAGATGCAAAAATACTCAACAAAATACTAGCAAACCAAATTCAAAAATACATCAAAAGGATTATACACCATGATCAAGTGGGATTCATCCCAGGGATGCAAGGATGGTACAACATTCGAAAATCCATCAACATCATCCACAATATCAACAAAAAGAAGGACAAAAACCAACCACATGGTCATCTCCATAGATGCTGAAAAAGCATGTGACAAAATTCAACATCCATTCATGATAAAAACTCTCAACAAAATAGGTATAGAGGGCAAGTACCTCAACATCATAAAGGCCATATATGACAAACCCACAGCCAATATCATACTTAACAGTGAGAAGCTGAAAGCTTTTACTCTAAGATCGGGAACAAGATGAGGATGCCCACTCTTCCTGCTTTAATTCAACATAGTACTAGAGGTCCTAGCCATGGCAATCAGACAAAAGAAATAAAAGGCATCCATATTGGTAAGGAAGAAGTCATACTGTCACTGTTTGCAGATGATATGTCACTGTATATAAAAAATCCTAAAGAATCCACTCCAAAACTGCTGGAACTAATATCTGAATTCAGCAAAGTTACAGGATACAGAATTAATACACAGAAATCTGTTACATTTCTATACATATGATGAACAACAGAAAGAGAAATCAGGAAAACAATTCCATTCACAATTGCATCAAAAAGAATAAAATACCTAGGAATAAACCTAATAAAAGAAGTGAAAGACCCATACCCTGAAAACTACAAGACACTCTTAAGAGAAATTAAAGAGGATACTAATAAATGGAAATCCATCCTATGCTCTTGGGTAGGAAGAATTAATATTGTTAAAATGGCCATCCTGCCTAAAGCAATCTACAGATTCAATGCAATCTTACCAATATACCAACAGCATTCTTCAACGAACTGGAACAAATAGTTCTAAAATTCATATGGAACCACAAAAGACCCTAATAGCCAAAGAAATCCTGAGCTAAAGTGGGGGGAATTATACTCCCTGACTTCAAGTTCTACTACAAAACCACAGTAATCAAGACAATTTTGTACTGGCACAAGAACAGACCCATAGACCAATGGAACAGACTAGAGAGCCCAGATATAAACTCAAGCATATATGGTCAATTAATATACAATAAAAGAGCCATGGATATACAATGGGGAAATGACAGCCTCTTCAACAGCTGGTGTTGGCAAAACTGGACAGCTACATGTAAGAGAATGAAACTGGAGCAACTTCTTCATGAACATATGTCCATGGGCAAGGGAAACAAAAGCAAAAATCAACAAGTGGGACTATATCAAACTAAAAAGCTTCTGTATAGCAAAGGATACCATCAGTAGAACAAAAAGGCATCCTACAGTATGGGAGAATATATTCATAAATGACATATCTGATAAGGGGTTGACATCCAAAGTATACAAAGAGCTCATGCACCTCAACAAACAAAAGCAAATAACTCAAAAAATGGGCAGAGGATCTAAACACACACTTCTCCAAAGAAAAATTCAGATGGCCAACAGGCACATGAAAAGATGCTCCACATCGCTAATCATCAGAGAAATGCTAATTAAAACCACAATGAGATATCACCTCACACCAGTTAGGATGGCCAACATCCAAAACACAAACAACAACAAATGTTGGTGAGGATGTGGAGAAAGGGGAACCCTCCTACACTGCTGGTGGAAATGTAAATTGGTTCAACCTTTGTGGAAAGCACTAAGGAAGTTCCTCAAAAAACTCAAAATAGAAATACCATTTGACCCAGGAATTCCACTCCTAGGCATTTACCCTAAGAATGCAGCAGGCCAGTTTGAAAAAGACATATGCACCCCTACCCCCTATGTTTATCGCAGCACTATTTACAATAGCCAAGAAATGGAAGCAACCTAAGTGTCCATCAGTAGATGAATGAATAAAGAAGAGGTGGTACATATACACAATGGAATACTCTTCAACCATAAGAAGAAAATAAATCCTACCATTTGCAACAACATGGATGGAGCTAGAGGGTATTATGCTAAGTGAAATAAGCCAGGAGGAGAAAGACAAGTATCAAATGATTTCACTCACCTGTGGAGTATAAGAACAAAGAAAAACCGAAGGAACAAAACAGCAGCAGACTCACAGAACCCAAGAATGGACTAACAGTTACCAAAGGGAAAGGGACTGGGGAGGATGGGTGGGAAGGGAGGGATAAGGGTAAAAGGGGCATTACGATTAGCACACATAATGTGGGGGGGACATGGGGAAGGCAGTATAGCACAGAGAAGACAAGTAGTGACTCTATAGCATCTTATTACGCTGATGGACAGTGACTGTAATGGGGTATGTGGTGGGGACTTGATAATGGGGTGAATATAGTAACCACAATGTTGTTCATGTAAGTGTATATTAATGATACCAAAAAAAATAAATGAATAAATAAAAGAAGACACCTGTATGCACACGCCACTAAACTTCAAGTCTCTTCCTGATCACCATACTCTTGGTGTCTTATTCCCTGGTCGCTTGCCTGAATTGCACCACTACCTCCAGATGTCTCCTCCAACTTTTCAGCAACCTTCCCACGACACCTTTGACTCCAGTGTCACCACCTCTTGAACTCTTATTTCAGTTTCATTCTTATTTAATGTTAGCTCAAACTGCTTTCTCCAGCTTATAACCTCACTCTTCCTGCTCTGTAATTTATCCACCAGTCCCTGCAGGTGCTGTGCCATTTTGTACTGACCAATCTTCACTACAATCAACCACCCAGGACTGACAGCTGTACACAAAATCACATATTACATATGAGCCGGGAATTGTGCATATTTATCAAGTAGGATCCTGTGAAAGACACTAATGGTCTTTTACTTCACGTGCAAATATGAATATCTCTATTAAGTGGACATATCTCTAGTAAGTAAGTGGACAACTCACAGAGACAGCTTTAAAAATAATAAGTAAATAAAAGCCAGAGGAGGAAAACAATGCATCAAAAAACAAAAACAGATGGTCAAATAATAGAGCATGTGTAAAACATTTTGGGAAAGATTAATTTACTAAGTGGAGTGGGTAAAAAAGGCCAACGAAATATACTAAAGATCTTTGTAAACAAAACAATATGTGCATTTCTCAGAAAATCGTTTTGTTGAAGTAGAACACCCAACCTATAGTGACTGTAAATAGAGCTGTTTGACTCCTTTTGGAAAGAACTTTTACAAAAATCAAATTTTTTTCCCATACTGAATCTTTTAATGAATACTGTAAATGCAAAGCATTTTAACTGGTGCACTACTCAATAACCTTCTGTAATTAGTTTCACGTGTGACTCTTATGCAATTACTAAAGAAAATGAAGACAATTTTAAGGTTAACAATGATTTATCATGTTTTATCTTTGCTTTCCAGTGTGTATGCACACACACATATGCACACATAAACTCTAAAATCACCCTGGAAATAATAACCAGGGTCCTATGAGTTTATATCCTTTATGGAGGAAGAGGCCTGGGAAGGTTATATAGTAATTGTGCAGGAAACCTCAGATGCCCCTTTATTTTTATGTATCAGTGATGGTAAAGCAAATATCACTCCTTCAGCTCAAGCTGGTGCTATAACTTTTGAAGGGAACTTAGAACAAGGACAGTCAACCTAAAATTGGAGACCTTTAAGGAAACATGCCTAAGAATGTAAGACAGTTAAATATATGCCTAAGAGAAAGCTGGGAAAGGAGACTGAGCTGTTAGAGGCAGCTCTGACAACACTCTGAGCAATGTTGCTAAGATATTTGCTCTCTGACAGCAGTTGAGTCCATTTCTCAAACGTAACTTACTGATAAAGAGTACCTCCCTTGTCAAGAGTGTACAATGTAAATCTAGACAGAGCTAGGTTCAAATCCCAACCACTCAAATGCCACCTAAGCTCTTTGATTTTGAGTAACTTGATTAATTCTCTAAGCCTTAATTTCCTTATGTTAAAAATAGGGATAATACCTTCCCTATAATTACTGTTACATGTAAAGCTCTTGGCTCTGGTGTATGGCACAGAGTAAGTACTCGACAATGTTAACTAAAACAACAAATATTAATAACATTAATAACTTGATATTTAGAAGCATTGGATTTCTTTCTCATCAGGTGCCCTTTGGTTCTCAAATGACAAAGCCCCAGACATTCATGCATTGGCCGCCGGGGCCCACTGAACTGTGAGTTCTCTAGGTAGCCTCGTAGTGTTGTTGTCAAACTCTTAATTGTTTAAATGCAGTTGGAGTTCAGGCAATTAAGTCTGCAAACATCAGTTTATATGTGTCTCCAGCATCCACGTTGTCTACTGTGTGTCTAGTAATATGGTAGGTCCTTTGGGAGTGACAGGAAGACCTTGTCTAAGAGATTATAGGGTGAATTCACAGAACAGGCTAAGGCAAGTGGCATTATCCAGATCAGAAAGGTGAAAATAGATATGCCTACTCCAGTATAAGAGGCCACAAGAGAAAGTCATTGTAAAAAGCTAATTATGAAAACATGATTTAATGACTGGTTGAACAGCAATGTGGAACTTAGATTAAGTTCTAGAAGACCCCTTCCAGTGTTGAGTAGTTGTGTTTATTTTGTGTGTCAACTTGACTGGGACAAAGGATGCCTAGATAACTGGTTCAGCATGATTCTGGATGTGTCTCTGGGGATGTTCCCATAAGACATTAGCATTTGAATTGATGGGCTAAGTGGGCAGATTGTCTTCGGCAATATGGGTGGGCATCATCCAATCCACTGAGGGCCTAAATAGAACAGAAAGGCAGAGGAAGGCTGAATTCACTTTTGCCTTACTACTGGGCTGGTATATAGGTCTTTCCCTGCCTTCAGCACTCCTGATTTTCAGGCTCTATAACACAGACTGGAATCTACACCATCAGCCCTCCAGTTCTCAGGCCTTTGAACTACACCACCAGCTTTCTTGACCCAGGAATATCATGGGACACATAAACCTCCATAAAGGCATAGCCAATACCTTACAATAAGTCCCTTTACAAATTTAGATAGGTAGATAAAAGATAGATAAAATCTCTCAGATATAGATAATAGATGATAGATACAGATATAGATATAAATGGATATGAATACAAATATGGATACAGATCTGCTGTTTCTGTTTCCCTGAAAAACCCTAACATAATAATGTAGCATATTTTCTCTGATATCACATGTTAAAGAATATGTTATGGTAGCTCTCTAAATTCTAAAAAAGAAGAAATAGACTTAGATGGCTTCCTAGAGAAAGAAAATCATGTTAACAATCTGCACCAATATAAGAAGTGGTACACTAACTCTAAAATTTTCTCACAGGTTATCTACTTCCTGGGCTAACTAGCTTACCATAAAAGTAGCAGGTTAACACATATTTTCTGTATGGTCCTTCTGAATATGAGTCAATTGTATGACTCCAAGAGATAATTTTTTTAAAGGTAGCTCTGTAACAGAAGCATAATACTTGTAGAGAAAGAATAGAAATGAGAAATAGGTAAGATTTTCCAACAAGAACCCAATCCCAATAAAAAGTAGCACCTCCAGGTCATTAGGAACCCTGAGGACTCTCTGAAGCACCTTGCTAGTAGGGAGTACTAACCTCCCTGGGACTGTAATGACACACAAAGGATCCCCTCAGCATCATTGTTAACAATGGCATCCACTTTTCTGTGAGTCTAATATCATCTTGTAAAATATTTTCCTGTGAAACCAAAATGCAGATACAACAGAAAATACATTTATAACCTACAGTCTTACTCTTACTCTCGATATCTTGTTATTTTTCAAAGCACTTCCAAGAGGTCACATGTAAAAAAGATGGTGGTGTGAGAGGTGAGACAGAGGCGTCCTCCTAAAACTGCATATAATACGAAAATATAATTAATACAACAAATCCTGAAAAAACAACAGCAAAGAGGACTGCACCAAACTGCATACACCTGGAGAAAAGAATAAACCTCATGGAACAGGGTAACATACCAAAGCCGTGGACCAGCAGGACCAAAGCCATTCCCCCAACCAAGTTCACCAGTGGAAGGAAGAGAAACAGCAGGGAGGGAGTGGAGGCCTGGGACTGTTGAATACCTAACTCCAGAGATCTGATCTGGGAGCACAAACCTACATTTCATGGTGTTTTCATGATACTCCCATGATGAGGGGATTGGAAAGCTAAGACAGGCAGAATACCTGGAGTGACTGAGATTCCAGCTGCTTGTGGAAAGCAGGGATCCATATCCGGCTGCTCTGGAACAAAACAAAGGCGGGCAGTCTGAGAGACTTCCTAACAGCAAGAGGGCTGCTAAAGGGGCAAGGATTGCACAGAGCTTACTGCTCAGGAGAAAGGACAGGTAGACAACATTGCCCCAGTGCACTCTGCCCAGCAAGTTGGGAACTTTCACTATCTTCAGGAGCTCCAGCTCCCTGGCTGGCTAAAGAGCTCCAAGGACCCCCTCCATAATACACAGCCTACTGAGCCTTTCTCCAAGCCAGCTCCACGTGGCTCGCAAACCGGCAAACCCTACCCTGGTGTTAGGCGAGCCAGAAGGAAGCCTGGTCTGCAGCAACTACAAATGCAAAGCACAGAGCCTTATACCTGTGTGCTCGCCCCACTGGTTCTGGCAATGCACACAGGCATAGCAGCCGGGAAGCAGGAAACAGCTCTTTCCTCACCCCAGGCACCAATACCACTCCCCTGCGACCCCTGACATTGCTTCAGCAGCTGAGCAGCTCCAGAGAGTAGAGCTTCTGGGCACTAGAGGGCGCTATATACAAATATGAAATGCCAAAGGAACCTGGTTCAGAGTAAAATTATGAATACAACCCCTGAGAAAAACTCAAATGAAACCAAACTCATGAATCTGCCTGAAAGGGATTTCAAAATAAAAATCATTAACATGCTCATGGAAGTACAGAAAAATATTCAAGAAGTCAGGGATGAATTTCAGTTAGAAATCCAATCATTATGAAAAACAGTATCAGAAATGAAACATACAATGGAAAGTTTTAAAAGCAGATTAGATATGGTGGAGGAGACAATAAATGAAATAGAAATTAGAGAAGAGGAATACAAAAAAGCTGAGGCACAGAGAGAAAAAAGGATCTCTAAGAATGAAAGAATATTGAGAGAACTGTGTGACCAATACAAACAGAACAATATTTGCATTGCAGGGGTACCAGAAGAGGAAGAGAGAGAAAAAGGGATAGAAAGTGTCTTGTGTCTTTGAGGAGGTGATTGCTGAAAACTTCCCCAATCTGGGGGAGGAGATACTCTCTCAGGCCATGGAGGTGCACAGATCTCCCAATACAAGGGACCCAAGGAAGACAACAACAAGACATATAGTAATTAAAATGGCAAAGATCAAGGATAAGGACAGACTATTAAAAGCAGCCAGAGAGAAATAAGATCACATACAAAGGAAAGCTCATCAGGCTATCATCAGACTTCTCAGAAGAAACCTTACAGGCCAGAAGGGAGTGGCATGATGTATTTAATGCAATGAAGCAGAAGGGCCTCGAACCAAGAATACTTTATCTGGCAAGGTTATCATTTAAATTTGAAGGAGGGATTAAACAATTTCCAGATAAGCCAAAGCTGAGAGAATTTATCTCCCACAAACCGTCTCTACAGTGTACTTTGGAGGGACTGTTATAGATGGAAGTGTTCCTAAAGTTTAATAGCTGTCACCATAGATAAGAAACCACAGCAAAGAAGGTAGAACACTTAACTACTAAGCAAATGCAATATTAAATCAACTATCTCCAGAGTCAATCAAAGGATAGACAAGGAGTACAGAATATGATACCTAATATATAAAGAATGGAGGAGGAAGAAAAAGGAGGAAAAACAAAGAACCTTTAGACTATGTTTGTAATAGCATATTAAGTGAGTTAGGTTAGACTCTTAGATAGTAAGGAAGTTAACCTTTAAACTTTGGTAACCACAAATCTAAAGCCTACAATGGCAATAAGTACATACCTATTGATAATCACCCTAAATATAAATGGTCTGAATGCACCAATCAAAAGACATAGAGTCACTGAATGGATAAAAAAACAAAACCCATCTATATGTGCCTACAAGAGTCTCAGTTTAAACCCAAAGACATACATAGACTAAAAGTGAAGGGATGGAAAAAGATATTTCATGCAACAAATAGGGAGAAAAAAATAGGAGTCGAAGTACTTGTATCAGACAAACTGGACTTCAAAACAAAGAAAGTCACAAGAGACAAAGAAGGACACTACATAATGATAAAGGGGTCAATCCAACAAGAAGATATAACTATTATAAATATCTATGCACCCAACACAGGAGCACCTACATATATGAAACAAATACTAACAGAATTAAAGGAGGAAATAGAGTGCAATGCATTCATTCTAGGAGACTTCAACACTCCACTCACTCCAAAGGACAGATCAACCAGACAGAAAATAAGGCAGCAGAGGCACTGAACAACACATTAGAATAGATGAATCAAACAGACATCTACAAAACCCTCCACCCAAAAGCAGCAGGATACACATTCTTCTCAAGTGCACATCAAACATTTTCAAGAATAGATCATGTCATAGGCCACAAAAAGAGCCTCATTAAATTCAGAAGGACTGAAATTGTACCAACCACCTACTCAGACCACAAAGGTATGAAACTAGAAATAAATTATGCAAAGAAAATTAAAAATCCCACAAATATATGGAGGCTTCACAACATGCTCCTAAATAACCAATGGATCAATGACCAAATAAAAACAGAGATCAAGCAATATATGGAGACAAGTGACAACAATAATTCAGCACCACAAAATCTATGGGATGCAGTGAAGGCCATGCTAAGAGGAAAGTATATCGCAATTCAGGCCCACATCAGGAGAAAGAACAATCCCATATGAACAGTCTAAACTCACAATTAACAAAACTAGAAAAAGAAGAACAAATGAGGCCCAAAGTCAGTAGAAGGAGGGACATAATAAAGATTAGAGCAGAAATAAATAAAATCGAGAAGAATAAAATAATAGAAAGATTCAAAGAAAGCAGGAGCTGGTTCTTTGAGAAAATAAACAAAATAGAATAACCCTAGTCAGACTTACCAAGCAAAAAAGAGAGTCTACACAAATAAACATAATCAGAAATGAGAAAGGAAAAATCACTACAGACACCACAGAAAAACCAAGAATTATTAGAGAATACTATGAAAAATTATATGCTAACTGGATAACCTAGAAGAAATGTACAGCTTTCCAGAAAAATACAACCTTCCAATGCTGACCCTGGAAGAAACAGAAAATCTGAACACACCAATTACCAGTAAAGAAATTGAATTGTTAATCAAACAACTACCAAAGAACAAAACTCCTGGGCTGAATTTTATCAAACATTTAGTGAAGACCTAATACCCATCCTCCTTAATGTTTTCCAAAGAGTAGACGAGGGAACACTTCCAAACTCATTCTATGAGGCCAGCATCACTCTAATACCCAAACCAGGCAAAGACACCACAAAAAAGAAAATTACAGACCAATCACCCTGATGAACATAGATGCAAAAATACTCGACAAAATATTAGCAAACCAAATTCAAAAATACATCAAAAAGATGAATCAAGTAGGATTTATTCCAGGGATGGAAGGATGTTACAACATTAGAAAATCCATCAATATCATCTACCACATCAACAAAAAGAAGGACAAAAACCACATGATCATCTCCATAGATGCTGAAAAGCATTTGACAAAATTCAACACCCATTCATGATAAAAACTCTCAACAAAATTGGAATAGAGGGCAAGTACCTCAATATAATAAAGGCCATATATAACAAACTAACAGCCAACATTATACTTAACAGTAAGAAGTTGAAAGCTTTTCCTTTAAGATTGGGAACAAGACAAGGATGCCCACTCTCCCCACTTCTATTCAGCATAGTACTGGAGGTCCTAGCCACAGCAATCAGACAATACAAAGAAATAAAAGGCATCCAGATTGGCAAAGAAGAAGTTAAACTCTCCCTGTCTGCAGATGATATGATATTGTACATAAAAAAACCCTAAAGAATCCACTCCAAAACTACTAGAACTAATTCTGAATTCAGCAAAGTTGCAGGATTCAAAATTAATACACAGAAATCTGTGGCATTCCTATATACTAACAATGAACTAGCAGAAAGAGATATCAGGAAAACAATTTCATTCACAATTGCATCAAAAAGAGTAAAATACCTAGGAATAAACCTAACCAAGGAAGTGAAAGCCCTATACTCTTAAAACTACAATAAACTCATGAAAGAAATTAAGGAAGATACCAATAAATGTAAACACATCCCATGCTCATGGATAGGAAGAATTAATATTGTCAAAATGGCCATCCTGCCTAAGACAATGCACAGATTTAATGCAATTCCTATCAAAATACCAACAGCATTCTTCAATGAAGTAGAGAAAATCATTTTTAAATTCATATGGAACCACAAAAGACCCTGAATAGCCAAAGCAATCCTGAAAAAGAAGAATAAAGCTGGGGGGATTATGCTCCCCAACTTCAAGCTCTACTACAAAGCCACAGTAATCAAGACAATTTGATACTGGCACAAGAACAGACCCGTAGACCAACGTTACAGACTAAAGAGTCCTGATATAAACCCAACCATTTATGGTCAATTAATATATGAAAAAGTAGCTATGGACATACAATGGGGAAATGAGAGCCTCTTCAACAACTCGTGTTAGCAAACCTAGACAGTTACATGCAAGAGAATGAAACTGGATTATTGTTTAAGCCCACACACAAAAGCAAACACGAAATGTATCCAAGACATGAATGTAAGTCATGAAACCATAAAACTCTTAGAAGACAACATAGGCAATAATCTCCTGAATATAAGCATGAGCTACTTCTGAACACATCTCCTCGAGCAAAGGAACAAAAGCAAAAATGAACAAGTGGGACTACATCAAACTAAAAAGATTCTGTATGGCAAAAGACACCATCAACACAACAAAAAGGCATCCTACAGTATGGGAGAATATATATGTAAGTGACATATCCTACAAGGGTTAAACATCCAAAATATATAAAGAACTCACACACCTCAACACCCAAAAAGCAAATAACCCGATTAAAAAATGGGCAGAAGATATGAAGAAAAAATTCTCCAAAGAAGAAATTCAGATGGCCAACAGACACATAAAAAGATGCTCCACATCACTAATCGTCAGGGAAATTGAGATTAAAACCACAATGAGATGTCACCTCACACCTGTAAGGATGGCCACCATCCAAAAGACTAAGAACAATAAATGCTGGCAAGGATGTGGAGAAAGGGGAACCCTCCTACACTGCTGGTGGGAATGTTATCTAGTTCAACCATTGTGGAAAGCAATATGGAGGTTCCTCAAAAAACTAAAAATACAAATACCATTTGACCCAGGAATCCCACTCCTTGGAATTTACCAAAAGAATACAACTTCTCAGATTCAAAAAGACATATGCACCCCTATGTTTATCACAGCACTATTTACAATAACCAAGATATGGAAGCAACCTAAGTGTCCATCAGTAGATGAATAGATAAAGAAGAGGTGGTACATATACACAATGGAATACTATTCAGCCATAAGAAAGACACAAATCCTACCATTTGCAACAACATGGATGGAGCTGGAGGATATTATGCTCCGTGAAATAAGCCAGGCAGAGAAAGACAAGTGCCAAATGATTTCCCTCATTTGTGGAGTATAACAATGCAGCAAAATTGAAGGAACAAAATAGCAGCAGACCCACAGACTCCAAGAAGGGTCTAGAGTTACCAAAGGAGTGGGGTGTGGGAAGGCCAGTGGAGAGGGAGGGAGAAGGGGATTGAGGGACATTATATTTAGTACACATGGTGTGGGGGATCACAGGGAAACAGTAGCACAAAGAAGGCAAACAGTGAATCTGTGGCATCTTACTACACTGATGGACAGTAACTGCATTGGGGTATGGGGGGGACTTGATAATATGGGTAAAAGTAGCCACCACATTGTGTTTTCATGTGAAACCTTCATAAGAGTGTTTATCAATAGTACCTTAATAAAAAAATTTTTTAAATAACTAGGTCACATGTTCAAAACACTTAAAAAGATCTGAAGGATATCTGAAAACATTCAGGATTCTATCAAGGGAGACAATAGGAAAACTAGCCAACGGACCTTTCAGAAGGAATGCCAAAATGATCAAAGTGGGAAACATTAATATGCACACACACCTCTGGGCTCCTGGCTTGACACTCTACTGGTCTGTAGACGCTGATAGCTGAAAAGAGATTGGCTGAAGCACTTCAATGACGTGTCAGTGAATATGGATCTAGTACAAAGAACTGATGAGTATTTTTTTTTTTTACAATTTATTTTAGTATCATTAACCTACAATTACATGAGCAATATTGTGATGATTAAACTACCCCCTTCATCAGGTCCCCCCCACCAACAATCTGGGGGGGACCTGATGAAGGGGGTAGTTTAATCATCACAATGGCCAACAGGCACATGAAAAAATGCTCCACATCGCTAATCATCAGAGAAATGCAGATTAAAACCACAATGAGATATCACCTCACACCAGTGAGGATGGCCAACATCCAAAACACAAACAACAACAAATTGGCGAGGATGTGGAGAGAGGGGAACCCTCCTACACTGCTGGTGGGAATGCAAATTAGTTCAACCATTGTGGAAAGCAGTATGGAGGTTCCTCAAAAAACTCAAAATAGAAATACCATATGACCCTGATGAGTATTTTTAAAACCACATCAGCAGCTGCTCATTTTGTTAAAGGTTCACTTTTTTTCAAGTCCCCTTTAATTCGGCGGGACAGGAAAAGTGATTCACCCTTTCTTGCTCTGTCTCATCACTTCTAAACCATTAATTTATCATCTTCCTTCCAGTTATCTTCATTTGAATTTCAAACTTACTATTTTCTCCAAATCATCAACTAAGCTCCAAGAACTATTTTGAAGCTCTAGGATAACTTAACACCTGGTTGAAATTTTTCTTGTTCTCCTTAACCCTGAGAGTCATTTCCCTACTTATTCATGCAAGTCCATTCATTCATCCATTCAATTCACTTCCTAGACCACAACCCATGTATTTGCTTGCTAAGGTTGTCATGACAAAATACCATAAACTGAATGGTTTAAACAACAGAAATGTATCGTCTCATCATTCTGAAGGCTAGTAATCCAAAATCCAGATGCCCAGCAGTATTGATTCCTTGTGCAGGCTATGAAGAAAAGATCTATCTGGCATCTCTCCTTGGCTTGTAGATAACCATCTTTTCCCCGTGTTTCCTCCTGTCATCTTTCTTCTATGTGCATATATGTCCAAATTTCTCCATTACTATAAGGATACCAGTCATACTGGAGTAGGGGCCCACCCTACTCCAGTACGACCTCATCTTAACTGATTATATCTGCAATTACCCTATTTCCAAATAAAGTCACATTCTGAGGTACTGGAGATTAAAACTTCAACTGCATGGATTTGAGTAGGGAGAGAGGGAGACAAATTAACTCATAACAGCCAGACGCAGTGCTAATACTAAGGATGAAAGACCCTATTTAACCCCTCCCTCCCCAGATCTAACCGGAAGCTTTGGCCTCCTACTTTGCTGTAAAAACAAGACTCTTTCCATGGAAGTTCCATCAGCTGTCATCTTCTTCACCTCTTTAATATATGTAATTCTTCATGTATTCTCTCTCCTACCATCCCTTTCTAAAATAAATTCCTCCCCTATCCTAGGCTCCAAACTTTTTCCTCAATTGTTAAAGGGCCTGAAAACCCATTTACATCTCTCTCCAGCACTTTCAGCTTTCCATTGACTCATCTCCCTATGTTTCTAAAGTGGCAAGACTTTTCCGTCCTGAAAAATCCATTTTGGAGGCTCTCTGGGTGCACAGGAATTAGCGAGAAATAAGCCTTCCTAAACAAAGGCTTCCAGAGAGTTTTGATGGTATCCCATCATTTTCTTTCTCAGACAGTGTTGGAATTATTTTGCTTTGTCTTCTTACCCTCTGAGGCTCATTGCCTGGGGAACTGCAAGTTTAACTGGCAAAAGACAGAATAAACAGGAAAAAAGAAACACAAATTTGATTAATATTTTACATGCATAAGAATTCACAGAAAATATGTGAAACTCAAAGAGGTACCTATTCTTGGGGCTTTATATACCATCTTAACATAGGAAAGGGGGTTTGGGCTTTGAGGGACAATAAATTGTGGCAAAGTGACTAAGAAATATTTCAGGGAACTAATGGAAGACAAGGGTTATTTTAATAAGGTTTGTTTAGGCAGACTAATCTCATTACCAACTCTCAATCAGTGGTGATAAGAGCTGTTCTTCTCTTCCTGAAACAGAGAAAGGGATCTCTTCACAAAGAAAAATTTATGCCCTTGCTTTTAGGCAGAAAAAGAAAGGAGAGAGGACTCTTCCTACATCTATGGATTCTCAATTGCCTTCAGCTCAAAATAATCCTTGCACCAAGGTAGCATATTTTAAAGTGCCATATCCTGATACCTTTCAGGTTCACATACTCGGTTTTGAAAATAGTGACTTTATAATATTGTGTCGGTTTGCTCACATTTGCCACTCTGAATGAAGTAGTTTTCAGTGTACACCAAGATACAGATTTTTTTAACCTATGTTAAGTGTCATTAAGTAATGTGACCACCATGCCATCACATATTTGTCATTCCATGTATGCAATTCATGACTGAGGGAGTTCCTAACTTTAGAATTTAAGTGGTAGTTATTTAGAATATGCTTGATTGGGATAATCATTCAAAGGTTCAATGGTTACTAGATACCTTAGTGTGTCAGGTGTATTTCCACAGTTTTTATCTATATTTAATTATATTTTGCCTTTGCAAATAAAACCCTTTACCATACTTCTAACTGAAAACTAATCTTCATGAATTTTAAAGAATGACTTTATTATTACAAAAGAGTACTGAGAAACCAGGGGTCCCCAGAGAACAACATATGATATGCATTCAGAGTCCTGATAAGTAGGAAGTAAAATAAACTTGAAAGTTAGAAATGTTTTTGCAGACAATGAAAGAAAAAATTCCATTCATGTGTGAAATTCAAGACAATGGGTGTTTAATAACCAAGTGACTCATGTATTAGTCAAGACATTAGTATATTTATATTTGTACCGTCTCTTGGTACATCATTAACTGAATTTAATATTCAGACACTAAAAAGATCAAAATGGGAAAATAGCTTCCAAAGGAACGTTAAACACAACATTCACACATTTTTTTCAATACTCAAAAATATGTATTAAGCCTGTGCTATGTTCTAGACATTGTGCTAAAATAAACACCAAGAACACAATATTAAGATAGACACAATTTTAGTTATCAATATAACAGGTCAGCAGAGGAAAATTTTACTACAAAGTGAGATACTGTTACAGATAGGAGAAGCTTGAGGGGATGTGGAAATACTTAGCAAGAACAATTAACTTCATATGTAGGGTTCTTTTTTATCTTCCCAAAAGAAAACTAACTGAAAGATGAATAGAATTTAGTCAGAGCAAATAGAGGGGGAAGCAGGTCCCAGACAGAAGAGAGTCAAACAAACCAACTGGGAAACTGGTAGAATAATTCAGATGGTGACATCCCTAAAGTGGTGGCAGTGGAGAGTTAGAAAAGGAATGAATTAGAGAAAGATTTATGGAATAGATTTGACAGCAATTAATGATTGGTGATATCCAGGGATCCAGGGAAGTAAATAATAAAAAAAAAAAAGAAGTCAAGAGTGACTCCCAGCCCCCTAGCTTGAGCAAATAACTGATGGTTCCACTAGATGAGGCTGGGGCCACCTGAGGAGGAGCAGACTGAGAGCGAAAGATGGTGACTTGGCTCTAAACGCGCTGACACTGGCGTTTCTGTGTGACCGCCACAGGATGTGTCTACTAGGCAAGAAAGGAGTGCAAAGGGGAAACCTCAGCTGGAGATACTGACTCAGGACTTATTGGCAAATGGATGGTGGCTGAAACTAGGGTATGATGAAATTGCCCTGAGACTCTAAAAATAGGATATGAATAAGACCAAAGAAAAGGCCTGGACAATGAGGGAGATTTAACCCACTCAGAAATATTTGCATTATGAAGAGGTTTTGGGTGGACTAGAGCTGGGTAGAAAATTAGTTCTGCTTCATACGTACAAAGTTTGAGAAGAATGAAAAATCCAAAAAGAATCTAGGTTAGAATTAGGCTCTAGCAAGCATCTTCAGTAAACGTCAAGGAGACAAGATGGTCGAAATGGTGGAGTAACCACAAGAATTTATCTCTGCTTTTATCAAGACCCCTTAGTGTTATAAAGGAATAATATATGTATGACCTCATTATAAATCTTGTAGCAGGAAGATACAGGGTTCCAGGAAGAAGCTATTTAAGAAAAATATTTATAGATGTGATATTATTCTTGAAAAGTTACTGAGAACTTCAGAATATAACAAAAACAGTCAATTCAACAAATTAGAAATATAAGTAAAATCTTCAGAAAAAAATGTCTAAATAAGGAAATATAATCCTAGCATACAGGCAGCCACAGCAAAAAGTAGTTACATAACTATAACAAAGTAAATGATATTTACTGATTTTCAAATTTCAGAATCAGTCACTGAATAAAACCCAAGAGAATTCATTATGATTACTAAATGGAATTTATATCTTATCAACCTTAATAATTTAAAGTAAAAGTGAAGTGCCAGAAATTTTGTGAAAGAGAGAGAGAAAGGTTGAAGGAAAGTCACATTACAATGTGAGGAGTCAAGATTTATTGCCTATAGTACAGAGCAAGAATTAAAAATATATTACTTAAATTTATCATGAGGAAAAAATGTAGAATAATAACCATAATTGGTATGAGGTTAAAAGGAAATTGAGTAAATTGTGTAAGTGAACTAAACTTTATCTATTGTTGCAGTCAATAAATCATGTCTAAAATTAATAAATCAAGCAATAATGATATGTGCATACTGTACATAGTAGGCTGAAACTACAAGAAAAAACAATTCAAAAGTAGCTTCCTCTGAGAAGTGGAGAGTGGAAAGAAGTGTGACTAAGAGCCTTTCAACATAAATCCTTAGCTACTCTGGTTATCAAGCATGCATGTTTTATTTTGGATAAAGATTAAAAATCTTTTTAATAAAGTACTGAGGTATGTGAAATTCTACTCCCAATCTGCTTGCTACTTGTCTAACTTCCTCATTTCTGTCTCCCTCTCTCTCTCCCCATCTCTCTCTCTCTAGCTACAATCAAGTTGACTATCCAACAGAAACTCATCAGATTCTCTTCCCTTTGGGTGTAGGATGGAGAAGCACTACCTGGTACTGAAGACACTGACGTCCAGCTAGAATACAATTTATGCTGCCAGTAGCATTTGTCTGGTTTTCTTGCTTGTAACTGCAAATACCCACATACCATGACCCCTGCCACCACTACCTTACCACCCACTGTAACAACACATCCATAGAAGCTGATGCTGTTTGATCTTTGGCTTAACTTACGTCTATAGTTTTAAACTCTCATCTATTTCTTAGCTACTGTGAGATTGCCCCTGGTATTCAGCTCTGTGTAGCCCACTTTCCCTATGTTAGTCACACTCTTTTCTGCTGACTCAATAACCTACTTCACACTACTGGTCTGCCCCCAGTCCCCAGACCCTGCCAACTTCACATATAGGTCACAGGGTGACTGTTGACTTGCTCACCATCTGTTAGAATCTTACACATTCTTTGAGACCAGCATCAAACACTAATTCCTTGCAATATTTTCCCCATGCTCCACAGAACTTTCCTTCCTATATATAATAGCAGAGGTTATCATGAACTTGTATTACAAATTTATTACAAAATTATTATTTACGTAACTTTTACATTTCTTTCCATTTTAAATTATTTGAAGGCCAGGACTGTATCTTGCTCATCTTTTATCTAATATATATAAATGGGATAATTCAAAGCATATTATTTGCATTACATGAATATTTAACTGCATTTCTTTTGATGAATCAATTTTCACAGATTTTATGCATAGGACTATCAGCATTTCTGCAGACTTTTTGGGGCAGACTATTTTTCATTTTCTTCATAAGCATTCACTGTACATTACATAGTGGCTCTTACAAAAAAATTAAAGATGGATTACAAAATTATAGTATAATTATTAAGTTTAATAAAATGGAAACAAAACTTAAGTGTGGAAAGTAAACATATATGCAAAACATTTTCATGACTGAGCCTTAACTTAGTTGGGTTTTCGTTTTGGTTTTTTTTTTTGTCCAGCTTCCCAACATCCATAGCAGAAAGGGAAATACTTACTATATTAATCTGTATCTCTAGATGAGCTCTAATTTTAAGGTATTTGCATCCTAGACAGACTTCCAGAGAACTTTAAAACAGAATGAGAGACATATAAAAAGATCTAGTATATGGGTAACTGCAATCCCAGAAACACAAAACAGAACAAAAAATATTTGATGAAATAATAAATGAATAATTCCCAAATTTGATGGGAGACATAAGTTAACAGATTCAAGATGCTCAGAAAATTCCAGGCAGGATGAATTCAAAATAAAAATATGTAGGAGGAAGGAAAAAAAGATGGCAGAGTCAGAAAGCAAGGTGGGGACCTCCTCCCACACACACACCAAGGAAGCAACTACAGCAAAAACAGCCAACCCTGAAAACGACCTGAGGACTCAGAACAGACCGCCTACACCTGGGGAAGGAGAAGACCAAAGAGAAGGGTAAAGTGGCAGAGCCATGACCAAGGAGGACCCAAGCCCTTCCCCCATCCCAGCCCACAAGCTGGAAGGAGTCAAATGGAGTAGGGAAGGGATAAATTCTCAGGAGCTCTGCACACCTAGCCCTGGAGATCGGCTCTGGGAACAGAAGTCCACACTGCATTGGGTTCTGGTGACTAACAGGCTGGACCCAGAAAGATTTGGAGCACTCTGGGAGGCTGACACTCCTGCTGTTTGTGGAGGAGAGGCACACTCCCTAGGTCCTGCAGAGATCCAACACAGCAGCAGCAGTTTGACAGATTTATCAGCAGCGGAAGGGTGTCAGAGAGGCAGGGGGGGTCGGGTGGAGATCTTTCTGCAGGAGAAAAGGTATGTGGACACTTGCCCAGCCCTCCCTCAGTTCAACTGGTTGGGCACTCATAGGAACCTCAAATGCTCCTTCCCCTGCTGACAGCTGTGGCAACTACCATCAAACACTTCTATACCCATGAAAAGACAGAGGAATATGGTCCAGACTAAAATCAACCACCAGACAACCCCAGAGAGGGAGCCTGAAGGGATGGAAATGCACAGTCTTCCTGAAGACAGGCCAGAGAATGGCATGATATATTTAATGTAATGAAACAGAAGGGCCTCGAATCAAGAATATTGTATCCAGCACAATTATCATTTAAATATGACAGAGGGATTAACAGTTTTTGGAAACAATTTCCAACAAGCGATAGCTGAGAGAATTTGCCTCTCATAAACTACCACTACAAGATATCTTAAACGGACTGCTCTAGAGGGAAGCACCCCTAAGGTTAAAAGGATGTCACCACAGAAAATAAAATCATAGCAAAGAAAGCAGACCACCCAAATACTAACTAAAAGAAAAGAATAAAACACCTAATATATAAAGAATGGAGGAGGAAGAATAAGAAGGGAGAGATAAAGAAACATCAGACGGTGTTCACAATAACTTAACAAGAAAGTTAAGTTAAATTGTTAGATAGTAAAGAAGCAACCCTTCAACCTTTGGTAACCACGAATCTAAAGCCAGCAATGGCAATAAGTACATACCTATCGATAATCACCCTAAATGTAAATGGACTGAATGCACCAATCAAAAGACACAGAGTAACAGAATGGATAAAAAAGCAAGACCCATCTATACACTGCTTACAAGAGACTCACCTCAAACCCAAAGATATACACAGACTAAAAGTGAAGGGATGGAAAAAGATATTTCATGCAAACAATGAAGAGAAAAAATCAGGTGTTCCAGTACTTGTATCAGACAAAATAGACTTCAAAACGAAGAAAGTAGCAAGAGATAAAGACGGACATTGCATAATGTTAAAGGGGTCAGTCCAACAAGAAGATATAACCATTATAAACATATATGCACCCAACAAAGGAGCGTCAGCATATGTGAAACAAATACTAACAGAATTGAAGGAGGAAATAGACAGCAATGCATTCATTTTAGGAGACTTCAACACACCACTCACTCCAAAGGACAGATCAACCAGACAGAGAATAAGTAAAGACACAGACGCACTGAACAACACACTAGAACAGATGGACCTAACAGATATCTACAGAACTCTGCACCCAAAAGCAGCAGGATACACATTCTTCTCAAGTGCACATGGAACATTTTCCAGAATAGACCACATACTAGGCCACAAAAAGAACCTCAGTAAATTCAAAAATATTGAAATCCTACCAACCAACTTCTCAGATCACAAAGGTATAAAACTAGAAATAAATTTTAGAAAGAAAACAAAAAGGCTCGCAAATACACGGAGACTTAACAACATCTCCTAATTAATCAATGGGTTAACGACCAAATCAAAACAGAAATCAAAGAATATATGGAGACTAATGACAACAACAACACAAAGCCACAACTTCTGTGGGACGCAGCAAAGGCAGTTCTAAGAGGAAAGTATATTGCAATCCAGGCCTATTTAAAGAAGGAAGAACATTCCCAAATGAACAGTCTAAAGACACAATTATTGAAATTGGAAAAAGAAGAACAAAGGAGGCCCAAAGTCACCAGAAGGAGGGACATAATAAAGATCAGAGAAGAAATAAATAAAATTGAGAAGAATAAAACAATAGAAAAAATTAATGAAACAAAGAGCTGGTTCTTTGAAAAAATAAACAAAATAGATAAACCCCAAGCCAGACTCATTAAGAGAAAAAGAGAATCTACACACATAAACAGAATCAGAAATGAGAAAGGAAAAATCATGACGGACCCCACAGAAATGCCAAGAATTATAAGAGAGTATTATGAGAATCTATATGCTAACAAGCTGGAAAACCTAGAAGAAATGAACAACTTCTTAGAAAAATACAACCTTCCAAGATTGACCAAGCAAGAAACAGAAAAACTAAACAGACCAATCACCAGCAACAAAATTGAAGCGGTAATCAAAAATCTACCCAAGAACAAAACCCCTGGACCAGATGGATTCACCTCTGAATTCTACCAGACGTATAGAGAAGAATAACACCCATTCTCCTTAAAATTTTCCAAAAAATAGACGAGGAGGGAATACTTCCAAACTCATTCTATGAAGCCAGCGTCACTCTAATACCAAAACCAGGCAGAGACGTCACCAAAAAAGAAAATCACAGACCAATATCCCTGATGAACGTAGATGCAAAAATACTCAACAAAATATTAGCAAACTGAATTCAAAAATACATCAAGAGGATCATACACCATGATCAAGTGGGATTCATCCCAGGGATGCAAGGATGGTACAACATTCGAAAATCCATCAACATCATCCACCACATCAACAAAAAGAAGAACAAAAACCACATGATCATCTCCATAGATGCTGAAAAAGCAATTGACAAAATTAAGCATCCATTCATGATTAAAACTCTCAACAAAATGGGTATAGACGGCAAGTACCTCATCATCATAAAGGCCATATATGACAAACCCACAGCTAACATCATATTTAACAGCGAGAAGCTGAAAGCTTTTCATCTAAGATCAGAAACAAGACAGGGATGCCCACTTTCTCCACTGTTATTCAACATAGTACTGGAGGTCCTAGCCACGGCAATCAGACAAAACAAAGTATACAAGGCATCCAGATTGGTAAAGAAGAAGTCAAATCACACTATTTGCAGATGACATGATACTGTACATAAAAAACCTTAAAGACTCCACTCCAAAACTACTAGAACTAATACCTGAATTCAGCAAAGTTGCAGGATATAAAATTAACACACAGAAATCTGTCGCATTCCTATACACTAACGATGAACTAACAGAAAGAGAAATCAGGAAAATAATTCCATTCACAATTGCATCAAAAAGAATAAAATACCTAGGAATAAACCTAATGAAAGAAGTGAAGAGCCTGTACTCTGAAAACTACAAGATACTCCTAAGAGAAATTAAAGAGGACACTAACAAATGGAAATGCATCCCATGCTCTTGGCTTGGAGGAATAAATATTGTCAAAATGGCTATACTACCTAAATCCCAATCAAACTACCAATAGCTTTCTTCAATGAACTGGAACAAATAATTCTAAAATTCATATGGAACCAGAAAAGACCTCGAATAGCCAAAGCAATCCTGAGAAGGAGGAATCAAACAGGGGGAATTATGCTCCCTGACTTCAAGCTCTACTACAAAGCCACAGTAATCAAGACAATTTGGTATTGGCACAAAAAAAGACCCACAGACCAGTGGAACAGAATAGAAAATCCAAACATTAACCCAAACATCTACAGTCAATTAATATTTGATAAAGGAGCCTTGGATATACAATGGGGAGATGACAGCCTCTTCAGCAGCTGGTGTTGGAAAAACTGGACAGCTACATGTAAGAGAATGAAACTGGGTTACTGTCTAACCCCATACACAAAAGTCAACTCAAAATGGATCAAAGACCTGAATGTAAGTCATGAAACCATAAAACTCTTAGAAAAAAACATAGGCAAAAATCTCTTGGACATAAACATGAGCGACTTCTTCATGAACATATCTCCCTGGGCAAGGTAAACAAAAGCAAAAATGAACAAGTGGGACTATATCGAACTGAAAAGCTTCTGTACAGCAAAGGACACCATCAGTAGAACAAAAAGACATCCTACAGTATGGGAGAATATATTCATAAATGACATATCTGATAAGGCGTTTACATCCAAAATATATAAAGAACTCACGCACCTTAACAAACAAAAAACAAATAATCCAATTAAGAAATGGGCAGAGGACATGAATAGACACTTCTCTAAAGAAGAAATTCAGATGGCCAACAGGCACATGAAAAGATACTCCACATCGCTAATCATCAGAGAAATGCAGATTAAAACCACAATACGATATCACCTCACACCAGTGAGGATGGCCAACATCCAACACACAAACAACAACAAATGTTGGCGAGGATGTGGAGAAAAGAGAACCCTCCTACACTGCTGGTGGGAATGCAAATTAGTTCAACCATTATGGAAAGCAGTATGGAGGTTCTTCAAAAAACTCAAATAGAAATACCATTTGACCCAGGAATTCTACTCCTAGGAATCTACCCTAAGACTGCAGCAGCCCAGTTTGAAAAAGACATGTGCACCCCTATGTTTATCGCAGCAGTATTTACAATAGTCAAGAAATGGAAGCAACCTAATTGTCCATCAGTAGATGAATGGATAAAAAAGAAGTGATACATATACACAATGGAATATTATTCAGCCATAAGAAGAAAACAAATCCTACCATTTGCAACAACATGGATGGAGCTAGAGGGTATTATGCTCAGTGAAATAAGCCAAGCTGAAAAAGACAAGTATCAAATGATTTCACTCATATGTGGTGTATAAGAACAAAGAACAACAAAAAAAAAACTGAAAGAACAAAACAGCAGCACACTCACAGAACCCAAGAATGGGCTTATAGTTACCAAAGGGAAAGAGACTGGGGAAGATGGGTGGGAAGGGAGGGATAAGAGGGAAAAAGGGGCATTATGATTAGCAGACATAATGTTGGGGGGCACGGGGAGGGCTGTACAACTCAGAGAAGACATGTAGTGACTCTATAGCATCTCACTACACTGATGGACAGTGACTGTAATGGCGTTGGTGGGGGGGACCTGATGAAGGGGGTAGTTTAATCACCATAATATTGCACATGTAATTGTAGATTAATGATACCAAAATAAATTATAAATAAAAAAAAAATTTTTTTAAAGAATGTATATTGTAATCCCGAGAGTAACCACTGAAACTAATGAAAAGAGGTATAATTAAAAACCCAATATATAAATTAAAATAGAGTTCCCAAGAGTAAATTCAGTGAATCTAAAAGAAAGCAGGAAAGGAGGACAGAGGAACAAAAATAAGAGGTGACAAACAGGAAAAATATAGTGCAATGGCGGACCTAATCTCATCATAGCAGTAATTGCTTTGAATATTATTGGACTGAACACCGCAACATAAGACAGAGATTGTTAGGATGAATTTTTTTAATTCAAATATATGCTCTTTTAAAGAGGTATACTTTAAATATGCAAATATACTGAAATTAAACACTTAGGGAAAATATGCCATATAAAGTATAAGCATTAGAAAGGCTAGAATGTCTATATTAATATCAGATAAAGTAGACATCAAGACAGAGATTATTATCAGAGATAAAGAGGGACATTTCACAATAATAAAAGAACCAATGTATCAAAAAGATACTAGAATCATAAATGTGTATGTACCAAATAATAGAGCTTTAAAATATGTGGAGAAAAATTAGAATTAATGGAGAAATGGACAATTCCAGAAGTGTAGTTGAAGATTTTAACACTCCATTCTCAGCAACAAACCCAGGAATGATTCAAATTTTTCAGTAAAGAATAAATGACATAATTTCTACAAAAGAGCTGATACCCAATTTAAACAATGAAAAGACAGTCATGTCAATAGTTGTTGCTAATATCAATCTATGGAACAACATTTACCAATGATCAACAAGTTTGTATAATTGAGTTTGTTTATCCACAACATCAATGTATTGGTGCCTACTTACTTACTGCTGTTTTATTCTTAAATAAAGAACTATTAAAGATTTTTTTGAGATATAATTGACATAACATAATATTAGTTTAGGTGGACAGCATAATTATTTGATATTCATATATACATTATGAAATGATCACCACAATAAGTCTAGCTAACATCCATCGCCATATATAATTACAAAATTTTCTTTCTTGTGGTGAGAACTTTTAAGATTCACTGTCTTAGCAATTTTCAAATGTGCAGTGCAATATTAACTATAGTTACCATGCCGTATATTACATGACTTGTTTATTTTATAACTGGAAGTTTGTACCTGTTGACCCCCTCCTCCAATTTCACCCAACCTCCAACTCCCACCTCTGGCAATTACCAATCTATTCTCTGTAGCTATGAGCTTGGGTTTTGTGTGTGTACATGTTTGTCTGTGTTTTTTTTTTAATTCCACATATATGTAAGATTATACAGTATTTGTTTTTCTCTGTCTGACTGATTTCACTTAGCATAATACCCTCAAGTTCCATCCATAATGTTGCAGATGGCAAGATTCCCTTCTTTTTATGGCTGAATTATATTCCATTGTGTGTGTATACAACATCTTCTTCATCCATTCATCCATCAATGGACACTTAGGGTCCTTCCAGATCTTGGCTGTTGTAAATAATACTGCAGTGAACATGGGAGTGCAGATATCTTTTCTAGTTAGCATTTTTGTTTTCTTCAGATAAATACCCACAAGTGGAATTGCTGGATCACATGGTAGTTCTATTTTACTTTTTTGAGGAACCTCTATACTGTTTTCTACAGTGGCTGCACCAATTATCATTCCCACCAATAGTGCACAAGGATTCCCTTTTCTCCACATCCTCACCAGCACTTGTTATCTTTTATCTTCTTGGTCATAGGTGTTCTAACAAGTGTTAGGTGATATCTCGCCTTGGTTTTGATTTGCATTTCCCTAGCAATTAGTGATATATGAGTTGTTCATATATTTTGGATGTTAACGCCTTATCAGATCTATGATTTACAGATGTTTTCCCCCATTTGGTAAGTTGCCTTTTCATTTTGTTGATGGTTTCTTTTGCTCTGCCAAAGTTTTTAGTTTGAAGTAATCCTTTTTGTTCATTTTTGCTTTTTTTGCCTTTGTTTTTTGTTTCAAATCCAAAAATAATCACCAAAACCAATGTCAAGGAGCTCACTGCTTATGTTCTCTTCTAGGAGTTTTGTAGTTTCAGGTTTTACATTCAAGTGTTTAATCCATTTTGAGTTAATTCTTGTGTATTGTGTAAGACTGCAGTCTAGTTTCATTCTTTTGCATGTGGCTGTCCAGTTTTCCCAGCACCATTTATTAAAGATACTGTCCTTTCCCCATTGTACATTCCTGGCTCCTTTGTTGTAAATTAATTGACCATATATGCCTGGGTTTATTTCTGAGCTCTTTATTGTGTTCCATTGATCTATATTGCTGTTTCTATGCTAATGCCAAACTGTTTTGATTACCACAGCTTTGAAACCAGGGAGCATGATACCTCCAGCTTTGTTCTTTCTCAAGATTGCTTTGGCTACTCAGGGTCATGACTCCTTAAACCTTGTACGCAAGAGAGTGATACAAACAAACAAGCATTTAAGAACAGCCACTCAGGCTGCAGTGTGGAGAATGTACTGAAGGAGTCAAGACTGAAGACAGAGAGATTAACTTGAAGGCTGTCATAATAACCCACATAAAGGATGAGGATAACTTCAATAACGAAGGGACAGTGGGGTAAAGAGAAGTAAATATATTGTTAGGACATTAAACTGACAACTTGGACAAAGAAAGAGTCAGATACCCGATTTCCAGCCCAGACAGTAGGTGGGTGATGGTGCCAATTGCAGTATTCTACAGAAGCAGCAGCAGACTGGAGGAGGAGATGATGTGCTCAGTTCAGGACATGTTGACTTTTAGGTGCCATGGACATAGAAATGTACATTTTTAGGCAGCTGTTAGAAATGTCTCTGAAGCTTCGGAGGGACAGGACTTGAAAAATAAAATACAGGGAGTCATCTATATATGAAACAAACTTTTAGCCATGGAAAGAGATGAGAATTATATTACATAAAGAAGAGCCTTGTATATAACCTTAAGGAACACTAACCTTCAAGGAATGGGTGGAGAAAGTGAAATCCTAGAATAAGAAGCTAGAAAAACAGAAAAAGACCAGAAGCATGAGATGTCATAGAAGCCAAGGGAAAAGTGCACCAAGAAAGAGGGAGGGGTCACAGCCAATGCTGCGCAAAGGTCCAGGGGGTTATGGAGGTGAATAAAGACTGCAGTGGACTGAAGAATGAATTGAAGATGGATATTTGAAGCAACCACTAAGAATAGGAGAGCAAGGTAACAGGAGAACAGAAAAAACGGGTAGCCCTGAATGAGGCTTCTAATCTTTGTGAGGTTGGAGACCCAGAATTTGTAGTAGCGTAAATCTACATAGCTATGTGATACTCTCAGCGGCACAGAGCAACAGAGACATAAGCAAAATAGTAGATGGTTAGACTGATGCAAGTTTGGTTTTCCCAGCAGGAGGGAGATAAGGACAAAGGTTTCCTGGTTAAAGATCAGCAAGAAAAAGTTGTCCATGGAATCTAAACTGAATACAGAAAAAAGTGAGACAGGGAAAGATCAAGGAAAGAGATACTTAGTTATTAATAATAATCAGAGTAATACTGGCTGCTGTAATAAACACCAATACTTCAATGGCCTAATACAATAACTCAGTCACTTGAGTGTTCCTGATTAAGGGGCTGCTCCAATAGTCATTCAGGGATATAGTTACAGACGACCTAATATGCTTTCCAAGGGCACCCCTGGGCATTACATTCAGCCAGTAGACTAGAAAAAAGTACATTTGCTTCTTAACCACCTTGGAATTATCACACATCACTTACACTCAGGGTCTTTGGCAAGAATTAGTGCCCGCTCCTGCCCCTCATAGGCAAGAGGAGTTAAGAAATTTAAAAAGTTGGCTGAACAGCCACTTCCTAGCAAAAACTCTCATTAAAGAAGGTGAACATGAATATCTGGTACATGGCTAGTTATCTCAGCAACAAGTTCCCTATAAGGTTGAAGAATATAGACTGAAATCATGTCCATAAGGTGTCTAGAAGGATTGGTGGATTGGTCCAAAGTGGGATGTTTGTTTATAGTTAGAAGTAGAATAATTCTTGGTAGTGTCCCATATATATTCACAGAAGACCAGCTATAATGAAGTAGAAAGGAAGGTCAGTGGAGGTGAAAATGTCAGGAAACTTCTAGAAAATGGTATGAGTTGTTCATGTGGACTTGGAAGTCATTCAGGATAATGGCAAAACTTAGGGTAGAAAAGAAGACACCTGGTTGTTTGGTTAGTCTTCACTGAATGAAAGGAAGTCACTGGGAGGGCAGTTAAGTGACAGCAACACAGAGGGGCAGAGGCAGTGGTAGCCGATAGGATGAGCTTCAGAAGGGCAGAGATAAGATTCAATAGGAAGGTGTGACCAGCAAGAGGCACTAGAAAAAAGAAAAATGCAAAGCGGGCTTCCAATACCTCCCTGAAGTGAGAGAGCACACAGGCTTCTTTTAGGCGGCTGCAGGGAGCAGGAAACACAGAACGAGAGCCAGTTTCTTATTTAAAAAAGAGGAGAGGAAAATATTCACTAAAGAAATGAAAAATTGATGACAACTAACAATTAAGTAATATATTACCCCCATGTTGAAATTGTAAAATTTAATCCATGGCTTGTTCATATTTTGCTAGATATTAATCAGCAAAGTGTTCAAATCATGAATACATAAGCGTATTTAATGCATGCAAATTTACATGAAAGATGAGAATTTTCACTGGCATTCATTATCATAACATGTCTTGGACAAGTCACTTTTTTGGGGCCTCAGTCTATAAAATGTAAATAATTATAACCAACCCACCAAAGTCAGAAGGGTGGCCCAGACATTACCTTAGGTTTTCTTTCACTGTTAACATCTACATACATACAAAATTACGGGCAGGAAAAATGAAAGCTATTTTTCACTGGAGACCCAATCAATAAAATCTTATAAATTTTAGAACTCTCAGCCTAGACACATCATACAGTCATACAGTAAACATAAATAATGCTGTCTAATAAAATTTTAGCACTCTGACTTTTGGCAGAAGAATTCAAATAATGAAAAGAAATATTTTGGATAGAGAGTGACTTTATTCATTATCCACAACAGCTATTTTCCTCCTTTTTCTTTCCTGGAGCTCTCTGTTTAAACACAATCTTCCAGAGAAGACAAATACAGAAAGCAAATGAAAGCAGAACTGCTCCTGTGGAAGGGAGAGGTAAGAGCCCAGATGTCATTGCACGTGGGAGAAAATCAGAGCACGGCTCCGTCCTCAAGCAGACTCCTCAGAACACGGCTGAAGAAGAGAGCACAGGTGGAGGGGTCACAGGAGAGGGGCCTCCTCAGGCATTCTGTTAACTGCCACACAAGTTCCCGCTGAGACTTCCCTGAACCCAAAAATCACTGATTGGCATATAGTCAGTGCTTAATCAATAGTTGATGATCTATCGATGATGGTCGCTGGGGGATAAGCGTGTTCCCTGTTGGACATAGCAAATCAAGGTTACTTAGGGACACACCGTGGAAATGTCTGGATGGCAGTCGGATGCACAGAGCTGAAGCCACACTGAGGACTCAGGTTTCAGGGGTCCGGGTCGGAGCTTTTGCCATAGGTGTTGTTGAAACTGACCAGAAAGAGCAGGTAAGGGAGGGCGGCTTCAACTTGGGGTCCACGCACCCCTATAGTTCCCACAATTAGTCTTTAGCAGGTTCCTTTAGTCCCCTAAAATTTACCTAAGATTTTGGCAGCATGTTCATTTTATCTGGGAGCAGGGTATATTTCTTTCTTCGGATTCTCAAACATTCAATACCCAAAAAGGTTTTGAACCAGAGGTCTAGACTGAGAAATGAAGATATCTAGAAAGTATGCCCTGAAGAACATGATGTTCACACACATAAAGAGAATCCGGAGCCAGGATGGAGACTGAGAAGTTGCTGGCAGCAGGGGAGTCAGAGAAGCAGAAAGATGCGGAACTGGCTCCAAAAGAAAGAAAGATTTCAAGTATGAGAACACGCTGTCCCGCCATTCAGGGCACCACTCAAATGCCAGCTCCCAGCAAGACCTTCTCTGTCCACTTAGCTCGAGCTCACATTCGTGTCTGTCATACATCTCCACCACTAAAAAGGGAGTTCATTCTGGGCAGCAGCCCTGAGCCCACAATGCCTGGAACACAAGGAATGTAATATAATTATCGAGCAATTACTTGCCGACAATCTACAATTTTTACATTTAATTTTTACCTTTCCTTGTTCCAAAAATAGATTACATCCAATTGGTTCATAAATATTTTTTGATTGAACGACTAAGTGAACAAGCAAGCAAGTATCTTCCCATTTATTTCCTAAAGACCCTATATATAACAACAGAGGCGGAGTGCCATCAAAAAAAGAAAACTAAGCAATAAATTAACCACAAGGATTAGTCACTGAAATTCATACTCATTAGTTTTCTTTTCTATTAATACAAATAATGATTATTTATGTGGCATGCACTTTCTATTTTATTCTATAATCTATAATGATAAATAGAAATAGATGCAATTGTCTGAAACTGCTAAAAGCCAGCCAAGCTGGATAATTCAGAAAATCTTTATTATTAAGCCAATTGCTGTGAAACATAATGTCCTAAGGCCTTTAGGCTATAAATGTCTACTGAAGGAAAATGAAGTCTGCTTCACTAGCCAATTTGAGTTACAACAACATTAAAGTCAGTAAACAACATAAAAACAATTTTAACATGATGCTACACTCTCATCTCCAAAAATATATATTTCTCAGAATTTTGGACAATTATATTATTGAATATAGACATTGTCCCTTATTTTCAATACTTAAGCCATGCTTAATACTTGGTGTAAATAAACTACAAGATAAGAACTCCCACCTTAGGCAGAGTTTTTCCCACTGCCACTCTCAAATATTCATAGCAACATTAAGATAGATTTTAAAATATTAAATTCACTTTCTGAGATGCAGGTGTAACAAACACATTAATTAATTAATCAATCAATCAATCAATCTGACAATAAGGAAAATAATTTGTATATATTAAACAGTGCAGGTTGAAGATGGTCTCTGCAAACAAAGAGCATTTAAACTGAGCAGTTTTTAAAGTTTCACCTTAAATGAATACTGTATGGGACAGCAGTATTTTCAAAATGGCTGCCATGTCCTTATTCGTGTGTTGATTCCTACAAGCCAAAAAAGGAAAAAGGGATCCTGACACCTGGCACAGCTTACATAATTTGCAAGCTAATAATTTGCAAGGCCCAGTGCAAAATGAAAGGCATGATTCTTTCTTTAAAAAGCAGGGGAAAGTGCCATTAAATACACAAAAATATAAAGCCTCTCATTTCTTCCATGGTTTCTCTCTCTCTCTCAATTATTTGCTATTTAATATTATTCTAAGGAAATAATAAAACTTTTAAATTATTAGGATGAATTTTGCCATCTATGTTTGTATCATACAATATTGGTTTGATTTTAAGTGCAAATGTAAGAACATTTAACCATGCAAAATAACTAAAATTACATGATTTGTATTTCATGCTTACACATTAATACTTAGCAAACCAATGGAAACACTGCACAAAACTAGCTTAACTGTCTTCATTTCACCTCTTAATACAGCATATTCTAGCAATGCTTTGTACCTTTGGATTACTAAACGATGAGGAAGGACTGAAAAGAAAGCAACTCTGAGTTGCCCCATTTTTCACTTTTCTTTCAGGTCATGATTTTCAGGGTAAATGGTTAGCTAGCACATGAAAGGAGCAGAGTAAGAAAAAATATTCTAGAGCTCTTAGGTCACTGGTACTTCTTAGAAGCTATTGTCTGTCTGCTGCCAAAGCCAAGTCCTGGTTCAAAACGTAAGTGAGCCTCTTGGGAGTGTTGGTTAGCTCTGTACTTCCTCGGTCACAGCAGTGACAGCGCTTGCTTTTTCCGCCCTTTGAGTCTCACTGAACCCCCTCTTCCTAAAGAATGACCAAACCTTTCTGTACTAAGCTTGATTAGAGGGGAGAGAAAGCTCCTTGTGTTTTAGAAACTTCTTAAAAAAGAAAGCCTTCCTGGGCCAATCCAGGAAATGCCTGAGTTTCACAGTTGCTGAGGGAAATGTAGAGGGACTAGCTGCTCTAGACAAGAAGAGAAGCATAGCTCAAGCTCTGAGTGAGGGGTTTGGCTTCTGCAAGGCTGGAAGGTCCATGGGACAGCAGGCTTTGTAAGTCCTGGGGAACAAAGCACAGCTCATAAGAGGCATCTCTGGAGGGAAGAGAAATTGTAATGCAGAAGTAGAGAGCTCCCTGGATTCTGAGCCTTATGCACTTGACGTAAAGACTGAGAGCAAATGCCCACTGTGTTTGACCTTACAGAGGAGCTGAGCTCTAAAAGTGGCATCACAGTCTCAACCAACTGGGCTGCAAAGATGTTCACATCAACAACCACGTAGCAAAAAAGAAACTTTGGTGAGCATCCTGGACATCCAGGATCCAGGATTCTTGTGCCATCCAGGGAAGGGATAAATGGAGCCAGGAGGGTGTACACCTAGAACCAGATTTAATTTATTTAGAAAACTAAAGGAATGTAACACTTCCCACATTGGTCTCATAACCACTTCATACTTGAGCTCAAAAAAAATTCCATGTCCTTCTATTTATTTCTTTTTTAAAATTGAGATATAATTTACTTATAACATTGTGTAAGTTTAATGTATACAATGTTTTAATTTTATATATTTATATATTTATGTATTACAATACAATTGCCACATCTATCATAACACATAATAATCATTTCTTTTTCGTGGAGAGAACATTTAAGATCTAGTCTCAGCAATTTTGAAGTATATAATATAGTATTATTGACTATAATCACCATTCTACGCATTAGATCGGAATACCTTATTCACTCTAGTTGTACATTTATACCCTTGAACAACATTGCCTGTGGTAACCACCACTCTACTCTTCATTTTTTCTAGTTCATCTTTTTTAGGTTCTACATATAAGCGGTATCATACAAATTTTGTCTTTCCCCATCTATTCATTTTTACCTTTTCAAAGAGACAATTTCAGCTTAAACTCCAAGTCACAGTTTCTTTTAACTACAACATTCTGAAACCTCTTTGAAATAACATAGGTAGGTATTTAAATTTAAGTTCAGAACTCAGCAAGGCAACCTCATTATACACTAGACATTCAGTAACTATTGATTATATCATTTGCTTCTAAACAAAGAAAATCTGTTCAGCTGGTAACCACAGCCTATTCATACAATCAAAATCACTTTTACTTCAGTGGGAGAAGCCATATATTAACTTGAAGATTCTTTAAGAACTGTGTGTATTTTTTTGAATAATGTAAATTAGTTCAGTAAATATTTTACCAGGATGCAATATGACATTTGGCAATATTCCTTATTCCTGTAACTATTAAAGTCCTTTATAAGAGACCTTCACAATTACATTTGCTTGCTCCACTGCACTTAAAATGGCAACGTGATCTAAGAACAGGTGTTTAACTTGGAATTAAAGATAAAACAAGTCCAGGTTTGGTTCCAACAATAGGCTTGGCAGTAAGTCTTCATAACAGAACTCTCTAAAATCACTGGGCCTCAAATATTCTATTTAAAATACAAGATTCTCTTGTTCCTACCAAAAATAGGCAATATAAAACCAGTCTCTTTACATACATATTTTCCCCCACTGCTCCCTAGGTTACTGATTTAAGAGAACAATTTACAGTCTTAACAATCTTTCATAGATAACAAAAATATTATTATCTTTAATAAATGATGAAAAAGATTAAATAGTTTTTATTTGAGGTCACTGATGTCCTTCTAGACCACCTTGATTTCTTATTAGCACCTGACACAAGCCCAGTTTTTACTTTCAAAAAAAATGTATTTTATTTTAAAAAGTTTCTTTCTCTGGAAATTAAGTAAACATAGGTCCTCACATTGTCACTGTAGTTTGCATTTCAAATTGCCCACTTGCAAAGCCACCATAAGAGAAACTTTCATTTTCTTGTCTAATGACCAGTGCTGGTGGGTTTTCTTTAGCAAACTGGTTAAACCCACTCAAAGAAGCAAGAACTATACCTAAGACCAAAATATTTTCGTATCTCAAATGAGACGAGAAAGATCCACTCCTTCTAGACCAGTGGTTCTCAAACTTACGTGGTTCTCATAATCACCTGAAGGGCCAGTTAAACTATAGATTACAGGGCTCCACCCCTAAATTTCTGGTTCAGTAGAAGGGGTTGGGTCTGAGAATTTGTATTTCTAACCAGTTTCCCAGACCCACACTGAGAACCACTGTTATAGTCTGTCCTAGAGATCCAATAAGCAATAAAAATTGTTACCTCAAAAAAAACTTGAAATTACTACTAAAGTCTAGTACTATTAAACAGTCATACTTTCAGTTCTAAAATGCATCTTATCATGACCTCACAATATTTCTTTAAAAAATTTAGTAAGAAATAATATTATAAATATCCATTTTTTTAAATCTTCAAAAAATATGTCTAACATTCTTATACTATCTCTGTTTTTACCTTCATATTTGGAAATTGAAGCATAGCCGTTTATTTTATTTTAGCCTTTAGATGGCTTTCCAAGTACATAGGTGTCTTTCATTTCAGAATAACAAAATTAAAGGCACTGTATTACTTTAAAAAAAAAACTACATTAGCTAAATTAAAATTGACTTCACAGAGTTATAGATTTTCCAAAAGTTACAAAGCAAACTCTGATTACATATATAGTTATATTTTTCTAAAGTCATACATGATTATATGGGCATGCTTTGCTACCAATTGTTTGTAGCAAGTCACTTTTTTAAAATTCCAATTTGTACACGTATTACTTAATTACCATTTACATGATAATGTAAGAAATCATATTTAATCAAAAACCTATTTGCCTTACAGTCCTAAATACACATCTATATTAGGGAAAAAATAAGATTAGCTCTTCTAATATAGTGCCCATGTTAGTTTCCTGAATCTTATGGTAAATTAACGAAAAAGGAAATATTTTTCATTCATTAGTTGAAGATTCGAAACTGCAAATTATTTTTTAAATTATTAATGTTAATTGACTTTCAGTCCTGTATAATTTTATCTTTATTTGAAGTACTTAAAAAAATTAACATACTTGTTAATATGCCTGTCACTGTTCCTCTGCTGAAAACTAATTAATGCAAATAAGGCGAATTGTGTGCTGACAGGACATCTTCAGACAAGGTTACTTTTCAGGACTTTGGATTGCTTTTCTTATTGTGCCATTTAATAATCAAGCATGGTCTTCATTACACCCCTCCTCAGAGACTCATTTTAATGATGCTGAGAACACCAATTCTCCCAGGCTTTCAAAAGGAGACAAATTACTACTATGATGTGGACAGGTATAAAGTCTAAATTCTAAATTAATTTATAAAGTTGATTTGGGAAATATAAACAAAGATGAGTAAATTGCTAGAGTTAAAGAATAGTTATACTTATCCTAGAGGGAAGAAAAAGGTGAATGCAATAATGGTCATTGAGGATATGCAATTAAATAAAGTTTGATTAAATTGATATAATGTACCTTGATTCCTCTCTCCAACCATACTTTCCCTAATCCTTTAATGTACCACTGTTTCCCCAGGCTTCTCTCCTTCAGGAATCACCAGGCATCAGGCACCACACAAACACTGCTTACAGGTATCAGTCTAAGGTGTCCCATCAGCTGGCTACTAATAGTCTCAGAGACAGAGGTCCAGCACCCGAGGTTGGCTCATTTAGCATCCCCCTTGCAGAACCTCACCCCCCTTGCAGAGCCTCACCCCCCTCTTACCTGCCCTTTTTTATTCCTTATTGATCACTAGTGCCCAATAGCCTGCTAAGCTTTTGTTAAGTGACTGCTTTGATTCTTGTTGTTTCCAATTTGAATTCTCACGATTCCACTTGGCTTTATTTCATAATTTGCCCTTTTGTGTCGATTGAAGTTGCTGCTATTCTAGAACCTGCTCTGCACCTCCTCTTGGTTCCAGCCCTTACACAGGTCCCACAATATTCTGTCCAGAAAATGTCTTATTCCCCCTATAGCAAAACTGGTAAGATATGTGACCCTTATAAATACATGACTGTTTGATGTGTTTACAGATTGACAAGTTGTGCAGAAAACTCAGCTTCACATTTCAAAAGGTTAACACCCTACAGGCAAGACAGGAATGAGGAGCTGCCACAATCTGTCTGCGTCAAGTGTTTTACCCCCAGACGCAATGATGCTGTGTTTGATTAGTCTCTAGAAGGTACAATAACTCAGAAATCCCCTGCAGCTACTGCAGGACATGCTAACATGAGCAATAGCCAGTTATCTGGGATACAATTTAGAAATTCCAGTACCTCAGATTGGACCACATTTTTGTCTTCACAACTAGGCTTTCTTATTCCAGCACCTTCGCATTTCAGTGGCACAGCCTGAAGAGTGTTATCTCACCAGGAGGAATGTAATATGACCAAACTCATCTGTCCTCACATAGCAAAATCATAAACTTAATTGCACAACTATATATTCCCTTTTAATATTTATATTTATGGCTATTGTGATACTAGCAGGGTTTTTTGTTTGTCACAAGTTCCACATTCGCCAACTCATAAAACCTGACACTGTTCCCATTCAGTTTATGTTACTCCATGATCCATTTGTTAACAATCTGTCCTTCCCTTTGACAATCTCTTTTCCTCAGGCATCACCCCCATCCTTGGCCGCATTCTCATTTTACCTCTACTCACTAACTCTGAACATCTCCGAAGCATTTTCAGCCTTGGTATTATTTCCTTACAGGCTTGGATGGTGGTAGACTGTGGATCTGCTCACCAACCCTACCCATCCTCCGACTTCTGAAATGTGTCCTATGCTACCTTCAAATAATCAAAATAAATACATAATGTAGTCTTAGACCTTGCACGCCAAGACACAATGCCTAGTTCAGGGCTAAACATGTAACCTAAAATCAGAGATCTGCACCAATTATTCTTTAATTAGACTAGGAGACATTTGCTCTGCGGTTCATGGACCTGAAAATACAAGAATCAGGGGTTAACAGCAGCCATTATGTCAACCGCATAGTCTATCTAAAGTAATAAAGTGGAGAGAACCAAAGGAAAGCAAGAGAGAGAGAGAGCAAAGGAGAAAGAGACATACAGAAATAGAGAGGCAGAGACAGCTGAGCTGGTTTTCTGTCACCTGAATCCCAGTGAGTCCTGACTCTTACACAAATGGGGAACAGATTGTCCCAAGTAAGAGATGCTAAAATGTGGACACAACTGAGTTGATAGAAGGTAGAAAGCAGTGAAGATTCTTCCATCCCAGACTGGAAGCTGCTGACTTAGTTACTCAATTAAAAAAACTTCTTATTAAAATATAGCCTGTTGTGTCTTAGGACTAGAGTATAGCTTGCAACCTTCCCTTTTTTCCACCACAATTATAGAAATATGTCTCAAGATAGATATTGCCAGTTTTTGGTCCCTCAGTGGTCACAGTGTGAGAAATAAACCTTCATGGGAGCTGGTTTTGACTGCAGCACATACTGGTGATTCAGAAATTGGTAGCTAGACATGGAGGGCTGTCACAACAACAAAAGGAGAACCTGTGGCATTGGCTCAATTGCCAGGCAGTACACATGCAGGAAGCTGTTATCAGAAGCTGTAAGGATAGTTGTCCATATTACCCAGTGGCAAAGCATTTAGTAATATTAGCCCCAGTGATAACCTGGCAAGCAGGTAGTGAACCTAATGAATTTATAATCCTAAACAACAGAGCATAGAAATTTGGTAGCATGTGTTGGTTGCTACTGCCTGTTTCACAAGATTTTACAAAAAACAAATGAGCTTGGTAAAGAATTGGCCAGTTGGCAGAAAAAGAAATGAAAGGGGATAGAGTCCAGAAATTCAGAACCTGAAGGATTGGAAGAACTGTACTTCTTCTCAACCACAACCAGGTAAAGATAAAAATCAAAAACTTGTTTTACCAACAAAAGCCAGTCAAAAGAAGCCTTATAGTAAGTATCACATGAATGTTGTGACCATTATATCTATTTTAAAATCTCTGAAGGTGTTAAAACTTCTAAGAATAAAGGCCCAACTCAGAGTGTGGTTCTATAAATCCTTTCAATTGGACCAAATGGCTCAGGGAAAAGACAAAGGAAATGGTTGTCCCAACAAAACTTCAGACTCAAATTATGATGTCATTAAATGGAGAGAGATACAGAAGCATGGGGGCAAAAAAAAAAATGGTATAGTAAGTCTGGGAATTACATCCACAAAATTTTTCTGAACAAAGAACTCTAGAGGTGACTGTTCACACAAGAAACTGGAACAAAATAAATATGAATACAACCAAGTCCTTGGGGGAGTTGTACTGCTGCACAGACTACCAGCCTAAGCTTAAAGAAATATGAGAGAGATGGTCTTATTTATAAAACAACCTTGGGCACCTCTTCTCCAGTGTCCCTTTTAGATGTGGAAAATTCAGACAACACACAGGAAGGGCCCTCCAGAGTGCAGCCCAAGGGCCACGTGGGTGAGAGCGAGAAGCAGGTGCTGCCTGGCTAGGGATCACTACCACGCTCAGGGCGAGCAGCCTCACCGCATCTTCCCAGCAGGAGGTCAGAACTGCTGCACACAACTTTCTGCAGGGTTTCTCCCAACCGCCCCCTTTCTAAGGAGAACGTGTATTGCGATTACCTTGTCCCTGTTCCTCCATTACCTATTGGGGGCAGATAGCTTGTCTTTTTAGTTCATACACATTTAATCAAGAAAACCCACTGCTAGATAGCATGTCAGAGCCACCTGCAATGCATCCCATGGAGACCCTGAACTGTGAGGTTGACACTGTGACTGGATGTAACCTCTAGGACGTCTCCCTTGGAAAAGAAGTAAGTTTTAAAAAGTGCATTATGCCTGCTGGTGGTCGGAAAGGCAGGGTCATGTTCTCATTAGTGCTGTTCGTCAAAGTGTTTCTGTTCCCCTCCTTCCAGGCGTAGTTTGGATTGGCCTGCTCTTACCGCTTTGAAGTTAGGCCAATGAAATGTGAGCAGACATGACGTGTATCCCTTCTAGATGGTCTTAAAAAGCCAGTGTGCTATTTGCCATGTTACCTTTTTCCTGCCTTGACGATCGTGGGTGCATGTGTCAATATGGAACCTCCATCAGCCTGGTATCTGAGAGACTCTACTGACCTATAATGGCCATGGAGAGCGATAAACAAATTTCTGTGGATTTAAGCAACTGAGATTTAGTGGTTTTATCTTATCACCGCATAATCTAGTGTATATTGACTGAGACACTTTGTACAATCAAAAACAGCTTTGTTAAGAGAGGCCTTTTCTGCAAAGATCACTATTAGGTCAGATAATGGTATTTTTACAGCATTGCAAAAATCCAACTCTGAACCCAATCCAAAAGTTAGTGCCCTGATTAGGAAGGGGAATGCCTGGAAGGAACCAAAGACATAGAGACACCCTGACTTCCCAATCTTTCTCCAAGACACCCCACAGGGCAACCTGAGTCACAGTGGTAAGAGTGCCCCCTTTCATCAAATACCAGTCACTGTAATGTATCCTGGTGGTGGGTGGCATTAGCTCTGCCACATAAACCCACGTATTACTCTCCTTGCCTTAATCTAGCAACCTTTAAACTGAGGGTTAGGGACTCCAGCACATGCTGAAAGGAAGACTGACAAAGGCAGTGCCTAGACTTATCAGCCAAGACGCTGCAAATGGTCCACAGCTGAGTGCCACAGAGTCAAAACCACTGGCGGCCTACCAGGGTTTTAAAAGACTGATGCTACCAGAACAACCTGAGCCTGGACCAGACCAGCAGTTCCCGAATCATGATCCATTCACAGGGTCTTGAGTTTTTATTCATCCACAGAGAAACAAGAAATACAGCCTATGTCAGCATTTAATGAAACGAAGCACATTCAGTTTAGAGGACTGTTCCGTGTTTGAACACTGTATCTTCCCTAATTTTGTGGTATTCAGTGGTCCTCACATTTATGCAGTGATGGTAAATGTAATGGTGGGTAAGGCTTTTACTGTTGTTACTCATTTTTCTCTTGGCAAAATTAAGTTCGGTAAACTTATGTTGTCCTCTTTGTTTTATTAATATTCTACTTAACTATGAAACAATTCTTTTTATTTGACCATCAGATCTAAAAACTAATGAAGGACTATAAAACCTCATACATGTAATAGCCTATGATTATTTTTAATGTAAGAAAATGTAACTTGACGGGGTCCTCAAGAAACATCACTAGAGCCACAATGTCCATTATGGTAGCCACTAGCCACATGTAGCTGCTGACCACTGGAACTGTGTAGTCCAAATTGAGATGTGCTACATGTATAAAACACAGACTAGATTTCAAAGACAGTAAAACAAAAGGAATAAAATATCCCATTAACACTTTATATTGGTTACATGATGAAATTGTCATATTTAGGATATATTGAGTTAAATAAAATATACCATTAAAATTAATTTCACCTGTTTCTTTTCATGTTTTAACATAAAATTAAATTTTACATTTACATTTGCTAAAATTTTCATCACTAGAAAATTCTAAATCGCATGTAGGCCCACGCTGTATTTCTGTTGGGCATCCGTGTCTTAAAGTCAAAGTGTGTTCATGATTAAACATGATTAAGATTGTGTTCCTTCTGGCAATGGCTTGTGTCTGCGTGCCTTTGCAGTCACACCAAACCACGATAGCTGGCTTCCATCTGTTACACAGCAGCCTCATCTCCTGCTGAAGTCTCTGTTCATTCTCATCTTCTGCATCACATGGACATGAGACTAATATTCTTTATTAGTGTGTTTGATTATATCAATTCATTGTCCAGTATTTAATATCAACTTTTATATCCTTCTTTCTGTTACCTAAATTAACCAACCCAATGTCTGACACTCTCCAACAACTGCTACCCCATAGCTTTCAAATACCATTTCTTGTTATTTTCTGGACTAGATCCATCCAGACCTGCTATTTGCACATGCTCATCCTTTGCACTCGCTTGTTTTTGAGGTGAAATGCTTTTATTGCTCTATGTCTCCATGACCACCTCTGTCTTCTGCACTCACTATAGAGATTTTCTTCTCTAAAAAATCTTGCATAGTGGACCCCATATCACTCTCTGTACCAGTCTCCTTGATGCCCTCTCATATCTCCTTTACTACATTATGTTCACAGAATCAATTTGCATTCACTGAGAGATTTAGTAAAAAAAAAAAAAAAGTTGTAGGCAATTCATATATTTGCATTCTATCTCCAAATTAATTTATAAATTGCTTTGAAGCAAAGCACTGTATTTCATAGAATGACAGAGCTGTAATGCATCTAAAAGACCAGCTATTCAGCAGACTCATAAACACTGAGAAGGGACTAGTGGTTACCAACGGGGAGAGATTGAGGCAGGTTGCGGTGGAGGGTGAAGGGGATAAAGGGGCACAACAATTCACAATCACAGTGTAAGTTGGTCACGGGGATAGTAGTACAGCATGGAGAGTAGAGTCAATTATTCTTCAACATCTTACTATGTTGATAGCAACTGCACTAGAGGGGGTGAGGATTTAGTAATATGGGGAACTGCTGAACCACTGGGATGTATATTTGAAACCAACATAAGATTATATATCAATGATACTTTAATAAAAATAATTTTTAAAAAAGATCAGCTATTTATTTCACAAGTGAAGCAACTTAGGACCAGAGCATTTAAGTGACTTAAAAGTTTACATGTCTGATCAGTGGCAAAACTGGGACTATAAAGCCCCCATTTTATTTATTTTTTAACCTTTAAAGTGTGAATCTTTTAAATTTTAATGTCCATGTAATAAGCTTATTACTTAGCATACTGACCCCAGATGTAGAGTAGGAGAACATCCTTTCACCCTACTGTCCTACTTGGCAAATACCGGCAGTATTTAATACTAGTGAAACACGGGAGGTGCAGGTGTGTTGGATCTCACCAGGAAAACATGACAGGTCCTTATGGCCCCATCCAAACCCACACCTACCTGGCTCTCAACCCCAGACCCAAAGACTGTCCCTGAGTTTTGCACCTCTTGACCGACCCTCCCATGATCTCCCAAGGTGCTAGTTTCTGCAGGGCCATCCTCTGGGGATAGGTGGTGTGGGGTTTCAGCAATGGGCACTGCCTTGGTCTTTCTTCCTCTGCAGCTCCTCCCCATCACCTTGCCTGCTGTTCATTAAAGGACTGATACAGTCCCTGAAGTCCCGCACCCGTGGCTGGCACTATCGCCAGTCCTGGTGCTGGGCCGTGCACTTCTGCACTGCATAATGGGAAGCAGCACAGCCAGAGCGGGAGATCAGCTGGTCCGGTGGGTCCTTGAGTTCACATCTTTGGGAATCTTGAACTGTCAGGACAAGAGGATCTAAACTCGTGCTCCTACACAGCAGCATCGGCTCTGCAAGCCTGGACCTCCCCATCTTTTGTTCCTACTACTGGAATAAGCTACCCTTACTTTTCTAATGTATTGTTCCTTCCAGCATGTAGGAAATGCCTCGCATAAAGGCGGTAGTCTGAAATGAGCCACACAGAGGCATCAGAAGCACACCGATTGTGCCTAAATGGAAGAACGCTGAGATTATAGGGCTTACTGCTAAGAGTACCCAGTCTCCTGTAGGGTTAACTCCATGGTGTCAAGAAACAGCTAAATCGTAGGTAAGTGAACTGGGGTTTGAGGCAATGATCCTTTTGCACCAGGGCTGCTGGCTGACGCTGCAAGCTAGAAATCGGGAGCAGCTGAAGCCTAACTACAACGACTGAGCACGCACCATGGGTTTGTAAGGAATCAAAGGTGGCTGCCTGTGAAGTACGCAGATTGCTGGACTTGAAACAGCAAATTTAGCTTCCAGGTCCTATCCTTAGACTATATTTTTCTTTTTTTACTGTCAGTGTTGAACGAGGTAGACTCAGTCTAGATATAATAACTTTGAAACTTGCATGTCTTCATACAAAATAGATATACATAGATAGATAGATAAATAGATAGATAGACAAATAAACCTATCAACAGATAGGGTTGAGCTTGTTAACGCTGTCTTCTTCACACTATCAATTTTGCAGAAGATCACTTAATTCCATGTCCCCTTTATATCCTTCAAAGGCAACACATGAAACCACACGGGACTTGACTTGCCATTTAATGGTTGATTTTCTACTAAAATGATATAATAGCTTCTGATCACTTCTACCTAGGACAAAATGTTTAATATTTTACATAAAATATCTTTTGAAATACCTGTACCTATTCATTGTTCTGTCTCACTTGCACATTTTGCTTGCTATCAGTCCCCAGAAATCATTTCATTTTAGAATTTTTTAATCATGCTAAATTGAGACGGCTAAAAGTGCCCCTCAGCGTGACTTATAGATGATAAGTATCTCAAGAGTGTTGCCTGACAGCTGTCAATTAGAAATGGGTACATAGAATAAACAATTTGACAGCATGTGTTTTAGCCCTTGGGTAGCACTTATTCTTAATTTAGGAGTTGGTTTACTATTACCCGAAATCTCTATATCACCAGCCTCTGATTGAGATTTTACCAACCTCTTTCATTAAGACTTTCCCAGGTCTACACATTTAATAAGACGGCTGTTTCTACTCTTGAGAATGATGGTGGCGATAGGTTCAGAAGCATGGACAAAAGCCCTAAGTGTCATTATCCAAATTTAAAATATGATGCTGAACTTGGTAATGTATTTCAGGGGTGGTGGGATGGAAAAACCACAAGCTTAGAAACTTGCATGTATGTAGGGTAGGCAGGTTAATAATGCTTGTTGGTCTTGCCTCACTGGGTTGTAGTGAGAAGGAATTTTCAAATAGAAGGTTTTGTTATTATCCAGAGAGCCTCAAAAAGGTTTTGAAGAGGTTTCAAGGAAAGAAAGGGTGTTAACCTCTATTAGCCCGAATCAGCACCAAATCTAAGGTGGAAAAAGTCTGATGTGCTTAGCCAAATAGAGGCAGTGACATCGCAGATTCTCTTAGGATCATAGGGCAAGTTCATATTTGAGCAAGGTGAGCAGGAAGAGAAGGCTAGGAACATACACCATCTGTTTGTTTTTAAAACTCTTTAATATATGTCTTCAAACTGCAAACTAAGAAAATGAGAAAACACATTTCAATTCAAATTTTAGATGAGAAGAATTTTATTTTAATTATCTGGTAAAAATCAATACTTCAGCATTTTTCACGGAAGTCTTTTGGTCCAATGCCAATGCAGTTGTTCTCATCCAGGATCAAGTTTGCCCCCCAGGGGACATTTGCCAATGTCTAGAGACATTTTTAATTATCTAAACTAGGGAGAGCTATTGACATCTAGTGGGTAGAGGCCAGGGCTGCTGCCAAATATCTTAGAATGCAAAGGACTGTACCTCACAATGAAGAAATCTCTGGCCCAAAATGCAAACAGTCCTTGCAGTGCATGGTAGGGGTACTATGTGTTCACTCCTGGGCTTTGTCCACCAACATGCCTATATAAAACTAAAATTCCAGATTCACTGTCTTTGCCAACAATAAGAGAGGAGTGGTATCCTGAAAAAACAAATTATTCCTTCAGATAAATACATATTTTAGTCTTAGTGAAATGAGAAATTATTTTGAAGTTTTGCACTGATAATTTGAAATTAAACATACACAGCATGTTTATATTGTTAAAGAGTACTTCCTGGCTACTGGCCCAATAATTGTATAAGTCTGTGATATCAGCTCAGGCAAAATGTTCAAAGCTAACAAAATGACATCAGCATTACTTTGAAAATTCTGTATCAATAGTTGACTTTATGCCAGACAATTTCCAAAGGAAGTTCTTCAGCTTCACTGTTGAAAAGCTTCCTATGGGTCCACTTCAGATATTGCCCTTGACGCATCGCACAGCATTCCTCTGGGACATACTATCTCTACAATAAATAAAAACTCATTAACAACTTAAAGCTTTGAAAGTGTTATTATAAATAATAAACACTTATTGAACATTTATGAGACATTAAAAGAGCATTCAAGTTAAGTTTACCATAAACATTTCTACCAAAAGAATGGTGTTTTCATTAAATAAACAGACTTATAAATAAATGGGGACTTGTGAAGTTTCCTGTACCTCATGTCTCCTTTCATGGTATTATTTGCTTCTACAGGAAAACAGAAAAGCAGTGTTAAAATAACCTTTTAGTGACCATTTAGAACAGGCTCCTTATGTTTAAGTCAATGATACAAAGACGTAATTTAAATAGATTCTTCATCTAGAGTGGTTAGGAGGCATTAACCTCACAAACAAATTTCTCAAGTCAAGGTGTTACCCATTTGTTCTAGTGATAAATTATCAAGTTGCAAAATAAGAATGATACAGCCTTATTAAAAGAAAATGCATTCCGTGGAAATGTTCTTTGCATTTGAATGCCTTTTTCCTGCTGATAAAAATCACCAGCATGTGAATGGCTGCCATTTAGTAATCCCCCATTACGTACCAGGACATGTGCCAGACATTCAGTATGCGCTATGCTGATAATCACACACACCTTACTGGATAGATGTTTTCCTCCAGAAAGCCAAAGCTCAGCCAAGAGTAAGCAACTACCCAACTCAGAAGTAACAGACAATGATTCAAACCCAGGAAGGCTTAACTCCGCAACCAATACGTCCGCTGCAGCAAAACTCATGAGGCTCAAGAAAATTTGTTTTGATTTTTATTCCTTTGTATTTTTCTTTGAACAATATCCTATCATTCAAATGCCTAAACTCAGATAGATTACACACACAAAAGAAAATCAGTGTAGTTACACTTTAATTCTTGCCTTATAATTAATTCCACAAAGACATTTTGCCTGTGTAGTTCTGCTGTAATCCCAGGTCATAGGGGAAAAAATATTTTTTGTTTGCAATGTATTTCTGACTCAATTTCTTTCTACTACTGTGACTTTCATCAGTTCAGACATTTGTCAGTGTTCATACACACCCTCATTTGCAGACTGTCTCAGGACACAGAAACAAGATGTTTAGAGTCAACAAGAAGAGCCTGTATGTTCCCTGTCCGAAACTTTTCTTCACTGCTCAGCTTTGTCTGTGGTCTTGTGGGGGTGGGAGGTGGATATGTGTGTGTAAAGAAATATATTAAGACTTTTAGAGAAGGAGGGTGGGGAGGAGAGCGTCTGAGAGAGAGAAAGGAAGAAAGAAAAGAAGAGGGAATGGAAAGACAGGGAGAGGAAAGGAGAGAGAAAGAAGGAGGACTGCTTTTTAGCTGCTAAGATTGCAGACAGAAATAGCACACAACCACCGTGAGCTGTACGCGACTCAGAAACCAAGACCAAATTGCATTCACTTTTTTTGATCGGTGGCTCAGAAAGAAGGAAATGACATCTGGTCCTGTCTTCTTCTACATCTTGATTTTTGGAAAATATTGTAAGTATGCTCAGCATTTAATTCTGTATACCTTAGTACTCTATGAAATAGAATGTTTATTACATACATTTATACTTTTCAGATAAAAATGCTTTTTCTGATAAAATGATAATCTCACTTCAGAGTTAGCCTTCTTAATACTTTTCTGGTATTTATAATAAAAACTGAAATACATTGTCAGAATCAATAGTTAAGTGAGACTAGCATGCCATGAAAACCTATGCTTCGTAACAACTAATTTTTATATTGATATAAGCAACTATTTAATAAGTAATTTTATAATATTTCAAGAAGAGTAGTCCTTAAAGAGATTGTGTCCAAGGTGGATGCCCATTAAAATATCCTGGGAACGTCTTTACATTTGTCTGAGTTTCTGTCTAATTGGAAGGCTTTGTTGTTCTAATCCTTTGTGATTTGATATCATAGGTGTGATTCCTTCCTCACAGAGAGATGCATTTAGAAAACTCCTTTTTTATTTAGCAATGTTTCTCACAATTCCTTGAAGGAAAAACACCAAAGAAATTAAAAACACAGACACACAAGGATCCCAAATGGACACCTCACTTTTGCAATAATGACAGTTTTTGCTTTCTTTATGTGTGCTATAGTTTATTCTCAGAGAGTGTTTTTTTTTTAATCAGGGGAAAGAGTCATTCTGCATTAAACCCTATTTAAAGAACATAAATAGAAATAAAATGCTTGTGTTTCTTAGGTAATAAATAATGACAAAGTCAAAGCAAATCAAGAAAAGAAAACTTTCCGGGTATCTTTAATACCTTACGAGGCTAGCAATGATTACGCTTTAAAAATTCAGAATTAAGCATGCTCAATTTTCCAATTAAGCATTCCTCTATTTCTTAAAAGTTTGGAAAAGTTTGTTTATACTAAGATATTCTATAAAGGCATGTTTCAGAGTGAATTGCAACTCTTACTCTCCCAGTTCTGATGGCATGTACTTCACCAAAGTGATTTTTCTTTCCTTTCTTTCCTTCTCTCCTCCTGACTTCTAACATCCCCCACTTTAATGGTCAAAGGTGGGAGACAGCATCAAAATGGAAGCAACAACTCAGAATCCTGGAAAAACATTCTAGTTCCTAGCTTTTTCCCTCTCTAATCTTGACAACTGACACTGCATTTTTTTATTCCAATTTTATTAAGGAATAAACTGTATAAGTCTATTCCTTAAGGCGTACAGCATGATGGTGTGATTTACACATATTGTGACACTATCATCACAATAGGTTCAGCTAACACCCACTTTCTCATATAAATACAATAAAAAGAAAAGAATAAAGGGAAAAAATATGTCTCCTGTGATGAGAACTCTTAGGATTTACTCTGTTAACTTCCTGTACATCTCACAGCCCAGTTAGCTAGAGTCATCATGTTGTACATTACATCCCTAGTATTTACTTAGCTTTTAATTGGAAGTTTGTACCTTCTGACCACCTTCCTCCAGTCCCACCTCTTTACACCCACGCTTTGCCTCTCATAACCGCAAGCTTGGTCTCTTTCTTTGAGCTTTATTTTCAGATTCCACATATAGGTGAAATGATACAGTATTTGATTTCTCTGTCTGACTTATATCACTTAACCTAATGCTTTCAAGATCCATCCACGTTGTCACAAATGGTAGGATGTCCTCACTTTTTATGGATGAATACTATTCTATTCTATATGTAAACCACAACTTCTTTATCCATTCATCCACTAATGGACAGTAAGGTGTTTCCATGTATTGGCTATTGTAAACAATTGTGCTATGAACATGAGGGTGCAGATATCTTTTTGAGTCAGTGTTTTCATTGCCTTTGGATATATTCCCAGAAGAGGAATTGTTGGGTCATATGGTATTTCTATTTTTAACTTTTTCGGGATCCTCCATACTGTTTTCCACAGTGGCTGTACAAATTTATAATTCCACCAACAGTGAACAAAGTTTCCCTTTTGTCCATATCCACACTAGCATTTTGTTATCTTTTATCTTTTTAAAGATGCCCATTCTAACAGGCATGAGGTGCTACCTCACTGTGGTTTTAATTTGCCTTTTCCTAATGACTAATGATGTTGAGCGTCTTTTCATGTGGCTTGACTTTTTTTATGTCTTCTTTGGAGTAATGTTTATTCAGATCCTTTGCCCATTTTGCTATTGAGTTGTATGATTTTTTGTATGTTTTGGATATTAAATCCTTATCAGATATATAGTTTTCAAATATATATATTTTTCCCGTTCCATAGGTTGTCTTTTCACTTTATTGATGGTTTCTTTTGCTGTGTAGGAGCTTTTTAGTTTGATGTAGAGCCACTTGTTTATTTTGGGTTTTGTTGCTTGTGCTTTAGGTGTCATATTACTACCAAGACCCATGTTAAGGAGCTTTGTTCCTAAGTTCCCACATAGAAGTTTCATGGCTTCAGGTCTTATATTTAAGACCCATTACCCATTTTTTAACTAAATAGGTAAAAGTTAAATTGCAAACCACCATCAAAAATCAAATGATTCTAATTATAATCCGAATACTTAAGCTATCAAAGTTTTTAAACTTTGCAGCCAACAGCTTCATAAATCAGTAACATATTTTGCCCTGTTCTATTCCATTTCAATGAAATGTATAGACTGAATAATCCAAGGGAATGCTTCCAAAACAGGCATTCTTGCATGAGGTCTTCAAGGATAAGTAAAAGGTGTTCGGGGTAGGTTGAGAGGCAACTTTAGCTAATGTGTTAGCAGTCATTTCTGGTTAGCAAAAAAGTTTCATATTTACAGGTTCTCTTTTATTTAAATAAATTACTTTCATGAGCAGAAAATAGAAAATAATAATGCCAAAACCCTCCAACCTTCTAAATTTATCTTTTGATATTAAGAAAAATTGATAAGGCAATGTAGTACTTGTGAGCTCCAAGTACTGCCTTCCATAGATGAGGCCGTAAACACACAATGCAGAGCTTGGCAAGCACGGTTCCTGGCTACTTGGCATCAGCTGGGTAGGTAAGATAGAGGGGCATTTGACAGGGACCTCTGAAATACCAAACCACACCTATAACTCACCCTTTAGTTTGTCTCATCACCCAGCCCCACCCCACCTAAGAGAGGATCTCCTATGCATATAGCAAAAGAAGTCGCTAAGTACCAACAGGCAGACTTAAGTCTCTGTTAACTGCCCCCAGATTGTTGCTATTTGTTTTGTCAGCCACTCTCCTGTTGCCTGGGAAAGGCAATGAGAAATTAGAAGCACAGCTAACCTAAGGTGCTAGAAGCATTACCATGAACAGCTCTATGATTTTTGACAATGACATACCTTCACTGAGCCTTAGTTTGTAAAGTGGCAATAAAGTTTTTTACCCTGTCCTCCTCCCAGAGCCCCTTTGTTTGCTTCTTTGTTATATAAGTCACCTCCTTGAACCTTCACAATTCTGTTATGTAGAAACAACTAAGTACTTGAGGAAGGCAAGATTCAAGGACATTCAGTGCCTTGTCACAAGGCTCAGGCCAATAAATGCCAGGATTTGAGTATTTTCAACATCCATACTCTTTTCCCAAACCATGAACATTCTCAGTAGAGATAACATGTATAACAGGGCTTTCAAATGTAAAGCCCTTAAGAGACTTAAGCAATTATTAGTCATTCTTTTAACAAAAAAATACTTACCGAATGCCAGTGACTTTAATAAGCAATTAGACTAAAGTCTGACGTTGGCATGCTCCCTGCTCTGACGGGGTGGAGAAGACAGAAAGTTAATCTAGTATTACCAAACAATGAGACAAGGGCAAAAATCTCAGTGCACACAGAAAGGGACAGCAGTTAAGATTTTAAAAAGGTTTCCTTTTAGGCTTGAGAATTTTTCATTCTTTAAAAATTCCTCTGTCGATAGTCTAGTTAACTGTATGGTACCCAGTGTTAATTTCTTAGTTTTGATAATGTACTACAGTTATGTAAAATTTTGCCATCAGGGGAAGCTTGGTGAGGGATCTATGGGACTTATCTGTATTATTTTTGCAACTTCTTGTGAATCTATAATTATTTCAAAGCTAAAGGAAAGCTAAAAGCAATCCACAGGAAGAGTTGGATCATAAGTCCTTATCAGCAAATGCTTTACTTATTACTTAGACAGTATCATTAAGCAAAAACAATAATTTTACTCAGTACTTTGGATGGGCAGGGAACATGTAAAGAGCTAGAAAATAGAAAGGGCCCAGACATTAACCTGATCCACTTTAGTATTTTGCCAAGGACTAGCCCAGCCGGAAGGTCTTCACTTCTAGATTCCAAGTGGATAATTTCAAGACCACCCGGCCCTTGCCTTGGGCCCTGGCACTGGCACGTCTTCTAGCAATTCTCTCCAATAACCATGAAGAAGGGAAAAGGAAAAAGTCTTCTCAGAATAGACAATTAATTCATGAAAAAGGAGAATAGTGACATATTCACCCATCTCCAAAAGATGGGAGAATAAACTCTCCAAAATGCAGCCTACAGAAGTATCTAGTGTCCACCTTATATTTTTGAAGGTTGTCAACAATTTTGTATTGTTCATATTATGAACTTGAAATCATATTTTTTAAGTTTCAAATAGAAAACTAACAAGTCTGTGCATATGTATCATCATTATCATCTCTAAAAAAGGAAACAAATTATTATTACATTTGTGAGCTAAATAGTTTTGCAAGCATAATTTCACACATTAGGACAAACTTGTTAAACTGAAAAGCCTGGAGTTGGGTATTCTAGTTAGGCTTATTTTTTGTCTGAACAAATGTAAACATTTATATCATTGTGATTTTAAGCCCTATGATTGTGGTTAGGGGCATAGTTGTTTTGGTATTTGCCATTTATTGAGAGCTTTCCATGGACCATGAACTGTACTGAGTGTTTTACAAATATTGTCTGATCTTATCCCCATACAAACCCTAAAGATGTTCTCATTTTACAAAAGAGGAAACAGAGATAAGAAAAATGAAATATCATGCCTGGCATCACCTCCTAGAAAGTGTTACAAAGAGATTTCAGTCCAAGTCTGTTCTCTTGAAAAGCCTATGCTAGTAAAGCATGACTCAGTTTTAATACTTTCTCAACTATAATATTGCAAAATTAAAAGGGACCATTCACAGATCTAGCCCACTGGCCTTTAGGCAACTTAGTTACTTGTCTATTTTGGAGATAAAACAAAAAAGAAATATTGATCAGCACAAGGATTTACCAAAACCAGTAAATCCAAACAAAACCAAAGTTTCTATGACCCAGGGTGAGACCCGCCCCATCCCAGGGAACTCTGAGAAACCCCTGCTCCTACTCGGTAATTATGAATCTCCTCCTGTGGGCTGGTACCATCTGCTTTCCATTCATTTCTCAGTGTACCCCTATAGCTGATAAGTTAGAATATGCATGTAAATACTTTGAATGTATAGGAATTAGACTCAATCTGTATTGACCTCAGGATTTGGGGGTTTGCAGCATAAGACAGAGCTACATATAGGAATGCCACTAACTAATTCCTATATTAGCTTACCTCCCCTTCCTTCTCATGGTCTACTCCACCCAGTGGCTCTATTTCCCATCTCACACATAGGGATGCAATTCTCTCTCTTCTTTCTTGAGTTCTGCACCTTCACCCACCATACTGATCAGAACAACACAGATGCATCGCTGAAACTAAACACCCTTCCTTCTTTGGAGAAAAGCAAGGGCAAGTTGTGAATATTTCAAATTTAGATTTTGTTCCCCATCACAGCAAAGACAAAGGTCCAGTGGAAACCAGGCAGTGTAAAGTGAGGTCTTCCATTACTTGTGTTAGAAATTGGTATTTTCCTGTCAGTTAAATTTTATATTAATAGGACACTTGATTTTTTGTTGTTGTTAAGTGGATTCATTTTATAATTATTTCAATATTACCTGAATTAATGAGGGTCAGTTTATTTCCGGAATCTCCCATAATAATGAATGTCTTTTTTAGATAATCAGTGCTCTCAAAAAATGTCTGAAAGTTATTTTTTGGTAGGGGAACCCTCAGAGCATTTTCACAGCTGCACCAGGCCACATGCTGCCCTTGCCTCTGCTAGTTGCGCCAGCAACTCTCTCCACCTCTCTGTTCCCATCCTTCAGCTTCCCCTGCTGTACCACCCCAGGAGCTCACGTGCTCATCTGCAGTGAGGAGCAGCGCAGCTCTCTCTCCTCCACCCCTGCCTCCGAACTCAGTATCAGGTCCACCAAGGGGCTCAGCTGAACCAAAATATCATCCATGTGATTAGCTACAAAAAGGAACAGCAGATGGTAGCCCAATATATTCTTTAATAGTAAGATCCACCCTTTTCAAAAGACAGTGGAGTTTTTAAGGAATTTTTGTTTTTGTTAGAGGACTGAATATGCACTTGAACTGGGAGGCCACGCAGTTATATGAGCTAATTCATTGACTGACGCATCTAGTTTGCTCTTCTCTCTTAGTAATCTTTTCTTTTGATTCTTACCTAAATCACTTTTAAAAACTGATATGAAGATTTTTTTTTCTGCCTCCAGCAGTCTAAGTGTCCAATGAATTGCTCTCTAGTTAGATTCCTCTTACATCTCTTATACTTTTGTGATTTGCTTCACAAAATGAGACTTTTTTTGAGTTTGAAGGAAACTTAAAGCTTGCAGAGTCCAACGCCTTCATTTTTTACTGAGGAAGAGACTAAGGCCATGTAGCAGTGTTCCTTTATGTTTTCAGTTTTATTATTCTTCATTCACTTTTAAAAGTGGGCCTCCAAATTTCATATGTAGGACAAGAAGGGTCAGAAATGTCAGAAGGGTAAAACATCACCTTAAAATAGAAACAATCTAGCTAGAGTGATGTTATTAAAATAAATATATCATTCACCAGAATCCTAGCCTCAAAGATTAAGGCTTTGCCAATACATTAAGAATGTAATCATTTTTCACATACCTGTCCAGGAGATAAACATTTAAAATCATTCTCACAACCCTGGAGAGACTGGGCAGGGGAGAGGAGGGCCCTCATCACACCTCCCCACGACCACACAGGCGGCCAGGCCCAAAGGAACTTTAACGAAAGGCGCTTTTAAAATTCTGAGACTAGGCTAAGATTCAGTAGATGTTTGCACTATGTCTGTTCCCTCTCCAGTGCATGTTCCTGTGCTCCTCCCCAGACATCCAAGTTGCCTTTAAAGAGGAATCACATGCCATGCAGATAATGAATCTGGCCCTTGGAGCCATTCTTCTAAGGTGGGGGAGTCTTTATGGGCTGCAGGCTGAAAAATGAGACAGACTTTTGCTCTACACGTGTCCAGTGAAGCTGTAGTGGAAGAAACTTTGCCAGTTTCTTAGGACTAATGTATAAACTATCAGAATCTCCCTGACACTTCCGGTTGCCAGACAGATGCTTGCTTCTCCCTAGATATGCCCAAATAGCGTGGGAACCAAATACCTATGTGTTTGACCTGTCCCATAACTCTTGCCCTACCCAACAAAAAGAATACCATGTCTTCTGTCTTTCTGCCTGTACTGGAGCTGGTGCCAGAGAGTGGGGTACAGGAAAGACCCTGCTCCTATTGAATAGAGTCCCCCTAAACTCGCTCTTGCCTCCATTTCCCCACTCACACACATAGTTCCCTGAAATGAAGTAACATGTTTCCGACTTCACAGAGATTGCAAGGACGTTTTACAGAAGCCTCTTCACTGCTGTGTAAAGCTACCCAAAGGTATCAACAGCTCATGATTTGGCAGTGCACTCACCCCTGACCCGGACAGTTAGCCATGCCGGCCTGGTATCCTATTTGTCACATGAGGTGAGACTGCCTTTGCAATTTGGTTTCAGGCATGGAGGTGAAATGGGCATGTGGAAACTAAACAAGTCTCACCAGCCACTTTCCCACCTCCTTCAAGTTTTGATCCTTGGCTGTGCTGTTTTTCTCCTTTCCATCTTCCCACACAGAGTCTCTTTAGTTTCAAGTGGAATCTTAGCAACACTTTCTTTCCTGGCTTCCCAGTGGCCCAGATGCAGATTTCTAATTCTAATCAACCAATTCTTCTTTGCCTGACCAGCACTTGATTTCTCCTTTTTTACCTTAACCATTCTCTCTACTCTTTAATCTCACCAAAACTCCAGACAAAATACACACAAAGACAAATGCCCTTGGTTTCAAACCTTGCATCCAGAACTCTTATTTCTACCTACCTCTTCTCCTCCACGTTCCCTCCTTATGAATTAGGACTTTCATAGAGGATAGTTCCTATTAGATATACTTTATGCAGATGACACACACATTTTGCAGTTACCTGCACTCATGGACATTTCTGGCTAATTTCTGGAGCATTCAGTAAGATGGTTCTGACACCTGCTCCTCACAGTGTAAGGAAGTTATGGCCCTACATTTCTGTAGTCACAGCCATTTAAACAGATAAAGCTTACTTTACAGATTTGAAACTGAAATTTTACAGAATAAAACATGCAAATGACCATGAATTGACAAATTTTAAACAAAACTTATAAATGTATGTGCCTGTATCTACCGAGAGGCATCAGAGAAGCTACCCCATAAAACTTTTTTGAAACTTTTATCCAGGCCCATATTGCAAGTATAGATTAATGAAAATAACTGATTAAGTTCCCGGGTGCAGCAGACACTGGTTTGGAGCTAGAACACTGTATGCACAGTCAGCACACTCACTCACAAGCTCACTAATCCCTGTCTTTCCTTCTCATCCTCTTCTCTCATCCTCTCTTGGTCATTCCAGCCTTTTGACATTTTAATAGGTTTTTCCAGAGCAGCCTAGAAATGTTTGACCCATTTTCAGGGGTCCAGAAGACTTGCCGTTTTTACTTTCCGGGTTGTGGCTGATTTATTGGAAACTGCAAAACTGCCTCGTGGCTTATAAATGTTTCTACTTTCTCAGACATTTCAAACTTAGACAAGAAGACGTCATCGGTCATGCCTTCTGTTAGATTCTCTTAACCTCCATTTCTCCTCCTTCTTTTGTTAAAGTCAAGAGAGATGGCTAGTTGGACTAAGTTAAATTTAGATTTTTATTTCTGCCCTTCTGACTGCAGCCCTTACCCCCGAAATTGTGAGCTCACAGCACAATTTATGCTCCCTAGAAAGAGGGATTGTTTTTGTTTGTTGAAAGTCAATAGCTTTTCTCAGCAACTGAGCATTCATCCCCACTGTTGACCTGAAATAATGTGGCAAATCATTTATCCATCAAATCCATTTTAATGGAAAAAATCTGTACAAATCTTCCTGTAGTGCTGCTGGCTGTTAGGCATCTTTTGTCAAAGTTTCTATGCTAGTGTATGTAGCAGATCCAATATTATTCTCATGGTCCATTATAGTCATTAGCTAGGAGGAGCTGCAGAAAGAAATTAAATAGTCTTATTTACTTCCCTGTAGGAGTTCACAGTCTAAGAGATAATGTCTGTCTTTTAATATATGGTAAATAGGAATAGACACAAGCTAGAATATTAAATTAAAATGTGAACATATAGGTCAAAGGTCAAACATTTTATCATTATCATATCCCCTCAACATTTTGCCGGTGGCATAGTTTTAATGAATGCCTGAATAGATAAATGAAGAAAGAACATGGTATGGATTGAGAAGAATGGGACTCAACAAGGCAGCATGTTATGGAGGAATCAAAGAAAGAATGATGCTGCATGGTACCGAATAAAAAGAAATAGTATTTAAAGGCAGAGAGCAAGCCTTCAGAGACAAGAGAAGAATTCAGTGGAATCATTCCACAGTGCATGAAGGAGAGGTAGGATAAGGGACAAGCTAAGGCACAGCTGTGTTGGTGATGGTGTGAGGGTGACCCTGGTAAAGCCATTCTGCGAGATCCAGCCCCGGAATGGGTTCACGTCTAAAGACCTTCACCTAGAACAAGAGTATTCACCTTTACTCATGCCTCTGGAAAGATGTAAAGAAGAGCCCATTGTATGTGGTATGCATGAGTTCTGTCCACATCCCCCTCCGTCTCCTCTCCTCTATCACTCTTCAACCCCCAAGGGCTGTTGATTCTTTCTGACCCAGATTTCTCTCTCTGCTGGAGGCTGTGTGGACTCTTTTCTGCCTCCTGCTCCCACATCCCTGGCCCAGGCCTGGGACCCTGACACCACGCACACCTCCTCGGCATGGGCTTCTTGGGCAGGAAACAGAGTTTGTTTTCTATTCTGACTAATTTTTCAGGACAATTCACTCCTCCATTTTTGTCCACTTTTTTCCTCAGAAAGCACAGGGTTGGGGAGGAGTTCAGAAAAGAAGGTTAAAAAGGCAATGCCATATTTGATAATTCTGGGTTAACATTTTTGTGTGTGAGAACTTATTTTTTCACCTCCTTTAGGGGAGATATTAGCTCTAAAACTACCTAGTAAAAAGGTATGGGGAGTCTATTCGTGCAAAACATGGTAGGTTAGGACAGATAAGCAAAGAGTAACTATGTAAGTTAGCTTTATAAAAAGAAAAAAAAGGTCAAATTCTGTAATATTAAAGACCATGTGTTGCATACAAATTTTTGTGTAGTTCTATCAATATGAAGTCAATTTTATTATGTCAAAAAAGAAAAAGGCAATGCCTGTGTTCTCTGTCATGAAATCAGAGTGGAGAGAAATTGTTAGACACTATTACACACACACACACACACTCACACACAGGAATAGTTTTGTCCCTTCATTAATATTAAGTATATCCAAACCTGATACAATATTTAATATAAATTTCTTCATATTTTTAGGCCAAAAATGTCAGATGTGCAAAAATGAAGCTCTGAGTTTCTATGACTAAACTCAGAGCTCATGATTCTTCATAAAATGAGAAGCATTTCAGTTTGCTAGTTCAGTGCAGCTTGGTTTAAAAATCAGGCACTTTTCTTTAAAATACAGTCCTAATCACTTAAGAATTCTTACTCATTCACCCTTTTCCCCTTCTGCCCGAGAGCGTTCAGGTTCAGAGGCAGCTTCTGAAATGTCAAAGTGAAAGGCAGGTGGAGAAATGAACATCTACAGTAACTTCGTCAGCTTCTTGTGAGATTTAACTCATTCGTCTGGATGTTGGCATCAGTACCAAGGCATTCCAACACTTCCATATTCTCCAACGGGTTTTTACATGCTTTCCTAGGGCCTTACTACATCTTAAATGTATTTTTCCCTGACTATATAAAATACATAAAACATGTAGTATAGAATACAAAGTTTTTGTTTAATATCGTGAATACTGGCTTGCACTCCACAAATATCCAACTCATATCTCTACTTCTCATTCCCAAAAGAGTCTTTTGATCTACTCTGTGCCTGTATTTACACTCTTAATATTTCTCCTGTATTATTTTCTAACTCACTGTTTTCTTTGGGCAAAACTGCCCAATGCTTTGGGAATCAATTTGCCAATAAGGTAATAAATAAAACATAACAGAAAATGTTGTTAAGAGAAGTACATACAAGATTGGACAAAGTGTTTATTCACATGGGTCATTTAATCAAATGGAAGGCACCGTCTCTAGAAGTACAGTCAGTACTCTGTAATCAGTAAGTAACTTTGTGACACAAGGCTGTTACAGAGAAATGAGAGATTTTACTTGGCACCTTTGGTAAAACGTTCTAAAACAACAGAAAAACAGCATACATATAAATAATTTAAATTTGAATATTGTTTCCAAAAAGTCAAAGCATAGTATCTATAAGAATATCATTTACTCTCTCTGTTTTAATATATTTATGTTTTAGTCAGTAACACTACCCATGGTAAGTTTTTTGCACAGGTATATATTCATTACTTTATTTCTTGGATTTTCCTTTATGAAGGGCACAAAAAGAGTAGAATGAAATGCTCCAGAAGGTGCAAGTTGCATCACTGAAAATGCATCAGAGATGCCCTCAACTCTCAGCACATTATTAATCTCCCTACAAATTGCAGAACCATGATCATGTTATCTAGAAAAGACTTGCCCAGAACATCTTTGAAATAAGAATGTTATTTTATTCCTGCAGTCAGTTATTAACTCAAGTATTAACTAAAAGAGATACATAATTGAAAATGAGCTCTTTGGCCAACATTGCATGCATTATGTAAAACCCATTACTAATGGCTTCTAATATGACTAGAAATGGTATAACAACTAACCACAGGAAAATAAAAAATAGTTCCAATACATTTATGAAAAGATAAATGATTCACTTTCAGCTGGATTAAGTCATATCCTTCTACTGGATAAATCACTTTCTGGTATAAATGAAATGTACATTTGTAAACTGCATTAACTCTAAAAATAACACAGACAATCATGCGCATTCTGGAGTTGCAATATTGGTGCACTAAATAGGGTTTGCACTAGAGAGCAAAAGAATTCCATACATATAATATGCATAAAGTTTTGTTTGTTGTTTCCCAAGAAAAGGTAAATTCCATTACCAACTGTCAATATATAGAAACCCAGCTCATCTAAGAAAATAGGTTTTTGTTCACTTGACTAATACAGATGTATGGTCTAGATTCTAAATCTAAAATCCAACCTCTCTTTAGGGTTTTTACCATGATCGGATGACAAACTATAGCTGTGGCAAATACTGATTATTCCACCACTAGCTTTACTGAATAACTAATCCTAATTTCAAATGTCTCTTTTTATCTCTTTCTTGCCTTAATTTTCTCTTTTCATCCTTTCCTCCCCTTATTCCAAAATACTCTGAGTCTCCTTAGTCTGGTTGTTCTGTAGACAAAATTTGTAGTACCTAGAATTATGAATCTGATAAAAGGGCTCATGTCCTTTAAGGAAACAAAGACTTGGTCGCTGACAATACTATGACCAGCCTCAGGATCCATTTGGGGGTATTTACAGAACTGGGGCCCTAACTAGCTGAAGCCAGAGTCGGGAGAGAAGGGCCACATGTGACAGCCATTAAAGAGGCCATCATAGCACCACCACTTAAAAATACTGTTCTAAATGTAATGTTTCAGATACATGGACAATTATTCACTCTCCCTTTTCTTCAACTAATATTTGTTTGAGTTCCTATAATATGCCTCATATCAAAGTAGGTATCAGAAATCTGTGGGGCACAAAACAGGAAAGAGACCTTGTCTATGGGAATTTATATTGTGGGGGCAATATTCAAATAACAAAAAATAAATAAACTAATAAATAATATGTTCCAGATAGTAATAAGTGGTGTGAAGAAGAAGAAAAAGGAGGAGGGGGAAGGGAGGGAGGCCAGGGGGAGGAAAACAGTGTAATAGCGTGATACCCAGCAAGAATGCAGAGGGCCTTTAGAAAGAGTGATCCCAACGTCTCTCTAAGGGAGAGATATTTATGCTAAGACCTTACTAATGGTGAACAGCCAGCCGCGACTCTGAGGGAAAAACAATCCGTGCATCCAAGTAGATGGAATAGCTAACTCAAAGACCCTAAAGTAAGACCAAACTTAGCACATCCAAAGGATAATCAGTGTTGCTCAAATTAATGGAAGCAGAAAATGTGGAAAGAAACCAAGTCAGTAAATAAGAGTGGCTCATTCATGCAAGGTTGAAATGACAGGGTAAAACGTTTGGATTTTATTCTGTGTACAATGGGGTGACAGAAAAGGCTCGAAAGATCTAATTTCGGGATCTAATTTATTTTTTAAAGCTCCCTCTGGCTGTTGTAGGGAGAATGGGGTTGAAAAGAGACAAGAACAGGTTAAAAAGCAGGGAGTCAACCTGAGATAATTGCAGCTAAAAAACGACAGTGGCTGACACTATGGGGGGAAAGCAGAGAGGAGGAGACATTGACACAATCAGGATAGCTATGGAGGACAAGTCGCCAGCCCTTGCAGAAGGATAACAGCAGAGAGGTGAGGAGCAACAAGAGAGAGAATCCTTTATCCCTAAAAGTTGAGAGAATGCAAAAGGAATTGTAAAAGCTAAAGGAATTTCCTTTTCAAGAAGAGAAGAGTATGTAGGAAAATGGTCATATGATCTGCAGCTTCTCTGCTTAATAACTCAATTCCAGGGGAATGGCGCTTCCTCTTAGCCATCACAGGTGAGCATCCACCCCATTCACTGGCCCAGTGAGCTGCGCACAGACGGGCAGGTCAGCAGGCAGCCACGCAGTCAGCCCAGGCGGCAAGAGCAGCAACAAGTATGACCGAAGAAGAGAAAATGAATCCTTTCTCACTATGTAACCTAGTGAACTGAACTAGTAACCACCGTCCTTCACAGGCTTTCCTCTTACTTTGAGATGGCAGCAGGGCCAGAAAGTCAGCCACACAAACCCACGGATGGCTGTGTTCATTAGAAATCAGTCATGAAAGGCTTATGGGTGGGGCTGCTCTACAAAAGATTAAGACAAGTATTAACTAATTGCTGATAGACATTAATAAGAAGAGAAAGGCATAAGCAATATCCCCCTGTATCAGAGGGTCTTAGCCTCAAAGTGGACCACACGGGACTCAGTATCCTGGCCAATATTCGGCCCATGGTGCTTATGCTTTCACGGATTGGTGGTTGAATGGATGGAATAGATTCTATTAAATATATTCTTAACACAGTTGTTAGTTACAATAGAAATAACCTGGAAATTAAGACCAATAGACTTAGAAAGAAGGAAATTCACATTTAGTATATAGGTTTAGACTTCCGTGAAAGACAGTGAAGGACTGTTTCACTTATACACTAGCTTCATCTAATCATACCACAAAGCCTAGGAGGGAGATTCACTACTACACGTGCTCTAGAAGAGGAAACTGGGAAGTTACAAAACCTGTGAAATCCACCATGCACAACTGAGAAGTTGCATGAATCACCCTCCCTGCCTGGCAGCAGCCACAGCGAGCATAGCTGTCAGCATCCAGTACAGGCATGAGGACCAAGCCTTGGCAACTGCTGCTGTCTGAGAGTGTAGTAAGTGTTGAGGAGGTTAAATAGTCTTCCAATAATAAAAGTTTTAACACCTAGAACCTTTACAGGCCATTTAATAAATTGAAAAAGTTAAAATATCTACTGAAGTTTTTTTAATATCTCATTTTGAAAAATTTCAAGATTACAAAAATATTAATAGTACAGTGAGCACCCATATAAATTTTACAGTTCACGTTTTCCCACGTTTGCTATCTCTTATCACATATACATAGCTTTTCTTGCTAAATGATTTGAGAGTAAGTTGCAGACAGTATGACCCTCAATCCTAAATACTCGTCTGTGTCTCTTAAGAATTACATTCCCTTAGGCCTCATACAATTACTAAATTCAGGAAATCTAACATGGATAAAAAAAAGACTATCTACCATAAAATCCGTATTTGTATTTCATCCATTGTCCTAACTATAACCCTTGTAAAGACAATGCCATGAGTTCTGCAAAAGATTCCTCAGTCTGGATTTGTCTGATCCAAGAGTCCTCTGTTACATATACCTCAAAGTATACCTTTTGCAAACACAAGACTGTTAGAAGAATTGTCATAGAAATATACCAGAGGAAAGATACATGCTGTGTTTGGGGGCTGATTCTCCTGTTAAAGCGTCTCTTCCCATTCGAATCAACTTTTCCTTAAAATTATGACCACAGGATTTCCTATTTTCACAGCTCACTTGTTCTTGCCAACCTTCAAACAAAAACACCGAATTTATCCATCCTAACTTTCAAAGCCATTTCTGAAGTCTTAGCCTTAAAAGCCTTGCCTTCACCTGCAGCAGTCACGTGCAGGGTTCCTTTACCCGCATACCCTCATGGCTCTCATGCTCCCCTCCAGGCTAGACGTCTGTGTTGTTGTGCTCAGCAATCTCTTCTGTATTAGAAATGCATTCTACAGGCAATAAAGAGAAAGACCAAGCAATGATGGCTTAAACAAGTAAGAATTTATTTTTCTCCCGTAAACACAGTCCAGATGTAACTGTTTGCTGGCATTAGATCAGCTGTTGAGACATGCCATTAGGGTCTTAGGCTCTTTCAACCTTCCCATTCCACCTCCCAACGTGTATTGGTCATTATGTTAAACACTTCCCTCGCAATGCAGTGATGGCTACTGCAGCTCCAGACAGTAAGGCCAAGCTCAAAGCAGGAAGAAAGGGAAGAGCGGCATGATGTGGATAAAATGAGAGTTCCTGTGGCCAGGATTCTCCCCTGGCCCTGGTTGACTAGCTCACTGCACACCTGTGGGCAATACATGGCTGTTGACTCTATATAAAGAGCTCCGCCCAGTGCTCTGGGCGCGACACGGTGGTATGGCTGCAAGGCTGCAGGAGAGCAGAGCAGAGGCTGGAGTGGTGGCAGCGCTGAGGACAGAGGCCCAGAGGATGGCTGTGTGGGACAACTGTGCAGAGAGGCCCAGAGGACGGCTGTGAGGGACGACTGTGCAGAGAGGCCCAGAGGACGGCTGTGAGGGATGACTGTGCAGAGAGGCCCAGAGGACGGCTATGTGGGACAACTGTGCAGAGAGGTCCAGAGGATGGCTATGTGGGACAACTGTGCAGAGAGGCCCAGAGGACGGCTGTGAGGGATGACTGTGCAGAGAGGTCCAGAGGACGGCTATGTGGGACAACTGTGCAGGCAGAGACCAGCTTGCTGCATACAGACTCGCTCTGAGTGAACGGAATTTTAGTGACTGACCTGCCACCTGGAAATAAAGTTGGGTATAACCCTTTCACCCCAAGAACAGTTTTGCTGTCAATTTCTTTGGTCACATTGAATCCATAGCGAACTTGCCCGGAGCTGAAACCCATTGGCAAGACACATGAATGTCTACTTTCCCTTTTTATCAGGAAAGCAATGGCTTTTGCAGCAATTCCCCAAGAAGACTTCCACATCCTATATTTCATTGGTCAGAATTTGGTCACAAAGCCCCGCCTAACTGCCCAGGCAGCAGGGAGTGTGGGCCAACAGGGTTTCCAGTACTACCAAGGCCAGTCATCTCCTCTTCTAGGCCTGAATGCACTGTGACCACCAGCTCTGAAAGATTTCAAGAGAGGGACAGGTGACACCGGAAGAGATGTGGTCAGAGATGAAGTCGGTTCCAAGGCATAATTACATCCATCATGAAAAAAGTGAAAAAAGAAGATACGCAGGGAAACTGTCATAAACCAAAAAAAAAAGGGAGACAGAAACAAGAATGATTTTTCATGGGCTCATAAGAATATGGGAGGGAATAGCAGAGACACAGTGGTTAAGAACGTGTACTATGAAATCAGACAGACCTGAATCTGAATCTCAGATGGCCACTTACTCATTCTGTAATCCCCAAGCAGTTTACTCCTCTGTGCCTTACCTTCTAAACTGAAAAGTCATATTAATAATTATTTAATAGAGTTGTTATAAGGATGAAATTAAATACAGCATGTAAAGTGCTTAGCCTGGTGCCTAAAACATAGTAAATGCTCAAAAACATGAAAGAAAAAACAGAGTGAAAGGTTAATGTAATGGACTCAGATATAAAAAGTAGTTGCAGCCAGCTGGGGATGCTTTGACCATAGGCTTAAGTGTAATCAAAAGGAATCCATTAAAAATTTATTACCTGGATGTGAGTTAATACAGATGGGAATCACAGCTGAGAGAGTACAATTAAAAATGAGGTGCTGAACAGATAGCTCTTAAGAAGAAATACAACTACCCTTGATTGAAGATTTTTACTTCTTGGTTGCACTACTAGTGTAATCAATAAAACTGCTGTCACACCAATGAGTGGGTGTAAATGTGATGGTTGGAGAGGTGAGGAAAGAGTTTTGTCATAGTTAGAAACGTATGCTAGAAATGTATAAATACAAAATTCGGAAAATTTAGAAATCTCGGCAACAGTATTGCTGGGAATTATGTACATTCATTCAAAAATTCTTACTGTACCCTTATCATGGCAGAATACTAAGCCCTAAGCAATGTTTATAATAACATCTCAGCCAACTGAAGAACACTTATCCTAAAACCTCAAAAATTTTGATTCTTGAGAATCCAGGCATTAAGGGAAAAGTCTTAACCTGTGGGTTTGAAGAGAGGAGGAATAAAATAATCACCCAGGAGTCTGGGATAGTTCATGGAAGGGGCAACAACTTCTGGGCTTCATTAAAGGCCCCCAGCGTTCGGGTCCTGACGTGACATGGATCATGTGCTTTACTCCGTCATGTTTAGCCACATAAGCGCATGTCCAAGAGAAACAGAGTTGTACGTAACTGAGGTTGTGGCTTTGTCACAGAAGTTAGTCTAAAAGGGATATGTTTTAAATGCTGCAAATTAAGAAAAGACAAATTCATAAATCTCAACTATTATTTTTTGGAAAGCTGCTTATTTACTCAGTAAAACTTTGCACAGTGCCTCCCAGGAATAGCCCATCAGTGAGCAGCCAGAATGAACCAAGCAGCTCTCCCCCATCTGCTGGATGGACTAATCCTGCAGTTTGCTTAAAGTGTTTCCTTCCTCCAGAAAGGATTTACATGGTAGCAGTTTAGTAGCCTTTGAATGGATAAAGGTTGGAATTCATCTCAGTGATCTATAATTCTGGAAATAACCCATTTAAAATGTATTTTGAAGTCTACAATGCTTTATTTAAATCTGTTTTTAAAAATATACACAATAGAATATGTCATTTTTAAAATGTAGCTCTAATTACTCACACTGGAAAATGTAGAACTTAAACATATGTGAAACAAATAGTACAACTCCTTTTAGGAACTTAGAGCAGAATCATGGAACTTCTTTTGTTTCCTTATCATTAAAATTAACTTAAATGCCCACTTCTGCATAAAGTAGAAAACTTAATCTACTTCTAGGTAATCCAGTCTTCTGTTTTATTCCAACTTTTTTCCTTCAATATGTTTTGCATTAACATTTTGCCAGCTCAAGGCCCTCCATCTCCTAGGTCTCCACTCCAGGACTGATCTAAGTTGGGCCATTCTTTTTGTGTCATCTAGGCTCTGGTGGGAGGGGCAACTGCTTGTGGCCCTCTGTGTCCACCACTGGGTCATTCATAAAGGAAGCTGCACACCCATCCTCAGTTCTTGGGCCTGTGCCCCATAATATCCGTTACAGAGGTGTCTGCTCCCCCAGGCTTTCCTGAAGCATGCATTACATGCATCTTCTGGTCAGTCTGCATCTTCTACCTCCATGCATGACACCCCTCTCAGTCAGCTAGCTCATTATTGGCTACCTCTGTCCCTTCTGGAGAGCACAGTATTCAGGACTCTCTTCCATTCCAGTCCAGGATTTCAAAAAATAAGAGATTGTAAAAAAAGGGCTCTTGGGAACATACCACATCTCATTTTCTATTCTATTGTAGCAACACTATGTGATGGGGGGTGAAGAAGGTCTGCTGAGGTTTATGATCTCTTTGCTTCCTACTACTTTTTGATCCTGTCTCCATATTGTCTGTCTGGTCTCAGCTCAAGGGAATGGAGGTTCCCTCTAATCCATTTCCTCCCCCACTTCTGATAGATACCTGTATCTTTGGGAGGCAGGTAAACTGACTCATCCTATGCTGAATCAGTGAAGTTTCTATCAGAGACACAGAACCAGTAGGAAATATGTGCATATTGATTTTCCTTTACCTAATAATGATTTTTGTTTACATTATTTACATATATACTTATATGTATGTGTGTAAATGGATACATTTTTATAGATCAATATATATGGATATACAATGATTTATTTCAAGGAACTGGCTTACTCATACGTGGGGTCTGGCTGGGTGAGTCTGAAATCCATAAGGCTAAAAACTCTCAGGAAGGAGCTGACACTTTGACCCAAGTTTTGCAATTAAGGCTTTCAACTGATTAGATGAGGTCCACCCACATTATCTAAGATAATCTCCTTTACCTACAGTGAACTGATAGTAGATGTTATCCACATGTACAAAATGCCTTCACAGTAACACCTAAGTTAGTGTTACATTGAAAAGCTGGGTACTATCGTCTAGCCAAATTTGACACATAAAACTAACCATCAAATATGCATTCTTCTCACTCCATGGTTCATGTGTAAACTTTATGTTCTAAATCTTCCACACAGATCAGCCTTTTGGAGCTTAAGAAACCCAATCTCTATCAAAAATACTGGCTCTTGCAATGGAAACCCAAGCTTTCTATAATATTGCTTCAGAGGATTCTGGGAAGATGGTGGAGTAGAAAGAGCCTGAATTCATTCTCCCACCTACACAACTAATCTACTCTTACACACTGAGCATTTCATCCAGAAGAAGAACAGGGACTGAAGCGAACACCCCTATACAATGAGGGACAGAAAAACCACACACACAGACACTAAAAAACAACCCAGCAGGAGAGACAGAGAAACAGTAACTGGGGTATTCCACCCCCAGCACAATGACCGGCAGAGGGGAGAGGGTGGAGGTAACCCTGACAGAACTAGGCATGGACTCCCTGCACTGAGGTGCAGGAAAAAAAGCCTAGCTGCTTTAAGTGCAACTAGGCCACAAGCGAAAGAACCCAAATTTCGAACTAAACATCCACTGCTTGGCAAGGAGACTGTTGGAGGCATTGCAGGATCAGAGCAGCTACAGTGCCATTGTCTGTGCTTCCTGCACACATCTTAGTGCAGCCAAGAGCAAGATCCGGACACACAAACCAATCTCAGATTCAGTCTACATAGTGGCCTGCAGGAGATCCTGCAGTCCTGCCTTGCTGCCCTTTCTTAGCAACCAGTCCAGCCCCCAGAGAAGCACCAGAAAGTTCCCCAGCTCACAGGAAGTGTGCACAAAACTGTGGGCTGGTGCTGCCAAGGCAACTCCCCAGAGCACCTTGGGGGAACAGACATGCAAGGCTGATACCTGGCCCCCAGTGGAGCCTTGCAAGCAGTGATGCAGGAATTCCCCAGAGCAGCCAAGAGCACACAAGGTCCATACAGGAACAAAGAAGACATTAGTCAGAGAAGGACATTGCATAATAATAAAGGGATCAGTCTAACAGAATATAACAATCATAAACATCTATGTACCCAACATAGGAACACCTAAATATATAAACCAAATACTAACATACCTAGGGAAGAAACTGACAGCATCACAAAAAGAGGAGGGGACTTTAACACCCCACTTAAATCAATGGCTAAAGCATCCACACAGAAAATAAAAAAGGAAACAGTAGCATCGAATGACATATTAGACCAGATGGACTTAACAATATATACAGAACGTTCTACCCAAAAGCAACAAAATACATATTTTCTCAAGTGTATGTGGAATTTTCTCCAAAATAGATCACATATCAGGGCACAAAATAAGCCTCAACAAATTTAAGAAGACTGAAAATTTATCAAGCATCTTCTCAGACCACAGTGGTATGATACTAGAAATGAATTGCAAGGACAAAAACTGAACAAAATAACACAAAACATGTGGAGACTAAACAGCATGCTTCTCAAAAAATCAATGGATCAAGTAACAGATCAAAGAGAAAATCAAACAATACATGGAGACAAATAGAAAACAGAAACACAACAGTTCAAAGTATGTGGGATGCTACAAAAGTGGTTTTAAAAGGGAATTACATGGCAATATAGGCCTACCTCAAGAAATAAAAACAATCTCAAATAAACAATCTAACCTTAAAACTAAAGGTACTAGAAAAATAACAAAGCCCAAAATTAGTAGAAGGAAGGACATAATAAAGATCAGAGTGGAAATAAATAAAAGACTAAAAGAACAGTAGAAAAATCAATGAAACCAAGAGCTGGTTCTTTGAGAAGATGAACAAAATAGACAAATGCTTAGCCAGACTTAACAAGAAAAAAAGAGAAAGGGCACAAGCAAAATCAAACTGAAAAAGGAGAAGTTACAACCAACACCAACAGACATACAAATAATTATAAGAGAATTCTACAGAAAAAAGTACACCAATAAATTGGACAACTTAGAAGGAATGTATAAATGTATAAATTCCTTGAAACATACAATCTTCCAAGAATGCCCCAGGAAGAAGCAGAAAATCTGAACAGACCAGTTACTAGTAATGAAATTGAACTTGTAATCAAAACACTCCCAATAAACAAAAGTCCGTACAGATGGCTTCACAGCTGAATTCTATCAAACATTCAAAGATGAGCTAATACCTTTCCTTCTTAAAGTATTCCAAAAAAATGTAAGAGAAGGGAGTACTTCCAAATTCATTCTATGAGGCCAGTATTACTCTAATACCAAAATCAGACAAAGACACCACAAAAAAAAGAAAACTACACATCAATAACTCTGATGTACATGGATACAAAATCCTCAACAAGACATTAGAAAAATGAATTCAAAACTACATCAAAAGAATCATTCATTATGACCAAGTGAGATTTATTCCAGGGATGCAAGGATGGCACAATATTCATAAATCAATCAATGTGATACACCGCATTAACAAAAGGAAGGATAAAAACCATACACTCATCTCCATAGATGTTGAAAAAGCATTCGGCAAAATTCAACATCCATCCATGGTAAAAACTCTCAGCAAACTGAGTATAACAGGAACATACTTCAACATGATAAAAGCCATACATGACAAACCTACAAGTAACATCATACTCAATAACAAAAAGCTAAAAGCTTTTCCTCTAAGATCAGGAACAAGTCAAGGATACCCACTCTCACCACTTTTATTCAACATAGCCCTGGAGGTCATAGCCACAGCAATCAGAAAAGATAAATAAATAAAAGCCATCCAAATTGGTAAGGAAGTAAAGCTGTCACTATTTACAGATGTCATGATAAAATACAGAGAAAACCCTAAAGATTCCATAAAAGACTATTAAAATTAATTAATGAATTCAACCAAGTTGCAGGACACAAAATCAATATACAGAAAATCCATTGTATTGCTGTATACAAACAACAAACTAACAAAAAGAGAAATCAGGGAAACAATTCCATTTACAATTGCATCAAAAAGAGTAAAATACCTAGGAATAAACCTAACCAAGAGGTGAAAGACCTGTACTCTGAAAACTATAAGACACTGATGAAAGAAATTGAAGAAGGCACAATTAAATTAAATACACTCCACACTTCATGGATAGGAGGAATTAATATTGTAAAAATGGCCATTCTGTCTATATTCATGAGCAACATATCTGATAAGGGGTTAACGTCCAAAATATATTACTAACTCACAAACCTCAACATCCAAAAAGCAAATAGCCTGATTGATAAATGGACAGAGGATCTGAACAGATACTTCTCCAAAAAAGAAATTCAGATGGCCAACAGGCACATGAAAAGATGCTCCACACTGCTAATCAGAGAAATGCAAATTAAAACCACAATGAGATATCACCTCACACCAGTTAGGATGGCCAACATCCAAAACACAAGGAAAAACAAATGCTGACAAGGTTGCAGAGAAAGGGGAACCCTCCTACACTGTTGGTGGGAATGTAAATTAGTTCAACCATTGTGGAAAGAAATATGGAGGTTCCTCAAAAAACTCAAAATACAAATACCATTTGACCCAGGAATTCCACTCCTAGGAACTTACACAAAGAATATAATTTCTCAGATTCAAAAAGACATATGCACCCCTATGTTTATTGCAGCACTATTTACAATAGCCAAGAAACGGAAGCAACCTAAGTGTCCATCAGTAGATGAATGGATAAAGAAGATGTGGTATATACACACAGTGGAATATCATTCAGCCATAAGAAGAAAATAAATCCTACCATTTACAATAACATGGATGGAGCTAGAGGGTATTATGCTTAGTGAAATAAGCCAGGCAGAAAAAGACAAATACCAAATGATTTCCCTCATTTGTGGAGTATAACAACAAAGCAGAACTGAGGGAACAAAACAGCAGCAGACTCACAGACTCCAAGAACAGACTAGCATTTACCCAAGGGAAATGGGGTGGGGAGGGTGAGTGGGGAGGGAGGGAGGGAGAAGGGGATTAAGGGGTATTATGATCAGCACACATAATGTGGGGGGGGGGCACAGGGAAGGCAGTATAGCACAGAGAAGACAAGTAGTGACTGTATAGCATCTTCTACATTGATGGACAGTGACTGCAATGGGGCATATTGGGGGCACTTGGTAATATGGGTGAGTGGAGTAACCACAATGTTGCTCATGTGAAACATTCATAGGAGTGTATATCAATGATACCAATAAAAAAATGGCCATTATGTCCAAAGCAAGCTACAAATTCAACACAATTCCTATCAAAATACCAATGGCATTTTTCAATGAATTAGAGCAAATCATCCTAAAATTTAAATGGAACCATAAAAGACCTGGAATAGCCAAAGTAATATTGAGAAAGGATAAGAAAGCTTGAGGGTATCATGTTCCTGATTTCAAGCCATACTACAAAGCTACACTGATTAAAACAGTATGGTACTGGTATAAAAACAGAACCATAGATCAATGGAACAGAACAGAGAGCCCAGCAATAAACCCACACATATATGGTCTATTAATATATGACAAAAGAGGCAAGAATATTCAATGGGAAAAAGTCTTCAATAACTGGTGTTAGGAAAACTGGCCAGCTGCGTGCAAGAGAATGAAACTGTATTACTGTCCAACTCCATAAACAAAAGTAAACTTTGAATGATTTAAAGACCTAAATGTAGGACATGAAACCATAAAATTCTTAGAAGAAAATATAGGCAAGAATCTCATGAAGATCAGCATGATTGATTTTTTTCTGGACTGGTGTCCCCAGACAAGGGGAACAAAAGCAAAAACAAACAAGTGGGACTACATCAAACTAAAAAGCTTCTGTACATCAAAGGAAACCCTCAACAGAACAAAAAGGACAACTTACTATATGGGAGAACATATTTTCAAATTATATTTCCAATAAGGGGCTATCATCCAAAATATATAAAGAACTCATATGACTCAACACCAAAAAATAATAATAATAACCTGAGTAAAAAATGGGCAGAGTACTTGAATAGACATTTTTCCAAAAAAGTAATACAGATGGCCAACAGGTTTATGAAAAGAAGCTCCACATTGCTAATCATCAGGAAATGCAAATCAAAATCACAATGAGATATCACCTCACACCAGTCAGAAGTGCCACTATCCCAAAGACAAGAAATAACAAGCATTGACAAGAATGTAGTGAAAGGGGAAACCCTCCTACACTGTTGGTGGCAATGCCAACTGGTACAGTCACTGTGGAAAGCAGTATGGAGGTTCCTCAAAAAAATAAAAGTAGAAATACCATATGACACAATTCCACTACTGGGAATTTACCCAAAGAAAACAAAAATCACTAATTCAAAAAGATACATGCACAGCTATGTTCATGGCAGCATCATTTACAATAGGCAAGATATGGAAGCAACTCAAATGCCCATCAGTAAAGGAATGTATAAGAAGATTTCAGCCATAAAAAAAGGAAATCTTGCCATTTGTGACAACATGGATGAACCTAGACGGTATTATGCTCAGTGAAATAATCCAGGCAAAGAAAAACAACTACCATTTGATTCCACTTATATGTGGAATCTAAAAAACAAAAAAAATAGACCCATAAATATGAACAACAGACTGTTGATTACTATGGGGTGGGGTAAAGGGATGGGTGAAAGAGGTGAGAGGGATAAAGTGCTACAAAGTGCAAATTGTAAAAAAAAGTTAATCACAGGAGTAGAAGAACAACTTACAGGCTCTAACCAATAACATTGTAATATTTTGGTATGGTATATGGGAACTATACTTACTGTGGAAAGCATCTAGTGATGTATGTAATTATTAAGTCACTATGTTGTTGTAAAAGAGATAATATTGCTTCAGCTAAAAGTTTGTAAGTTAACCCAGTTGGATAAGTGTTTCTTGGATTGTCAGCTGTAATTGCCCTCCCCAGGAAGCAATGAATATAACTGAATACATGAGTGAAGGGTCCAGGCATCAAAACAGTTCAGGGGAAGAAAAAGACTCATCATTATCTCCAAATGTTATCCCATCAACTTTTTTTTTCTTTTACTACTACAAATAAACAATTACATAAGCAACATTATGGTTACTAGACTCCCCCTATTATCAAATCCCCACCACGTACCCCATTGCAGTCACTGTCCATCAGCGTAGTAAAATGCTATAGACTCCACTACTTCTCTTCTCTGTGTAATACTGCCTTCCCTGTATCACCCCATCCTACCAACACCCCTGCTACATTATGTGTGCTAATTGTAATAGCCCTTTTTCCCACTTATCCTTCCCTTCCCACCCATCTTCGCCAGTCCCTTCCCTTTGGTAACTGTTAGTCCATTCTTGGGTTCTGTGAGTCTGCTGCTGTTTTGTTCCTTCAGTTTTTCTTTGTTTTTATACTCCACAAATGAGTGAAATCGTTTTGATACTTGTCTTTCTCCTCCTGGCTTATTTCACTGAGCATAATACCCTCTAGCTCCATCCATGTTGTTGCAAATGGCAGGATTTCTTTTCTTCTTATGGCTGAATAATATTCCATTGTGTATATGTACCACCTCTTCTTTATCCATTCATCTACTGATGGACACTTAGGTTGCTTTCATTTCTTGGCTATTGTAAATAATGCTGTGATAAACATGGGGGTGCATATGCCTTTTTCAAACTGGGCTGCTGCATTCTTAGGGTAAATTCCTAGGAGTGGAATTCCTGGGTCAAATGGTATTTCTATTTTGAGTGTTTTGAAGAACCTCCATACTGCTTCCCACAATGGTTGAACTAATTTACATTCCCACCAGCAGTGTAGAATGGTTCCCTTTTCTCCACATACTTGCCAACATTTGTTGTTTGTCTTTTGGATGACGGCCATCCTCACTGGTGTGAGGTGATATCTCATTGTGGTTTTAATTTGCACTCCTCTGATGACTAGCAGTGTGGAGCATCTTTTCATGTGCCTGTTGGCCATCAGAATTTCTTCTTTGGAGAAGTGTCTGTTCAGCTCCTCTGCCCATTTTTTAATTGGCTTATTTGCTTTTTGTTTGTTGAGGTGTGTGAGCTCTTTATATAATTTGAATGTCAACCCTTACTGGATATGTCATTTATGAATATATTCTCCCATACTGAAGGATGTCTTTTTGTTTTACTGATGGTGTCCTTTGCTGTACAGAAGCTTTTGGTTGATATAGTCCCATTTGTTCATTCTTGCTTTTGTTTCCCTTGCCTGGGGAGATATGTTCATGAATAAGTTGCTCATGTTTATGTACAAGAGATTTTTGCCTATGTTTTTTTCTAAGAGTTTTGTGGTTTCATGACTTACATTCAGGTCTTTGATCCATTTTGAGTTTACTTTTGTGTATGGGGTTAGACAGTAATCCAGTTTCATTCTCTTACATGTAGCTGTCCAGTTTTGCCAACACCAGCTGTTGAAGAGGCTGTCATTTCCCCATTGTATATCCATGGCTCCTTTATCATATATTAATTGACCATATATGGTGGAGTTTATATCTGGGCTCTCTATTCTGTTCCACTGGCCAATGATCTGTTCTTGTGCCAGTACCAAATTTTCTTGATTACTGTGGCTTTGTAGTAGAGCTTGAAGTCAGGGAGTGTAATACACCCTGCTTTATTCTTTCTTCTCATGACTGCTTTGGCTATTCAGGGGCTTTTGTGATTCCACATGAATTTTAGAACTATTTGCTCTAATTTGTTGAACAATACATAGGTACTTTGATAGTGATTGCATTGAATCTGTAGATTGCTTTAGGCAGGATGGCCATTTTGATATTATTAATTCTTCCTAGCCAAGAGCATGGGATAAATTTCCATTTATTAGTGTCCTCTTTAATTTCTCTTAAGAGTGTCTTGTAGTTTTCAGGGTATAGGTCTTTCACTTCCTTGGTTAGGTTTATTCCTAGGTATATTATTCATTTTGATGCAATTGTGAATGGAATTGTTTTCATAATTTCTCTTTCTGCTAGTTCATCATTAGCATATAGGAATGCAACCAATATCTGTGTATTAATTTTGTATCCCGCAACTTTGCTAAATTCAGATATTAGATCTAGTAGTTTTGGAGTGGATACTTTAGCGTTTTTTATCTACAATATCATGTCATCTACAAACAGGGACAGTTTGACTTCTTCCTTGCCCATATGAATGCCTTTTATTTATTTATTTTGTCTGATTGCCCTGGCTAAGACCTTAAGAACTATGTCGAATAAAAGTGGGAAGAGTGGGCATCCTTGTCTTGTTCCCAATTTTAAAGGAAAAGCTTTCAGCTTCTCGCTGTTAATGATAATGTTGACTGTGGGTTTGTCATATATGGCCTTTATTATGTTGAGGTACTTCCCTCTATATGCATTTTGTTGAGAGTTTTTATCATTAATGGATGTTGAATTTTGTTGAATGCTTTTTCAGCATCTATGAAGATGATCATGTGGTTTTTGTCCTTTCTGTTGATGTAGTGGATGATGTTGATGGATTTAGAATGTTGTACCCTCCTTGCATCCCTGGGATGTATCCCACTTGATCATGATGGATGATCTTTTTGATGTATTTTCAAACTCGGTTTGCTAATATTTTGTTGACTATTTTTGTATCTATCTTCATCAGGGATATTGGTCTGTAATTTTCTTTTTCGTGGTGCCTTTGCCTGGTTTTGGTATTAGAGTTATGTCGGCCTCATAGAATGAGTTTGGGAGTATTCCCTCTTCTTCTATTTTTGGAAAACTTTAAGGAGGATGGGTATTAGGTCTTCACTAAATGTTTGATAAAATTCAGCAGTGAAACCATCTGGTACAGGTGTTTTGTTCTTAGGTAGTTTTTTATTACAAATTCAATTTCTTTGCTGGTATTTGGTCTATTCAGATTTTCTGTTTCCTGGGTCAGCCTTGGAAGGTTGTATTTTTCTAGAAAGTTGTCCATTTTTTCTAGGTTATCCAGTTTGTTATCATATAATTTTTCATAGTATTCTCTCATAATTCTTTGTATATCTGTGGTGTCCATAGTGATTTTTCCTTTCTCATTTCTGATTCTGTTTATGTGTATAGACTCTCTTTTTTTCTTGGGAAGTCTGGCTAAGGGTTTATCTATTTTGTTTATTTTCTCAAAGAACAAGCTTCTGCTTTCATTGATTCTTTCTATTGTTTTATTCCTCTCAATTTTATTTATTTCCACTTTAATCTTTATTATGTCCCTCCTTCTACTGACTTTGGGACTCATTTGTTCTTCCTTTTCTAGTTTCATTAATTGTGAGTTTAGACTGTTCTTTGGGACTGTTCTTCTTTCTTGAGGTAGGTCTGTCTTGCAGTATATTTCCCTCTTGGCACAGCCTTCGCTGCATCCCACAGATTTTGTGGTGTTGAATTATTGTTGTCATTTGTTTGTATATATTGCTTGATGTCTGTTTTTATTTGGTAATTGATCCATTGGTTATTTAGGATCATGTTTTAAGCCTCCATGTGTTTGTGGGATTTTTTGTTTTCTTTGTGTAATTAATTTCTAGTTTCATACCTTTGTGATCTGAGAAGCTGGTTGGTACAATTTCAATCTGTTTGAATTTACTGAGGTTCTTTTTGTGGCCTATTATATGATCTATTCTTGAAAATGTTCCATGTGCACTTGAGAAGAATGTGTATCCTGTTGCTTTTGGATGGAGTGTTTTGTAGATGTCTGTTAGATCCATCTGTTCTAGTGTGCTGTTCAGTGCCTCTGTCTCTTTACTTATTTTCTGTCTGGTTGATCTGTCCTTTGGAGGGAGTGGTGTGTTGAAGGCTCCTAAAATGAATGCATTGCATTCTATCTCCCTCTTTAATTCTGTTAGTATTTCTTTCACATATGTAGGTGATCCTGTGTTAGGTGCATAGATATTTTTAGTAGTTATAACCTCTTGCTGGACTGACCCTTTTATCATTATGTAATGTCCTTCTTTGTCTCTTGTGACTTTGTTTTGAAGTCTATTTTATCTGATACAAGTACTGCAACTCCTGCTTTTTTCTCACTATTAGTTGCATGAAATATCTTTTTCCATCCCTTTACTTTCAGTCTGTGTATGTCTTTGAATTTGAAGTGAGTCTCTTGTAGGCAGGATATAAATGGGTCTTGATTTTTTATCCTTTCAGTAACTCTATGTCTTTTGATATGTGCATTCAGACCATTTACATTTAGGGTGATTTGCAATAGGTATGTATGTATTAGGGTGATAATTATGTACTTATTGCCATTGCAGGTTTTAAATTTGTGTTTACCAAAGGTTCAAGTGTATTTCCCTTACTATCTAACAGTCTTATTTAATTTACTTTGTATGCTATTACAAACACAACCTAAAGGTTCTTTTTTTTTTCCTCGTTTTTCTTCCTCCTCCATTCTTTGTATGTTATGAATCATATTCTGTACTCTTTGTCTAGCCCTTGGGTGACATCTGTTTACCCTTAGGAATACTTCCATCTATAGGATTCCCTCCAAAATGCACTGTAGAGGTGGTTTGTGGGAGGTAAATTCTCTCAGCTTTAGCTTATCTGAAAATTGTTTAATCCCTCCTTCAAATTTAAATGATAACCTTGCCAGGTAGAGTATATTCTTGGTTCAAGGCCCTTCTGCTTCATTGCATTAAATATATCGTGCCACTCCTTTCTGGCCTGTAAGGTTTCTGTTGAGAAGTCTGATGATAGCCTGATGGGTTTTGCTTTGTATGTGATCTTTTTTCCCTCTCTAGCTGCTTTTAAAAGTCTCTCTTTATCCTTGTTCTTTTCCGTTTTAATTATTACATGTCTTCATCTTTTCTTCCTTGGGTCCCTTGTGTTGGGAGATCTGTGCACCTCCATGGCCTGAGAGACTATCTCCTTCCCCAGATTGGGGAAGTTTTCAGCAATTACCTCCTCAATGACACTTTCTATCCCTTTTTCTGTCTCTTCTTCTTCTGGTACCCCTATAATGTGAATATTGTTCCATTTCGATTGGTCGCACAGTTATCTCAATATTCATTCATTCTTAGAGATTCTTTTTTCTCTCTGTGCCTCAGCTTCTTTGTATTCCTCTTCTCTAATTTATGTTTCATTTAGCATCTCTTCTACTACATCTAATCTTCTTTTAAATCCCTCCATTGTATGTTTCACTTCAGATATGGAATTTCTTAATGATTGAATCCCCAACTTAAATTCATTCCTGAGTTCTTGAATATTTTTCTGTACCTCCATAAGCATGTTTATGATTTTTATTTTGAGCTCTCTTTCAGGAATATTGGTAAGTTTGGTTTCATTTGTTCCTCTTTCTTGGGTTTGTGAGATGTTGGTCTGAACCATGTTCTTTTGACATTTCATATTTTGTTGTGCTGCCCACTAGTGTGCAGAATCTCCAGTCTCTGGAGCTGCTCAGCCCCTAGAGTGAGGTTGAGTGTCATAGGGGAACAGAGCTGGTGCCTGGGGGGAGAAACGGTCTGTTTCCTGATTCCTATATGCGGTGCCTGTCTCCAGTGTCAGAGCCAGTGGGCCAAGCACACACGTATAAAACTCTGTGCTTTGCATCTCTAGGTGAGATGTAGAGTGTAGGTTGTAGGTGGGGGCATTGTAGGTGGGGCCTCCCCCTGGCTGGCCTGACGCCAGCACAGTGACTGCCAGTTTGCAAACTGGTGCTGGCAGCCTAGAAGGAAAGATGCACCAGGCTGCGTGTCACAGTGGGGGGCCTCGGAGCTGAGTAGGCAGCTAGGGGAAAAGATCACCTGAAGCTCCTCAAAGCTCCCAACCAGCTGGGCAGAGTGCGCCCAGACAACCTTAACTTTGTCCAGCTCTCCCTTCTCCCGTGCAGCAAGCTCCACCCAAACGCCACCCCTTCAGCAGCTCGCTGGCTGCTCGCTAGGAAGCCTCTCAGACTGCCTGCCGTTCCTGACACAAATCTGCCGGATGTGGATCCCATCCTCCACAACCAGCCGGAATGTCAGTTTCTCAAGCACTCCACCTGTACAAGCTCCCTAACGTATAGGTTTCTGCTCACAAAGCAGGTCTCCAGGGCTGGATGTTCAGCAGTCCCAGGTTTCCATCCCCCCCCTGCTCCATTTCTCTTCCTCCCACTGGTGTTCTGGGGTGGGGAAGGGCATGGGTCCAGGATTAAGGCTTTCGTATTTTACCCTGTTTCTTGAAGTCTGCTCTGTTCATGAGGTCTGTATGCAGTCTGGTTCAGCCTTCTTTCTTGTTGCTGTCTTAAGGTTAATTGTATCAATTAACTATATTTTTGTACTGTTTGTGGTTTGGGAGGAGCTCTCTGTCTCACCTCTCATGCCGCCCTCTTGAATTTGCTCCCACATCAACTTTTAAGACCCCCACAAATGAGCCAAGATTTTATTTTAAAGCAGATAAAACTTAATGGAAAAATATGAAAGATATGAACATACTAAAAATTTAACATAGTCTGCCTAGTTTTGCTAAGTTCTTTTGGCTTGGTTTTCACAATGAGTGGCTTGTCACGGGAATGTCCTTTTGGGTGATATAGGGAGAATATGCGTGGAGTACAGCATGGACTAAGCTGGGAACAGGAAGATCAAACTAATGAAAACTCAGCCCATTCTCTTCAATTAAATTCAACAAGTATCTTTCATTCTCATTCATTCATTCATTCATTCATAAATATTTATTGCCCTGTTACACTACCATGGTAAACAGGGAATATGACCGTGATTGGAGACATGGTGTCTGCCCTCAGAGAGCTGAGAAGAAACAGGTGGACAGCCATTATAATATATGTGATAAGGGACTGGAACAGGAGGTGTGCAGATGCCAAGAAAGCAGAACAGCAGCATATAATCCAGCCTGCAGAAGACACAGAAGCTTTCAGGAGGAGGTGGTATCTGAATTGTGAAGTACAGGATATTGGTAGGTAAATAAGGAAGGCACACTGCCCACCCAAATGCCTTTTTATTGATCAGAGGTAGCAATGAGTATGGCACTTTTGGGGACTGAAAATTGTCTTTGGGTTAGTTCTGTATAAGGCCTTAAATTAGAATGGAATCTGGACAGGCAATAAAAAGGCATAATTCTTTGGAAACTGAGGGTACAGTTTATCTGGAGCAGCATAAATTATGAAAAAAGAATATAATAGGAAATTTTAAATGATAAACTGGACAGAAGGAGTAACTTGAAGAGATACTGAGTATCTGGATTTTGTCATAACAATTGAATATTCTTTTGCTTTTTTATATTTTTCAGCTTTATTAAGATATGTACAATTGAATTTTCTTCCATTTTTTTGTGTATACAGAGTACATACATCTCAAAATCTTAAATTTGAAATCTAAAATGTTCCTTTAAATGATAGCTTTTCCTTTATTGAAGTATCTTTGATATACAATCTTACATTGGTTTCAAATGTATAACAGTGGTTCAGCAGTTACCCATATTATTAAATCCTAACCCCCTCTAGTGAAGTTACTATCTATCAACATAGAAAGATGTTACAGAATAAATGAAAGCTCTTTTAAACATCTGCTTATGTTATTCATAGATTCATGGAACTAACTCAAGCAGCCTGAAATATTTTGTGGCTGAGGCCTTTACTTTGGCAGGATATACTTTAACTATCTATCCAATTTTTTAAAACCTCCAGAGGTTGTCTTAGTAACCCAATCCGTTGTTTAATAATGCTGGTAGTTAAGAAATGATTCCTTATAATGAGCATGAATATCCTCCCTGGCATTAGTGGACATAACAAACTGCAGCTTCATTCCCAATTTCCTTGTCATAAACAACAGCCGTCACCTTTCACGAGATATAACAGCCATACTGCACCCTCTGTTTGGTGATGACCTTTTACTGCTAAAAATCTCTTGAAATCAGTTAGAAAGTCTCCACTAGAAGATAAATAACCACAGAAGGAATGAATTGCCTTCTCCACAAGTAAGCTCATGTGTTAGCAGTCTGCTGGCAGGGAATGTTTTCCCACTGATTTTCACCAGCGCCTGGTCACAGGTTCCTCCACCTGGGCACTAGTGTTGTTTCCAGACAGGGACACCTTTGTTTTGGAAACTGTCCTGTGGACCCTGGATTCTACCTATGAGATGCCAGTGGCACCCCCAAAGTCGTGACAATAATAAAGGTCTCCAGACTTTGCCAGATGTTGCTGGGGGTGAAAAATCATCCCTGATGGAGAACCACTGGCTTCATCCTACCTTGTTTCAAAAAGTCTAAAGAAAACTAATATTATAAACCAGTGTTTTTTTTTTAAACTATAGCTAAGAAACCAAATTTTCACACATTTGAATTATCTGTAAATAGCTTCAGGTTATTTTTTATTATTAAAGGAATATTCACTTTTAAAAACCAAGTCCAGATTTTCCTGAGGATGTGAATTTCTGAGCAAGAATCTTCCCTTTTTCTGGCCATTCTTAGTCCCACTTCCCAAAGACAACCACTGTTACAGTTTCTTGTTAATATATCAGAACTTATAAACACAAGTATTATATATCCTTCATTTTATATAATTAAGATCAAACTATACAGACTGTTGTTCAACATACTTTTGTAACTTAATGATATGCCATGAATATATTATATCAGTATATGGGTATCTATGTCATTTTTCAAATTGTTGAACTGTATATATATGAACTTACAGTTCTGTAATTGCACCAAGCAACCTGACAAGCAACATCACACCAAGCAGTGATGACTGATATTGTTTTTTATTTTTGCTATATGAAATAGTTATTGACAGTCATTTAAGATAGAAATTATCTTTTAAAATAAATGAATTGAATGTAGGGAAAGTTTGTCTTTTTTCTTTTTCTTTTTTTGCTTCCTAACAAGATATTTAGCAAACTACCTCTATATTTCGATGCTGGGTATAATTTTCTAAGAAAATAGGAATATTGCATATTTTCCATAGATTGTGAAAAGGATTTCAAATGCTGGAAATAAGTTGTAGAATCCAATGAAACTGTTATCTTAGTGCTTACACAAGTCATAGCTATATAGAAACATTATAAATATTTTAATTAAATATACCAATTATACTCTCCTACTATATTTTAAATTTAAGTGAGCAGAACTGCTTTAATGTATTGATTTCATAACAGCCATGTTAAAATTTTCCACATCAACATTTAATGTTGTGACAGAATAAGGGTTATAATTTCACTGAGCTGGTGTTTTCATGAGTTCCCTAGCCATAATTGTAAGTGCTTTCATATTTCTCTCAAGGTCTGTCAAAATGTGAAAGCTAAGTTTTATTCCACTGATGATAATATCTCAGAATTCAGCTTCCAAGAAATGTTTGTTGAAACCTTTAAGATTCTAGATCTGAGAGAAAAAGGAAGGGATTTTTATTTAGTAAGGCTTTTTTCTGCAAACTTATCTCGGTACTCTTTCCATCTCTGGTGATAAGGGTTGCTCTCCTGATATGGGAGAGAAGTGGAGGACACTTCACAAAGGGAAATTTGTGCCCTGCAGATAGAGGGAGGGCAGAGAGTTCTTCCTATGCTTGCTTTTTTCACTTTAAAATGATCGTATGCCAAAGTGGTACATTCTGGGCGGCCTCTTCTGACCCTCTTCACCTTCTCCAAAATTTTCCAGCGAACATCACTACTGACCCCTCACTCTACCATTCTCTTCCTGAATGACTGAGTGCTAAAGCCATTCAGTGAGTCAGAGAAAGGTATTCACCTGTGCTGGGGGTGACGGAGGAGCTGTGGCAGCCCCTTCAGGAACTGTGGAGGGGGCACAGAGGCAGCTGGTGCCTGGCACTGGGTCTCAGATCTTAAACATGGCAAGCAGAGTGCTCATGCAGGGAAAATGCCCGTGATACAGAGTCAGAGCTGAATGGGGTGAGGAAGGCATCCATGTGGGAAGAGGATTTGTGAAGATAACACCTGTGTTAAAGAAAACAGAAAGCCAGCTTCTCATTGTCAAAGAAGAGTTACAGCCATGTAAAGTGAAAACACTAGACTGAACCTTGTAGTGTTGGATAGGAACTGGACATGAAATCATAGTTTTTTCCTATCTACAGATATATGGAGAAGTAAACATAAATATAAATCTGTGTATTTATGAGTAACTAGATGATAGATTAGATAGATAGATAGATAGATAGATAGATAGATAGATAGATAGATAG
>JAQQAC010013566.1:7190227-7252712 GCA_029783875.1 Phataginus tricuspis | reverse complement strand
TATAACTAATACTTGGTGCAAATGAAATAATGTTTTAGTATTCTATATGCTTTATGAGAACTAGTAAGAGCTATATTTTAACCATATTAAAAGTACTTTAGTAGTCACTGAAGTATATAAAAAATACATAGGTTAAGAATATTATTTCTTACCACAGTCTCATAAGGAAAAAAATACACATATAAATAAGCATAGTATGAAACAGATTACAATAAGTGTAATAGAGAGATATAAGCAAAGTGCCCTTAAATTAGGCACCTCGTTTTATTTGAGTGTTGTGGACTACCTGATTGTAAACAATCAACAACTTTGCTAAAGAAAAGAAATACACTCCTGATTGACAGGATTTTTTGATTATTAAATCTTGCTGTCCTCCAGTGCAATGTGAGGAAGACTCTAGCTAGTGGGGCAAATCTCATAATGCAGTTCTTCCAAAATTTGTTCTAAGACTCACATAGGCACTTATGGAAAATAGAGATCCCCAGACCCCATACTGCCCAAATAATTCAGAATCTCCAGCAGAGATTTTGATAAGTACTCCAGTTTTCAAATTTGATTTAACATAAGAAAAACTGGGTTTTCTCTAAAGTGTCTTTCAGGACACAGCCTCATGAATTCATTTATTCAATTAGCAAATATTTGTTGAGTTCATGCAGCAGGCAAGACCAGATTTTTCTTGATCTATGTGATAAGTTTTTATTTATAGCATCATTACATCATTTTTTAGCTCAAAAAATATATCTATATTATAGATTTCTTTTTGAATCAATGCTGCTCATACAGCACTTCCAGTACATACTGGAAACCCTCTAACACAATATTCTCCCAGCACAGAGCTCTTTACGTTACCTAGGGTACCGCAAGAAAATCAGAGAATCAAGTTTCTGTGGCATCCTTACTAAAGTATGAAAAATCATTCTGTTCACTGCCCCACACATCTTTTAAAATGAAGGCTATGGGATTTTAAATGTAGAAACACATATACCAAAAGCTGTTTTCTTAAAAGTGCTAACTTTCCAACTTTGTGATTTGGGCTGCCTTCCCTATGTTCTACATTCCTGCCTCCTGGTGGGAGGAAGTAATGGGTGGGAAGAAGAAAATGCTTTGGGAAGGCAGAATGGAAGGTAAAAACTAGTTACTAAAAACTTGTTTGTTTGAAGATGTTGCTGTTTAAAAAGAAATCTCCCCACAAAATACATGCTCTGTCTTGGGGAAGTAAAAGCTGGTTTGTCCCATTTCTTTCTGCACTCTGAAAGTCCCCACTTCTATCCTGACCACCTCTTTTTCTCCTCCTTTACCTTTTCTTTAATGCCGTGTGTGTGTGTGTGTGTGTGTGTGTGTGTGTGTGTGTGTGTGTGTTATGTTATGATACAATATGGTAGAAAAGTAGGATTTAAAAAAAGACAGAGAAGCAGCAAAAATAACTACGTTATTTGGATTTGTTGCACTAAAATATTACAACCAAAGTCATATATAGTGAAACCCTTAAAATAGAAGAAAGGCAAAAGCGCGCTGGTGAGGGACGAAGGACTAGGAACAGGCACAGAGCCCGTGACCGTAAGCGCTGCACTGTCTGTTAATGGTAAAATCATGCAACTTTAAAGTCCACTTGTAAAAGCTCAGTTAAATATAAGTCGTGCTAAAGACAAACAGCAAAAGAATCCACATCCTCCAGCAGTCACCCAACCTCCTCACCTTGTGGATGTCACAGCAGCTGTGAAACTCTACCCACCAAAACAGCCCTGTGTCCGGAATGCTGTCACCTCACCTCATTTCCATTGCTGTTTTCTGAGGTCTCAGGGGGCTGCGTCAGGACTGTGACCGTGAACGTGAGGGGTGTGGTACCCATTCCTCCCACGAAGTGCAACAAGACATGGGCAGCCTGCAACATCAAACCCTTCACACCCTTGTAAGCCCATTTTTCAGCCTTGCTCTGTAGATTTATTAAGAACTTGCTTATTAAAAAATAATAATCAATAAAATATTATTAAAAGTAATCAATACCTCAATATATCCAGAGTGAAAGGACTTAATACATGTTTTATTTACATTTATAAATGTATAAAAATTCATTAACACTAATATGAAAATTATTTTTTAAATTAATTTTTTAATAATGACATTGATTCCATAATAATGATAATGGTGAGCTTAAATCCCAGTTAGCAACTACTTCTGGTTGTTATTTAAGTGAATTTTTGTGTAATTCACACACTTCTGATGTAAGAGCCTCAACAATGGAAATGAAACATACAACAGAAAAATAGGTAATAAATAGTAGTGGCTAAATATTTAAAGCCAATGTGACACAAAAGTTGGAATTCTTTAGGTAGACTACAAACTGATGAAATCTTTTCTTTGGCCTAGAAAAGAACATTTTAAAGTAATTTATTATTTTAAATTCAGTTATTTTCAATAGTTCTGTTTCTATTTCTTAGTCAAATCACTTAAACTTCAGTGTTTCCATCTGTAAGTAGAGATGACAGTAATAACCAAATAGAATTGATAGGATAAAACAATGTACTTTAACACAGTATAATAGGTACTTGCTAAACACTAGTCTCAAACTGTTTTGCGGTGGGGGAGGAAGAGAGGGATGGGTGAAATAGTTGAAGAGCACAGAGGTTTTCAACAGTAAATTTGAGATGACAAAACAAAAAGTCAGCAAAATTGAGGATGGACCAATAGAGATTACATAATCCAAAGCACAGAAAGAGAAAAAAGTGAAGAAAAATAAACAGCCTCAGAGAAACGTGAGACAAAATTAAGCATACCAACATAGGTATAATTACAGTGCCAAAAGGAAAGGAGAGAAGAAGAAAAAAACCTTTGAATAGTGGCATAAAACTTCCCAAATTTGAGGGAAAACATTAATCTACGCATCCAAGAAGACAAGCATGTGGAGAAATCGGAATTCCTGGACAATGTTGGTGGGAATGCAAAATGGTACAGCTGCTGTAGAAAACAGTGTGAAGGTTCCCCAAAAATTAAAAATACAAGTACCATATGATCCATCAATCCCACTTGCGGTTATTTACCCAAAAGAATTTAAATCAGGATCTCAAAGAGACATTAGTACTCCCGTTCTCATTGCAGCACTCTTCAACATAGACAAGATATGGAAAAACCTTAGTATGCATTGACAGATGAATGGATAAAGAAAATGTGGTATATATATGTAATGGAATACTATTCAGGAAAGAAGTTCTGCAATATAAGGCAACTTGGATGAACCTTGAGGACATTATACCAATTGAAATTAGCCAGTCACAGAAAGAAAAATGTTGCATAATTCCACTTACATGACATATCTAATATAGTCAAATTCTTATATTTCAGGATTGGAATGGTGGCTGCCAGTGAGGCAGGCTAGAATAGGGACCAGAACCCAGGGTCCAAATCAAAAGGTATAAAATAACAGGATGCTTAAAAGGTACATAATGATAGGATACTCAGGGCTCAAATCAGAAAGTAAAGAATAACAAGGTGCTTAAACTATAATATATAAAAAATAGTCTTCTGGTCCGCCTACCAAGTCAATTTCCTCTTAAGAGATAACATTTCCTCTTCCCCTGCCAAGCCTGCAACAACCCAGTCCATTAGGCAAATTACCCATCTCTGCACCATGAATATTCAAAGGAGACTTCACCCCATTGAACAGCTAGATCCCTTATAAAGACCCAACCCACATACTCCAGGGCTGCCTACCTCTCTGAGCATGTCTGTACTTCCTCCTTTAGCGAGTACTTTTGCTTTAATAACCTACTCTTTGTTGCATCTGCTCAGCCTGCTCCTGAATTCTTTCTCCATGGGAGTTAAGAACCCTCTCCTGGGTTGAGGTCTCCCGGATTGGATTTCCCAGTAACACTGAGGGAGGGCAAATTGGAAAGTTACTAATCCATGGGGCCTAAAGTTTCAGTGAAGGATTATAAGTCTAGAGATCTGTACGTTTGGTCAACAATACATCCTACACTTAAAATTTTGTTAAGAGGGTATAAAGCTCATGCTAAATGTTCTTACCACAATAAAACTTAAAAAAAAAAAAAAAAACAAGAGCCCTAGCTGCTTGGGGTCTGCAAAACATAGATGTAAACTACCAACATCTAAAAAATAAGAAAGCATTCTAAACCAAAAGGAGAACTAAAAATCCACCACAGCCTCGAGAAGTTAAGGTCTCTTTTGGGCCATACAAGGTCAGTCTTTCAAATTTCCTCCCCTTGCTTTTTCTCTGCCTAAGATGTCACTCTCATGATGTCAGGGCTGGGGAGGCACCTTGGACTGGTTCCTGGTACTCAATGGCTGGTATTTGCTGCTTCTGAGATGTCATTTCTTGGCTTCCCAGTTACTGGTGCCCAGCTAGAGTCCAGGGCTGAAGTCTGCCGTTGGTAAACAAGGTCCATTAGTTATCTCCCTCTGAACTATCATATACTACTTTGCTACTTTTGTTTATTTTGAGATCTTCTGTAATAGACAAATTTTAAAACTAATGAGGAATGCTAAAGAAAGGAGAATGTTATAAATACAATTATAATCTATCCCTTTTCCAATTTTTCTCTTTTAGTGGAACTTCTAAATAAAGGAAGTCTAATTTTACAAGTATATATCACATTGATGTTAGAATACCTTTCCTTTCCCAAATATAATCTTCATGGAGGAGTTAATGAGCAGTGGGAAAATAAGAACTCAGGGAAGGCGGGAAATCATGTAAATGATATTTAGTCAGATATAAACATATTTCAAAAATCTTAACCTTTCTGTTTTGAGCAGTTTGGTAGATTGAGGAGACTTTAGGAGGATAGCAAGATTGTACAGGGAAATGTAATGAGTTCCATTTTAAAACTACTGAATTTGAGATAACTGTAACAGACCAAGTGCATGTTACACAGTAGAAAAATTGCAGGCTGGAGATATAATTTGGAAGTCCTCTGATGGAGTTAAAACCATGGAGATATATGGAGATATATATATATATAATAGAGAAAAAAATCACCAAATCCATGCAACTGAACAAAATGGTACTATCTGGACTCAAGTCTCAGATTTGAACCACACACACATAGCAGAAATAATCTGTAAAAATCAATGCAGACTTAATACTAACTTATAAAAATAAGATAAACTTTTAATATTTCCATCATCTATTCATATGTTTGTGCATCTTTAAAGAGTCCTGGCAGCATTCTAAAAATATTTAGAATGCGTTGGACAGGGTCACAGTCAAACTCTCCCAGTAGGATGAAGGCTTGTTCCATCCACAAAATCTCCAGAAGTTGCTCCTACATCCCCATTCCCTAGTCTGTTCTATCGCATGATTGGCTTCATTGTTTCTTATGTTTAAAAATAACTAAAAAGTCGTTAAGAATCTTGTGAGAAATATCATTTTCTTCCACCCACCACATGAAGACTTTTCACTATCTTTGTTTTTTTAATGACAAGAGTTTAATATCAAAACCAGAAAATATAAATGATAAAATACTTAAGCACTCAGAGGATAAACAACTGTGATACCGTAGTACCTTTAAAAATAAGAAATGAGATCATGCTGGTTATGTTTCTTGTTTATTTTTGTATTTAACAATGATGACTATCTATCCATGTTAATACATTTCCAACATCAATTTAAATGCTTGAAGAAGACTGAGTGAACCATAAATAATATGCTAGGAACAGTGTGCTGTGTTTCAGTACACCTAAAATACTGTTTCTTAAAGACTGGTGCAAACACCACCTGCCAAAGAAGCAATCACCTATACCGCCTATTAAAGATCCATCTGAGACCTATGAAATCGGGATCTCTAGGTACTGGGCCAAGAAATTCAAATTTGTTAACAAGCTCACAGATAACGTTTATCTTGCTACGTTTGAGAATCAGTCATTTATTTTAAAGAGACTCATTTTCCCTAGCACACAAGAATGTTTCAGTTTCCTTGAACCCTTCTCCTCTCTGATTTTTTTTTTAGGAGACAACAATGGATGGTCTTCGCAATTTGACAAATATTTTACCAAACACTATAAAGTGACTTCTGCATACCCCTTGGAGGCAAAAATATCTGCATGCTGTAAGTATCAGAGGGGTTGAGTCTCCTTTTCCATGAGTTCATAATAAGACACCATGTTTTTGAAAGATCCAACATACTAAAATTTTTAAGAAGTTATAGTTTTTTTAGTTGCAAACTATATCAGACATGCAGCCTTAATTTGAGAATTTTATTTAAAAATTATCAGAGATCTTAAGTATAAAAGAAATAATCATGCCTGCTATTGTCAATAAAAATTATGTCAGTCAAGGATGCTATTTTATGTCCCCCTTTTGAACTCACTCTAAACTCAGAGGAAAACTACGAAAAGAAAAGGGCAAAGAAGCTGTCTGGATTTTAATGTTAGCAAGGAAAAAAGCTTCTGGAGTCTAACTTACACTTTAAAGCTACAAAAAAGCTTTATTAATTATAACCTGCTATGTTTAGTAATAATCGAAAACTTACAAAGATACCGGAGGGGATGTGAGAGGGTATAAACTAGAGGATTTACTTTGTAGTAGTTTAGATCTGGAAAATCTGTGTAAATAATTCCTTTTTAAAAAATATTGTCTATTTTAATAAATTATGCAAATGTAAATGTGTGCCTTAGAGTTATAATTTTGATCCTAACTTTTCAAAACCTTGGTTAAAAAATAGGGGTTAGGAGGAAGAATCCTTTACTATAATTTTTCCTTTATGTTCTACCAGAAATTATAAAGCGTAGTATTTTTTTAAGTTTTAATATTTTTTTGTCTTCACTCCTCAAATGAGATTAATAAAAATTAAGTAAATCCCACAGTTTACTCAGCAATATGTCTCAGCCTCAAGGCATCTCACCGTCAGAATATGGGAAACAAATTACTTGATGATTAAAAAGCTAAAAGATTTTGGGAAAGAAAAAAGTTAATAGGTATAATTTAACTGCTAATTTAATGCAGACACTTAATGGAGTAAGCCATAGTATGTCAGAACACAGTGTTTTTTTCTTTTTGCTTTATTGTATATCCTTTTCATTTCTTAAATTTTAGTTGAATCTTTTTATATCTCACCTTACTTCCAAAAGGATTTTAAGCAGTTTAATAAAAATATGTCTGTGAATATATTTAAGTCATTAACATGACACAAAAGACAAAAATTCAATGGTGAATGAATGGAAATTGGAATGAAAAAGAAAAATTACTTAAGGAAAACCTCACTGATAAAAGTTCAGTAATTGGGTCCCAAACGTAGTTCTGAATTTTGTAGTCATTAGTTCAAAGAGGGAGAATCATGGGTTACATAACTTTCATAACTTGGTTTGTAAAGCAAAAACAAACATATGCAGGAAAAACAGATCAAGCCAGCAAGACAAATAAATTTTGCCTGAGCCTAAACTCTGGGAGAAATGTGTCCTAAGTATAATTACATAAGAAGAATGGAACCACACAAAAAATGCTGTATCCAAAAATACAAATTTTTAAATCAGTTTTTAGTAAAATACAAATACATAAAAAGGACAAATACATAATTTTCAATTAGAGTTCTTTTAAGACAGTTCACAGAGCAGTGGTAAATAACAATTAAATGTCTTTGTTAAGCTTAACAGCAGTATAAAAGTGGAGTGGAAATTGCAGTGTAAAATTCAGAGGTGAAACTTAAATTAAGGTTCCTATTGTACAACTTTATTTAAATAAGACTATTATAAAGATTTATTGGGAATTAAATTGAGAGTAATTTATAATAATTTTCAGCTGAATGAAAGCATATGAGGAATTCACACTTATAAAGTCACCTCACAAGAATAATATCATGGAAAATACATCTGTCACTAACCAATATATGAATAAAGGGTTTTTTGAGAGATTTGGAAAGAATTGCTTACATGACCATGATTTTACCACTCAGAAGCTACCAGCATTAACTTGCTGGTACCTAGCTCATCTTTTTCAACATGGTTGAAATTTCCAGTAGAAACCATTTTTATCATATTTTCATTTAGCATTTTAGCATAATCAGGTACCCATGTTATTATAAACTCTTTAAATATCCTATATATTTTAACTGACATCATATGTTTAATCATTCTTTTGTTGCTAGATATTTAGGTATGATTTTTTTTTTCATTTTTCCCTGTTACAGGTAATATTTTAATCAACATTTGTGAATTAGCTTAACTCAGTCTATATAAATAGAAAATACACCCTGGCATTAATGCTAATTCCCTACCTTCCATTTCTACCCTTCTTTCCTCACTCCCTGGACCTCTTCCCCTTTCTTTCCCACCACAGTCACGATAGACAGGCCGTAACTTAAGGAGACAGAACCTGTTTTCAGAGACGGTAGCCAAAATATTTACTTACAACCATAAAACTGTTTTAAAGTTCTTGGCAGAGACTCTGTTTACAAAATATGCAGAACCTAAAATTATTATCTTGATCTTGTAATCCTGTCGAGGAATCTGCCGAGTGATTTGGGAGAAGAGGAAGAACTCCCATCGCCCTGATTGAGAGCAGAGAGACACTTTAATATTTTGAAGGCTGTGGCCAGCCATGCTCATTCACCAGCTTTGTCACAGAAATCTCTGCTTTGCCATTAAGACAGTTTTCCACTCTCTGGAAGCTTTACTATAAAGGTCAAAAACTGGAAGCCTGCTAGTAGGAAATCCTTATAGATAGTTTTGTTTGTCCAATGGTGTTTTAAAATGTTTTAAGTTGGCTACTATAATTTTAAAAATAGGTAATTACATATTAAACATTGCATTTCTGGCTTTGAGGAAGTTGGTTGACATGGCAACCCATGTTCTTATCCGAATATGGCAACAGGTAGGAGAAGCTGTTTTCCTGGGACATCTAGATGCAGTCGACACTCGCTCGGCCAGTGCCCTGTAGACATTTGAGTCTGTGACCTCTGCTATACAGTTCAGGTTTTCAGAGTAAATGTAGAGGGGAAACTCTCCTCATTGGTCTCAGTAATCAACCATTCCCTGTAAAGGCAAGAATCAAACTATACTTATTATACTGAATAATAATCTCATTTTACTGTTTAGCTACATGAACCCATCACTGCAAGTCTCTAACAGACTTTAGAAATATTGGATTGCATCCTTAAGACTATCACTACAGCCCCACAAGACGGTCAAAGGCATATATCCAATTCTCCCTCTTTCTAACAAGCAGAAGTGAGAATGGAATAGGTATGCATAAAAAAGTTCACTTCCACAGATGAAGTTTTAGACCCTTACATCCCTACATAAGCCAAAAGATCATAGAAAACTCCTTCAAAGAACTTATGAATATTCCAGGGAAAAGAAAGTGCCACCCGTACTATAGTTTAATGTTTAGTTCCCCTGTTTCCCACTAGTCAGAAGTGACTTAGTCATCCATTAAAGACTTGATTATGCTATTAACAAATACTTTATTCTTAAGTAGCAGCTTACATATGGCCATTAGAACCTATCACACAGTATCATGTCACCCAGGGACACAGCTACTCTCCTAGGATGAGTAAGAGCAGATGACTTGATTCATTTTGCAACACATGGAGAAGAGCAGTCTGCTATTTTTTTATAATGCATGGACTGGTAAATGTATATGTTTCCTTATCTTAATGTTCTAGCATCATTTGAACATTAAATTAAAGCAAATTTTGGAACCTTAATTTAAAGCATTGCCCAAATTGCTTAGGTAAAACATGACATACTTTTGTACTAAGTAATTTTCTCATAGCTTTCATTTCTTTCTCTTCACTACCCTCTTCTTCCCGGTCCCTCACTGTTCCCATTCCTTACACTTCCTCCTCATTCAGCGGTCGGTTCTGTGCCCATGCAATGTTCTTGCCGAGGTTTAGAGCTTGACTGTGATGAGTCCAATTTACGAGCGGTTCCATCAGTTTCTGCAAATGTGACTATAATGTAAGTAGAAAAGAATGGCTTCATCCCAACAGCCAGAATAGCACTTGTAAAATCATATCATAATTAAGGCCTTGTCATTATTAATAATGCAAATGTCATTAATAATAATTCAAAGATAATGTCATTGTTCTTTGGTTGATTATAATGCTTGTAATACTTATTTTGCATTTATTAAATGCTAGGCCCTACTCTAAATTATTTTATATATTAACTTATTTAGTCCCTCATAACAATGCTATGAAGTACTTAGTATCACCATATTTTATCTAAAGAAAAGATGCCATCAGCTGTATGTGCTATTAAAGTAAAAAAGGCTGCTAATTAAACAATTATATATAGTTTTCTTATTACAGGAATTCACATGTAAGAAACAGCTCTCTTAGACTTTTTCAGAAATAAATTTTAATATATTCTTACATATAAATAAAGAGAGCTAAATGGAATAAAATGTTCCCAGAACTTCACATTTAAACTCTAACTCTTCTAACCACATTTGACTCAGAAATGTTGATCTTATTTTTCTCCTAAGTAATTCAAACTTATGCGCAAAAAAGAAATTGTCTTCATAGTGTTTGTTGATCCAGTACTAATTTGAATTCAACAAACTTTTGCAACACAGCACACATATTTAGCTGAAACTTTTCAAAAGCAATCAGTGAAGGATAGATATTTTAATCCAATATTTTTGCTGAGTTTTTGTTTCATCCAGATGTTTTAGTGCCTTATGGCTCTGACTTGTGGGCATCTGAGGACAAAACAGGAGTAATTTTTAAGTTTAAAGTGTTGGCAAGTCCTGCCTTTTTCAGCTCAAAACACCTAACACAGCAACTTATATGCTTGGCATATATAAGAGACAGGACGAGCTACAGCTCAGAGTTCCTGTAGATAGCGGTGCCATCAAATTAGCAGAATCAGGAGAGGTTACCCAGTTGACAGTGACTTGAGGAGTTTACCCAAATTGATAGTGAGCTGAGAACATCAGGAAGATTAAGCCATAATGACTTGTTTCCAAAGGAGGCATCATTCCCCCCTGTACTAAGGATAACATTCTATCCTATCCTCGACTCACATAGGTCTTTTTCATAGTTAACTGGTCCCACTAGAAAAACTAATAATAATAAAGCTCTCTAAAACAACCTGAAGTCCTATGGAGTTCCCATGATTTAAATTCTGACTGGAAATTTGGGGTATAAATATTTACAATGATTTTATTCTGTTTTGAAAGAAAAAACATTTATCACCCCCCTGCTTGTATCAAATTACTAAAAAATCCAAATCAGAGAATATACTGTTTCTGAGGAGCTCATTTTCCATTTTCCCACCAGGAAGATTTGAATCCATTCTTCAACAACTTAACTTTTGTAAAAGAAAGGAAGAGAGGGCGGGAACTGGAGGAATGAGAGAAAATAGGCAACAACTAACTAGGCACTGAATGCCCTGCCTGAAGGCATTCTGGTCCCATTTAAAAAACAACTGTTCTGGCTCAGCACAGACAGACAGACAAACATCCACACATACATACATTGATCAAGAGAGGTGTGCAGGCCTGTGGGCTGCCAGTTTTCAATCCTCAGTATAAAAGGAAAAACTGGGATCAGACTCTCATGAATGTTTGACTACATTCATGAATGGAGGCAAGGGAGAAGGAGGGTCCAGGACGTCACCAAGGTCCCCATCCCAATTGAGTTATCTAGGAATAGGAAGACTTGCTGATAGTAAGGGGGAAAGATTAGGACTCCAGTTTAAGATGCTTTTTTCAATTTGAGGTTTAACAGGTCACTCAGTGGAATTTCAAGCAGGCATTAGGTGATGTAAGAATAAAGCTCAGGAGTTTATGTTTATAATGCTTTACTTTTTGTTTAAAAAAATAGCATTTTCTTGTGCTATGGGTTAAGCAGCCATTTCTACTTTTCTCTGCAGAACACTGACTCAACATCACACCTCATCCCAGTCTTTGTCCAGCACCACAGAGAAAGGGAACTCTAGGCTTAACAGCAAATACATTAAAAGAGTAAATATCAAATTTTATTAGTGAGCTCATTCCATATTTTGGATTGCAACTATCACAGGGAAATGTCAAAAATGTATTAAATCATATGTAAGAAAAGTATCAAAGAAGCCAATAATCCAAATAATATTTATTAAAGTTGGAATTTTTTGGAGATGTTTTACATATACGCTAATGAACAAAAGAGAGAAACCAATAAATATGGTTATTTACACAACGTTCTAACTTATTAAGCATTAACTTTGTGTGAGAGCTGAGTATAATATCCTGGAATTTAAACAATAAAACTACATAATCCAATAGAAAGCTTCCTTTATAAAAACTAGAGCTAACTTTTAACAATAATAATAAAACTAGGCAGTTTCTCTCCTTTGCATACATACTTCACTTTGATTCCAAGAATCAAACTTGGCATATTAAATTTTAAAATACAAGAATCTATTATATTAAAAGGCATATTGATTTGTTCTATTGAGAATAATAACACCTACCTCTTTCCATTTCAATAGTCATTATGAAAATACAGAGAATGCTGTTTGTGAAAATATTTAACATCATTTAGAAGGATGTAGCCTATAAATCGTAGACACTATTAATAAAAAACAACTTTCTAAAATATTATTTAAGGGTCCTTAAATGAGCTTTCCTTGTCTCAGAAACCTCACTTGTGTCTCTTTTAAGTATATAGAGCACTCTTCCTTGTATAGTGACTGGGGGATCTTAAGTCTTCCTCCCAGAAAAAGGGAAATGATATAAGCTCCATGGGGGCCTACAACCTGGTTTTTCTCTATACATTCCAAAGTTCCTAAGAGAGTGTTATAAGCTCTAGCCAATGTTTTTAAATTGAATTTACAAGGAAATAAACACAATTAAAAAAAAAAAGGCTGGTTGCCTTTTTTGCCCTGGGCTATAAGGTTGAAGTTGTTATCCAAAGAAAAATCTCTATTTATAGATAAAATATACTTTTTGTCATCCAAATAGAGAACCTTCATAAGGGCAGGATTATTGTATTTTTCTCTGAAGTGCAAATGGAAGGCATTCAACACATTTGTTGAAAAATTGAATGAATGAATGAATGAATGAATGAACCCGTTTTTGAGAACACACTAAACTTTCATTGATATCCTTAAATCAAACTCAAATATTTAACAATTTACCTTTACACAACACAAACATTTAAACAGGATATAAAGCAGAATTGAAGATCTAAGCCAAGTAAGGATCATTAGTATGAAAGGGATTCTCAACTAATATAAGGACTGAAAGAACATTTAGTGACAGCCCAGCAGCAAAGACTGATTTCAAGAGAGGATTGCTAGTTAGTCAACCTTTGGCATTCATTCATTAAAAAATCCCCAAGTGACTGGTATATATAAGGTCTAGAACAATGTTTCTTAACCCTTTTTCTTTTCATTATTGCCCACCCCAGGACCTTTTTATACATTTTTTTATCTATCCCTTCTTGTGAAATTTTAATACTATAGGCATACTATATATCTCTTTATGTATATCTGTTCTTCAGCCATTAAAAAAGCAAGATTTTTTCACTCCCTCAGAACCAATTTTCACCCCCTTGGGGGAATAATACCACCACTGAGAATGTGTGATCTTCTAGGCTCTAGAGCAGTGTTTCTCAAATTGGATTCCAACAATGTGTTCCTGGGAGTCTGAGAAACTGTTTTTCCTTTAAGAAGTTTTTACCAAGTTTAAGCAACGCTGATCCAAAACCAACATAACAGTTCACATGGTTAGTGCCTTTTGTATGACACTGTCTTTACCTGAATCCTTTATGTCAATCAAGTATTTCCATGTGTTTATCCCACTGCTGTCAAACTGCAATCAATGCAGTCCATTCATCACTTATCAAGGAACATCTGCTCCATCATATTATATAATGATAGTAGTTTTAGAGGTCGTTTGGTCCAAATCCATTTTTTCACAGTTAAAGAGACCAACATGGGAAGATTGTGTAAGAATCATGCAAGGGACTCCAGTTACAATGGTGTGTAAGGTTTTTTTTCTGTTTGTTTTATTTTGTTCCTACAACATTACATTGCTTTTTTTTTTTTTAATTAAAGGTTTAGGTCCTTTCCAGTACAACCAATATTATGTGGACCTGGTCTGTGTCAAGTTGCTTATCAAATTGTGATACAAGGGAAAATCTTTCTTTACAATTTATTAGAAATTGAAATAGGATCATCACTGAATAAACACAGTTCAGTTGAATAAACACAGTACCAATTGCTGGATTCCTTCATAACTAATTTTACAAGGAAGTTAAGGGAGTGAAATGTATGCAATGAAATACTGAAGGTTAAAAACCACGTAAATTCTTAAATACGTTTCAAACGGAAACATTGTTTTTACTGTCACTTAAAAACTGAGATGTTTCTAATATTTGTTCAATAAAAATAGAAAAGAAAAACAACTGAAAATTATTTTCCCAGTTTTACTATTTTTATTTTTGTCAGAATTACAATGTCGTAAACTAAATTTAAGAAAATATAAATATCATTAATATACAAAATGAACAGACCTAGTTCAAATGGTTTTATGAATATGAGAACGACATCATGAAATAAAATGTTTCCTGAAAGTTGGTGCTAAAGTAAGCAAAGTTTATAATTATCCATATAATTGTAGCTTAAAAGTAAAGAAAAAAAACTTTAAGAACCAGAATGTACATTCATTTCAGGTCACTTCAGTGGAACTTAATAAGAAAGCTTCCTCCTGATGCCTTCAAGAAGTACCACGACCTGCGGAAATTGTAAGAAAATATTTAATTCCCAGTATTAAAATTAACTAACATTTTGGGCATATCCATTTCTTCCCACATCTCCACTCCAGAGACCAGTGCTGTATCACTGCTGAAGTCTAATCCCTGTTCGGGGAATTATTTAACTGTTAGCTAGAGACGACCAGGTAACTTTTTTTTAAGAGTCTAAAAGCCACTCTAGAAAAATCCCTGATACCCCAAAGAAACTGGAGCACATGTGTTGTGAATCCTTTGGCTAAACTCCCCCAAAATGAAGACACTTAGGAAGTTTTACTCTCCAAATTATTCTGCCGTGGAGCACCACAATGCCCACCTTAGAGAAAGATGTAATGATCTTTGACCAGCTCTGCCCTCAAGATTACACAGTGAAGAATTTTCTCCCATATGTTTGCAAATTCAATCTCCACCTAAGATAATAAGTCATTGTGGTTTGAAACCTCCAATCATGTTGTTCGGGGGCTTTAATTCCATTTCCACATCGGCTTTGTAGGTTGAGTTTTATTTTGGTCTCAGGTAATTTCTGGCATGCTAGCTTCCCATCAGTTTAGCATCTCACAGGTACTTCAAAAATTCCTGATGGCCCAGGTTATGTTTACCTGTTATTTTGGCTAACTTTGTGACTAAATCCTATCATGCTTGAACTGTTGGCTAAAATATTCAGTGCCTGACTCACACTATCTAGAAAAGTCTCAGAATTCCTGGATGCATTTCCAAACTGTATTGGTTTTTTCTTAGTTTTGGTTCTATACCAGAGAAACCTCACAAATAGATATATACATGAACATTTTTCTTTAAGACAATATAGTAACAGAGCACATCAGAAGAAAAATTAATCCACTTAACTGGATGAAAGATAATCTGCAGAAAAAAATGTTTCATATTTGAAAATAAAAATTTCTATTAAAATAATTTTTCAGAACTTTATTCTGGATATCTATGAATCAACAGCAAAGAACTTTCCAAAATCAGGCCTGATAGAAAAACTTCAATAGGCTATGTCCTTACTCTGTTTTCTGATTTAAGATGTATGAAGGCTTTTTCTGATCTGTAGCACCGCCTTGTGTCCACATGTTTAAAAGGGGTTAGGACTTCAAATTTAAATATTAAAATTCAGGTTTATGTAACCCAGTAGTTTAGCATTTTCACACAATAAATACTGAATTAACTTTTGAAGGGCCAATTTTTCCAAGAAGTAGATCAAAATAGCCTAATTACAAAATATTCTAATTTTTGTGTAGTTTGGGTCAACCTCCAGGCAGTAGTCTATGGATCAGTAAGTAGATGGTTACAATAGTTAGAAACAAATAAATAAATACACGTTAAACTCTTTCTGTGTATTAGTGAGAAAAATGCATTACCTACTACATGATTGGATCCACAGCATGTTTTGTGAAATTGTTAGATGCATAATAAGTTTAAGAATAACATTTTACAATCAAAGTTAGGTTTTCCTGCATATCGGAGAAATAGAGAACCTCTTTTAGTAAAAATTTCTAATTAGTTGAGAGTTCTTTCAGACTGATGTCTTCCTTATTCTTCTAAAATTTATTTTAAAATTATATATAAACTTAAAAAAAACCCTAAAGGACGATGGTGACCTACACTCAGAACAGTAAGTCAGGCTCGAATCCCTTGGTTATTCCGCACAACCTGAGACCAGTGCATGTACGAATTCAGAGTTTTGTAAGGGTGCATTTGATGCAAGTGCCTGTGCTCTGGTGTTTATTTCCTTAGACCTCTAGTTAACTTAAGACCAAAATTTTTGTATGACTTTGTGTAATTCTGCATTCTTGTCTTGACATTCCAATCTAACTTATATTCTTCTAATCCTGATTCTTTTATTCTTATTTTTCTCTTTTGTCATATATACTCTTTCTAAGTTTCCTCAAACACTTTTTGGAGCAACGTTTGGGGTGTCAAACTAATAAAATTAAAGTTGACTTGTGTGGCAGATTTGTGATTAATATAGAATATGGTTTGGGGCCTTTAAAATGTCACATAACTTTACTTTTGCCAGCACTGTGTTGAACACTGACAAGAATTATAGGAGGAAATGTTTAAAAAGTCTGACTTCTGTTCTATTACTGAGTACCTTACCATGCATAAAATTTCCACTCATGGAAAATTCAAATATTACATTTCAGCTATTCATGTTCCCCTTTAAACTTAGAATTTCTGAATAAAAACTAGGTCTAATCATACATGAATTTAATAGCAAAACAAAATAACATACCCAGCTTCACTAAATTATTTCATTATGTTTACATTTTTAATTTAAATTTGTTTTGTTGGAGTTAAATACATATGACATAAAATGTACTATCTTAACCATTTTTAAGTGTACATTGACATTTTGTGCTCTCACCGCCATCCAATCATAGAACTCTCTTCATTTTATAAAACCGAAACTCTTGTTTCATTGGTTTCCTTTTTAATAATCATTTTCACAGGTGCCTGCAAAACAATAAGATTAGATCCATATCCATCTATGCTTTCAGAGGACTGCACAGTCTTAGGAAACTGTAAGTATCCGTGTCAGATAATTCGCCTGTTGCGCGGTGGTCTGCTGGCCTGCCCCTTCCGCTCCGCAGCAGCCCTCGGACACGGCAGCGCCCCGGAGACAGGCGGTCAGCTGGAGCGCAGCGCAGCCCCGTGGCTGAGAGCGCGGGATCCCAGTCAGCCGGGCTTCATAGGAGTCCTGACGGCCCCGCGGCCTAGGTGTGCGAACCTGACGATTTATTTTCCTTTCGAGGCACCAATTCCCTTCACTGTAAAATACAAATTATACAGCGCCAACCTCATGGCTGTTGTAAGAAACAAATGAGGAAATCCGTGGGAAGAATTGGGTGCACTCTGCTCGGCACAGAGTAAGCTCAGTATACACCGGCCATGAGGATGCCAATGATGACCGAACGAACTTAATAAAAATAAGAAAGCTTGATGACAATGAAAGTTTATGAGGGAGAAAGTCCAAAGACTTCCCCAGTTATTCTCCACTAATCCTGCTTTATGAATATATAAAACACTGTAAGGTTAAAAGAGTAAGGTTTTTTTTTATTGTGGTAAAAATACATAACCTAAATTTACCATCTTAACTATTTTAAAGCATACAATTCAGCATTAAGCACATTCACATTGTTGTACCATCTCCGGAACTTTCTCGTCTTCCCCAACTGGTACCCCACACCCATTAAACAATAACTCCCTACTCCCCACAACCCCTGTCTCTATGAGTTTGTATCTCATTTAGGTGGAATCATGCAATACTGGTCCTTTTTTGTCAGGCTTATTTCATTTAACATAATGTCTTCAAGTTCCATCCATGTTGCAGCATATGCCCAGAATTCCCTTCCTTTTTAAAGCTTAATAAATCCCGTTGTATGCATATAGTAGATTTTGTTGATCCACTCATCCACCAACAGACATCTGGGTTGTTTCCACCTTTCGGCTGTTGTGAATGGTGCTGCTGTGAACATGGGTGCACAGGTACCTGCTTGAGTCCTTGCCTTCGGTTCCCTTGGAAGTAGACCCAGGAGCGGGATCGGCGGGTCATAAGGTGGTTCTGTTTCACCCTTTGAGGAACCACCATACTGTCTTCCACAGTGCTTGTACCATTTTACATTCCCACTGGTTCCAATTCCTCCACATCCATCAACACATGTATTTTCCATGTTTTGTTGTTGTTTGGGGTTGTTTATAACAGCCACCCTAATGGGTGTGAAGTGGTTTCTTGCTGTGGTTAAAAACAAAGCTTTTAAAAATAGTCTTTCTCAAAGTTCCACTTCATTGAGTTTACCAAGCAGCTGAACCTAACCTCCTAGAAGAAGTAATTGCATGGAAATATAATCAAAAATCACATTAATAACTAACTCTCTCTGTTTCTATTTCTGCTCCCTTGCCTCTCTGTCCTACACCGCTTTTTTTAATCATTCCAGCCAGAGTCCTACCTTGTGGTATGAGTTTGGGCTTGAGTCACAGAGGCTATCTAACAGTTTCGCTAGCAAAATGGAAGAAGGGCCCTGGAGACTCAAAGCCTTAAGAGTAACCCCTTTGTCAAGTCCTCTTCCCTTCTATCCCATCCCTGCTTTCGGTTTTAGCAAATTACCCCAGTCAATATTGGGCTCATTCCCATCATACTCCTACCTTCCTTTCCAAACCCCCGTGAACCTGCTCAAAACTTACAGCATCAGTTTGGTGTAATGTTCGGTGTATGTGAAAGACCATACAGACATGGAGAGGATATTCTGAAGTGTCCTCCATCCCTTCCCACGGTTTTTCATAGCTCTGGAATATTGTTTGAGTGTTAAAGGTCACATACACCTAGTTTCTCATAGGCAGTCATTAGATAACCTGCTCCTCATTCATACATTAATATTCATTAGCCCTAACAGTATGAAGTTTTCAGCTAGACACCATGGGGTGGGGGGGTTGCTGTGCAGGGCATAGGAGATAGGAGGGTAAGTCCGACCCACTGCATGCTGCCTTCCAGAAGTCTCACCTTAGCAGCTCCGGCAGAGCAGTGCTACCACTGGGGAGAGGCATGCCTCTCGCTCGGCAGAAGCTTATGGTCTACCGTGGGGAAACAATACCAGCGTACACACAATTAGCTATAAAAGAGACTGCTTAATTAAGTCATAAACCTGTGCTTTTCGGATCAAAATGGTTGTTATGATTCACTGAAAAGAGTACCTTTCAGATCTACAGCAATGAAGGATGGCTCTGAGAAATGAGGAGACAGGGCCAAATAGATGAATATGGGTAGGTCAGATGCCTTTTACCTGGGGTGTTTTTATTGGCTTTTAAAGGATCCCCCTGGGGTGGTCAGGGCAAGTATTGAAGCTGTCCTTCACTTTTTCCTGTGCCCAGCTGGGGCTCCAGGTTAACAAGGGAGGGAAGGAAGTGCCTCTTTTATGGGCATCATCCTTGGCTACCCTGAAGCAAGTCAAACCCATGGGTGCAGGAGAGATTCCTGGCAGGAGAAATTTTATAGGATGTCAGAGTGGAAAAAAGAGAGAAAGCAGTGTGATCCATGTATCAGTAGAAATGATATTTGAACCACTAGTTGCATGTGAATCATAGGCAGAGAGGAAAAAGAAAAGGAAAGAAATTGGAATGGGAGGCATGGACGAGACATTGTTATAATAAATAATATGTATGAGGGCATAAGATTGCCAGTGCCTATGACAAGCTTTGCCTCATGTGTCTCGACAGCCCCATAAAGCAGGTGCACTAGTATTATCTCCATTCTAGAGCTGGGGAAACATGGGCTTTCAGACTTTGTTTGCTTAAGGTCACACTATTAATAAGTATCAAAGCTAGGAATACAAATTGTCCATTGGCAGATTCAGAGCAGCGAGTTGCTGTGCTAAAAAGATGAAGATAGAACTAAATAAACATGGTAAAAGAAGATCTACATAATAGAACAGAGGGTTCACTCTGCAGAAGAGTGAGAAGTTGGGTAGGCAGGGTGGGGTCAAACTCTTTAGCAGGCAATGTCCTTTTTGCCAGAAAAGTCACCAGTCTGTCTCCCAGGTTCACCTCCTGACTCTTTTCACAGCCCTCTATGGTGGGCCTCACTGAATTACCTGTGATCTCTTCACTTGCAAGTCTCTCCTCCATCTGTCACCTACACGTAAGGGATCTCCTCTGCCTGCAGTAATTCCTATGCAGCCTTTGCTTTCATCCAAAACTCTTCTCAGTTGTGCCTCCTTAAGGAAAGGCTTCCTGTGTCCTTGTTCTTTCCTACTCTGCAGTCCTTGCCCCCAGCAAAGCCGGGTGCCGTCTCCCCTGCAATGTCAAAGCCACCACACATCACACACTTCTCTATTTGCTGTAATACCCTGTTCGTGTGCTGTCTTCCCTCCAGACTCAAAGTCCCTCAAGGACAGGGATGATATGCCTAGTATAGTGCCATAGAGTAGGTGCTTAAAACAGTTTCATGAATAAACGAATAGATGAATGAAGAAATAGTGATCAACTAATTAATTATGCAGGAATTAAAAACTAGACATGAAAAGGTAAGTGATAAAAACCTTTTAGAGCTCTTTAGAACTTTTAAAGGCAGAGAAATGGCATGATGAGACTAGTACATAAGAAAATTTAAGATGATCATTTTCTTTTCCTTGTTGTAAGATATCAAGAAAGTAACATATTAATTGTAGGCATTTCTCTTTTTTTCAGGTATCTCAGTCATAACAGAATAACCTTCTTGAAGCCAGGCATTTTTGAAGACCTCCACAGACTAGAATGGCTGTATGTTTAATTTATGTGGAATTTTATAGTGTTAGTTTTTACACTCTGAGAACATATAAATGAATCCATTTTTTTCTTCTGGCTGGCAGGATAATTGAAGATAATCACCTCAGTCGAATTTCCCCACTAACATTTTATGGACTAAATTCTCTTACTCTCTTGTAAGTACTAAAAATTAAAACAAGTATTTCAATTGAAGGAAAGGGCATGAATAAAAACTGATGCTTTAAGTTTAACAGCATCAAACTTGGATTGTTAAGATCCCACAAAGGCCTTTTCAACTAAAAACCATCTCTAAATCATATCCTCTGAGGCTATTTTGTAGTTCTAACAATTTTATAAGATCTATCTTCTAGAATATCAGCCCATCAAAACTGAATACAGCATCCCTATCATATTTTATGGAAATGTGCTTAAGCACACCATTACCACCCTATATTCATCTTAGTAAAGAAAAATAATACTCATTGAAAACTCACATCCTTTTCACTCCTCGCTACTGGAGAGCACAGGCTTTTCTCAGTTACTAACATTGCAGCTTCCTCCACATGAGAGCTCTCCTTGTCAAATTTTATTACTAACAAGCACTTAAGTATAACAAGACTTACAGAAAAAAAAATCAGAGAAGACAATTTCATAGGTTTCCATGGTTTCATAAGAATAATGATAATATCGTGCGTGACCAAGATGAGAAAAGAACCAGAAATAGGTGACTTGTTTCTTTTCATTTTCAGAGCCCTGATGGACAATGTTCTCACCCATTTGCCTGACAAACCTCTTTGTCAGCACATGCCCAGGCTGCACTGGCTGTAAGTTGCTGCATCTTTTCTTAAAGAAGTCAGCTAACTTTCTGTTTTTGCCTAGTTCATTTTGAATATTAGGTTTTTTAAACTGTAGGTTGTTAATATCATACATTCCTTCATATTACTTTAGAGTGATTTTGTTATGACGCATCCTCATTATATAAACTAACTCCTCTAAACTCTCACCAATATACTCTCACCGGTCTCAAAAAAAAGAAAAAAATATACTTTGGAAACAGGAAGAAGGAAGACAAAAGAGATGTCACGGTATCTATAAAACATCTCCTCCTTCCCCTGCTGACCTACCTTATCACCTACTCATTTGGTGCAGAAAAACTAAGTCACTTTAGTTTTATTCCTAAATTCTACGTAATAAGAATATAATATTTAGAATTTATTTTTGAAGTCTAACCACAATAGAATCTGTTCCATGCAGTTTTTTACACAGTAGCTTTGTTTGTGGTAATAGCCTATTCAGAACCTGTTCTACCGATTCAGAGCTCAATTACTTAGTAAATTTGTCCATTTGAAATCCAGGCAAAAAATGGAGAAAAAAAATAGCCAAAATAACTATTAAATTTTTCAGTCAATAAACTACATATGCAGTAGCTCCCTCTCTCTTATTTTGTAGGAAATTCTCTGAAGTTTTATTATTTGATTTCTAAGTTCACAGCAGATTGGAAGTGTCAAATTAAAAGTAAGGGAGAAATACAGAGTTAGAAACATTGATTTTACTGAGAAATGAAAACTATTAACCTGATAATAAAGCAGGAGAGAGAAATGCTATAAAAAGCAAACATAGTGATTCAAAGCGCATCAGGTTAGAACCATTTAGGGGAAGACAAACATCCCAAGAATCATTACTAAGTCCAAGGGATGTCTTGGTCAGATGGGACAGTATCCATATCAATGACAATTAAAGTCATCAAGAGAAAGGCAAATTAAGTTCAATAACAACCTTTGCTGTAATTAAATTAAATGTCTCAAGTGAACATATTAACAGTTATTACATATTCATAATCCAAACTTAGCAAAAAAGCAATATTGGCTAATATTTTCATAATTAGCAATTAAAAATTCATGCACTGAAACCAGAAGCAAATGTGGGAGATCTTATGCACATACAATAACAAAGCTTTTCCTTTGCTTTTAAAAGAAAGCAGACAAACATATATTTCAGATAAAAAGGTAAATGATTAAGATTTATTACTAAAGAGGTGGACTTTTTACAATGTCTTACTAAAATTATCTTTAAATTTTAGCTATACAAAACAACTCATTCCATATGCATTCCTGACAGTGAATATTGTCCCAATTTTAATTCTAGTAATAATAATTATTGCTTTATGAGTATTCATTTCTTTTAAAATAATTACAATGTCTTTAGCTTGCACTTGAACTTTCATTTAGGAAAGTATACACTAGAACATCTGATAGACGTGTTGGCAAAAAAAAAAAATTAACTCTGATTTAGTAAAAAATATACATAGTGAAAGACTTAGGAAAGCCCAGGATAGCATGCTTGCAAGATATGCCAGACAACAGATTAAAACTTTTAACTTTTAATATAGTTCTTTCAAAGCAAGAAAACTAAATAAAGCTGTAAATATCACAACAAAATTTGGGAAATTCAAGAAGGAAAAACTGTAAGTAATAAATAGGCATATGAACCAAAGGCAATAATCAAAGGTGTACTAAAGATCAACTTCTATTTTGAGATGAGACTAAGCAAGTGTATATATGGGCAGAAGATGCTATATGAAGAATTTGAAAATATGGAAAACATTATGAAACAAGGTTCTGGAAGACACAGAAAATGGAAAAATAAAATGTGATATACACACATACAGCATTTAAAATGAATGAGCTAGCCCTACTTCAATCAATAGAATATGAATTCTAAAAAAAAAATACATATAATATATTCCACAGAAGAGTACATACATTACAATTTCATTCCAACAGTATATTGTGCTTAGGATATAGAAAGCCACAAGACAGCATTGCTCTTTTCTACCCATGAGAAAGAACTTTATAATCTACAAAATCATGATTTTCTCAAGCTCATCAGAGAACTACAGTCATAAAGCAACCAAGTAAAGTGGATTCTAAGAAGTGACCAAGACAGATGGGACACATACAGTATTTCACCTTTGGCAGAGTACAGGGTGAAGAGTTGGCTGTCATAGAGCAGGTGCAAGGAAAACTGCTAGAATTTTAATAAACTTGTAAGGATTAAGTGTAGGTTAGTGTACCACTTTAAGCTAACTGGGATGCCCCCATACTCAGGTGAGTCAGCTATTCCTAACAAGCTTCTTTCCTGTGGCCTCCACCAGCTCACAAGAAAAACTAGGAGTAGGTAAAGAAATCAGAGAGAATCCTCCTTGGTGGAGCACGGGGACAAAACCCTACCTTCTTTCCGAGACTCTCCTCTTACAAAGCAAAAGCTTTAAGCCGCTGGGAGAGGGACAGAGGAAGCTCCTACGCCAGGGACCAGGCATACATCCACTGACTCCAAAGCAGAGGTAGAAGCAAATGCTTTGCTCCTAAGGCAGGGGAAGAAAAGCCTTTTCATCCCAGGATCCTGTACTGCTACAAAGCAGTGGGAAGTACTCACTAGGGTTGGGGCTTCTGGGCCAGGAGGACAACATTGCTGAGAAAGCCCCATCCATAAAAGAGCAAGAAAAAAAATCACTGTCAAATTATAAAGCGATCAACAGAGCCAGACCCAGAGATATCTCAGATGTTACAACTACCAAACAAGGAAATTAAAATACTTATGATTAATAAGTTAAATGATATAGTGGAAAAGGTGAACAATATGCGTGAATACATGCAAAATGTCAACAAAGAGATGAAAACCATTAGTGAGGACTGAAGAATTACTTCAACAGGCTTAGCAGCAGACTGAACGCAGCTGAGGAGAGAATCAATGACCTCGAAGGTGGGTCAATAGAAAGCTTTCCATTTGAATAAAATATAGACAAGGGAGTAAAATAAAGACAGAACAGAATTTAAAAGCTGATGATAATATAAATTGTTCCAAAATGTGTACAGAATTACAGAAAAAGAAGAGAGAGACAACAGGAAAGAAGAAATATCTGAAGAGGTAATGGGCAAATGTTATCCAAAATTAATATGACACAACAAATCAATAATTTAAGAACCTCAGAAAAACCAAGCATAAGTAGAAAAGAAAACTAGACAAATCACAAACTATTGAAAGCCAAAGATTTAGAAAAAAACTTTAAGGAAACCAGAGAAAACAGAAATATTACATACCATAAAACAAAAATAAGAAACACAACACAAATTTATAAAAAATAACTAAAAAAAGGTGGAGGGTATATGTTAATACTGAAAAAAATAGACTTTAGAACAAGGACTGTAATTAGGGATAAAAAGAGATATCATAATGGGTAAGGGGTTAATTCAGCAAGAAGATGTAATAATCTTAAATAAGCAACTTCAAAATGTAAATAAAAAACATACAACTATGAAGAAAAATAGCTAGGAGTCAAGAGACATCATTTAAAACTAACAAATCCACCAAAATGTGATATGTGATATTCCTAACTTGAACACTGATAAAGTACATAATTGATCAAAATCATATTGTGGGATAGAGACAGAGGAACAGAAAGGAAGATAATTTCATCATTTTTTACAACAGGGGATTAATGAGTATTGCTATTCTCTAAGGAAGAGAAAATAGACTGTGTTTGGGCAAAGTTATAAAGGTAGTCAATAGAATATATAAATCTTTCTAAATGTTAGAAGAAATAAAGTTTAAAAAAACACATTTACTGAAAGGTTTTTAACCTATAAAACAACATAATAATATTTTTAAATAGCAGACTAAAGTCAATAGTCATATCAACAGACATAAATGGGCTTAATTTACCTATTAAAAAGAAAAAAGATTTCAAATTGGCTCACACAGCACAACTTAACTCAGCACTATTTACAAAAAAATACAACTATTACTAAGTGATTAAGAAAGACTGAAACTAAAAGGCTGGTCCGAAATATGCCATGTAGATGCAAACAAAAACAAAAAGTAGTTTTTATTTAAGTAGGTAGAATGCTAGCCTGTTTGCACTAAACAATACTAAGGACATTTAAATGCTATTGTGTGCAATTTCCAATAAAAGATTACATTATATTTTCCCCAAATAGATTCATACAGCAACCAAAAGGAGAAACAGACATACATAAGCAGTAAGACATAATAATCCACCTCTTTCAGTCCATGAAAGATCAAATAAAACCAGAAAGGGAGATGGAGAATTAACTGACATAATAAATGAGTTCACTCTACTTGGTGTACACGGAACTGCAACATCCCTTCTCAATAACAGAACTGATTTATTTGGAACATCAATGTGCCCAGCTAAAATTCTACATTCCCAGATTTCCTTGCATCATGGTATAGCCACATGACTAAACTTTAACTAATGAGGTGGAAGAAGTATAGCGTGGATCTTCTAGGAACTGTTCTTAAAGGGAAAAAGGCAGACCCTTCCTTTCTTTCCTTATTCAGAAAGAAATGGATATGATGGCTGAAGCTTAGCATGATCTCGGACCATGAAGACAAGGACATGTGAACGGTGAATGTGAAAAATCTTAGGTTTCTAACAGCTTAGTACAACTACCATACTAGCCCTGGACTGCCGAACTCTAGATTTTATTTTCTTGAAAAAAAAATCCTTGTGTAGTTATGCTGTTATGGTTGGGTCTCTGTTATATGTACCTACACTTAATTCTAATAGATATAAACCTGAAAGTGAAGAATGCCCAAAGAACATTCACCAAAATTGACCATATATTTTAGGACATACACATACACAAACCAAACTCAAGAAAGCAGATGGAGGGATTAGCCTAAAGCAGGAGAAGGGTCATCTCTTCCTCTGAGACTAGAAGGAGACCAGGTGCACACAGAGGTAAGTTTATAGACGTCGGGCAGAAAGTCAAGGGCTTTTCCCTGCATCATCACCTCAATTTTTTCTGTGAAACAGGAGCTAGAAATGATTAAAAGGTAGGGGAGGAAGTAGAGGTTATGGGGATTTGCATGTTTAGAACGCCACTAGGGCAAGAAAGGACGTTGAGAAGGAACACGCAAAATTACTGGTGTTTCTGGTTTTGCTATTGCTGTTCTTCAGATCAAAGAACAAAATTTTCATTTCCAGTCAATTCTGCCATGTATAAAGGGAAAAATAAAGTGGTGAAGTTCGGAGGCTCATTAGGTTGGAAATGTACTCTAGCTGGACATAAAGAAAAACACCTCTAGTCAGCTGCCTTCGAGCATAAGCTAGGGAACAAGAAGCAGATTTGTCTGCCTAAACTAACATGCTTGGTGCGAACCGGATCCCTGCATATCAGGAACTAACTAAACCTCTAATTTTGGGAAGAAAGCCAAAGGAAATTCACAAATAAAGGTTAAAATAAAGTCAAAATGATATGAAATGAAAATGTAACCCAAAGTCCCTATTTTATGTTGTGATGTGTGCCTCTTACTGATTTTTACAAATTAATAAACAACTTCTAAAAACTGAAGGAACAAAACAGCAGCAGATTCACAGAACCCAAGAATGGACTAACAGTTACCAAAGGCAAAGGGACTGGAAAAGATGGGTGGGAAGGAAGGGATAAGGGGAAAAGAGGAGGGGGGGATACGAGGAAGCAGTATAGCACAGAGAAGACAAGTAGTGATTCTATAGCATCTTACTACACTGATGGACAGTGACTATGTGGTGGGGACTTGATAATAGGGGTAGTCTAGTAACTATAATATTGCTCATGTAATTGTACCTTAATAATAGCAAAATAAAAAAATTAATAAACAACTTCTAACAGATACTTTTGCTAGCTTAATAGGGGGAAAAAGTTACCTACGTAGCTACAAGAACTCAGCTAAGGATATTTTGTTAGGCTTAGAAAAGCATCACCACCTGGTGGAAGATTCAAGGTAACAGCAAATAAATAAGACAAGGGAATGAACAGTCTGTCATTGATAACATACGTAACGAGAGGCCAATGCCATGACAAAACCTAATGACCAAAAAAAAAAAGAGTACCCCTAAGTGCTTACTTTCCAGTTGTATAGAATAATAGAATTCTTTTTAGAAGGGTGATCTAGAATCAAGATTTAAGATTATAATACAATATCCCATATAGTACAGAAATCCTGTCTACAAAATTTTTGAGTTACAGTATACTGCCTCTGCTAAATGCTTATATTGATAAAAATCTTATTCTCTGGACACCATAGATTCTGAGCTTAAATTTTAAATGTCTTGTGTTCAGTAAATCTAATTTTGCAATCTGATGCAACATAGAAAACCCGATATCTTTTACAGTCTGACTTCAAATATCTCTAATTTTGATATTCTCTGTTATGAATACTCCCTTTTCTTCAGTCAACTTGATTTCTAGACCCCTTACATTCTGTTCTTCCAGATCTTCCAGATACACTTTGATTTGCCCACTTCTATTTTTATTGCTGTGCCCAAAATAAAACTGACCATTCCAGATGTAACATAGCCCGCAGAATATAGGCACTTTTATTAATGCAGCCCGTGTTTCCCTTATAGATTTTAGTAGCAGTGTCACAGTTCAACTCATACATTATTTTAGTTGTAATTATTCTGGAATAGGTATGTTATTTGGTTACCAGTAAACTAAGTGTTGGGAAAAACTGAATAGATTTAAGAACCAGCATATCTGAAAATATGTCCCTAACCCCATCTAACTCTCTGGTCTACAAGCTTCTACCATAAACCTAATGAAAACATAGAAGAGGAGCAGTAAAAGAATACCTCCATGATACCCATGAAGATGAAACAATAAAACATATATTTCTGACAATTTTTGTTGCTCAGACCAGACTCCCGATAGTGACAGCATCACCCAGCACGGGAGCTCAAGGACACTGTATATGCAGCTCTCTGAACTGGAGTAGAGAGACAAGGACGGCCTGTGGGTTTCCCTCTGCACTGGCGCTTGTGGCAATATAATGAAGCAAACAAGGACTTTGTCAGTGGTGAAAGGCTATTGAGAATTTTTTCTGGAGAATGTTTGGGCAAGGGAGGTAGAGGTTAGCATAGTTTTGGCAGTAACAGCTTCTGCAGCAATACTAGAATCTTCTGCAGGCTGTGGCAAGTAGGGTCACACACCTAGAGAACTGCCATAGGCAACTGGTCAGATGTTTAATACAGAGCACTGTTAAATATATGTCACCAAAATGGGTTTTATTTTTGTCACATCTCAGCATATGTACCCATATGAACACATTATACAGATGTGACTCAAAACATTTTTACTACTAACACAGAAAAAGAAACATTAAACACATTATTTCAGATATAATGTAAGCGGCCATATGTGAAAATCTATGTGAAATAAACAGTATGTGCAAAGTACATATTTTATTAGAAAGCAAATAATTCTTAACCAATGTATTTGTTTATGATTAAAATTTGCTTTATCTTCTTATTTTATTTTTAACATCTTATTTTTGTTTCAGGGACTTTGAAGGCAACCATATCCATAATTTAAAAAATCTGACTTTTATTTCCTGCAGTAACTTAACTGTTTTGTAAGTAACCATTCTGTAAAGTTTTTATCTTTGTTGAAGTAATTTTACATTTCTTTACAAACAAAATGTATTATTTATGTGAACAGAAGTTAGCATCAACATTCACAGGAATTATGAAAAATGTTCACTCTCCTCTCTCCAAAACACATTGGCAAAATTATTGGAGTTCAAACCAAGTGTAACCACAGATTCACAATATACAATAGCCCTGTAGTATATGAAACCTGTTTTATACCCATTCTAATGGGAAGAATTTCCCATAGCCTACCTAGAATCTGTTTTTGGATCTCAGTTTGAGAAACAGTAAAGTCTTAATTTATAAGACTGTTTGCCCTGTGCATATTAGTACTGAAAATATTATGGAAAAATATTCAATTACAATAAAAAAATCTTTTTAAAACCTTCAGAATGTTCACCCCTGCAGATATAACACTTGTGGACACCAGGATAAATCTGAGGCTGTTATTAAGTATAATTTCTCCTTATTCCTCTCTGGCCTATTTTAAATTCACCTGGCCTCATCCATGAAAGTAAGGGATGCTGAGGGCTTCCTTCAATGTAAAAAAACAACTGCCTCATTCACAGTTTATTTTTCCAGAAGAGTGTTTTTCAAATTGTGGGTCAAAACTCACAATTGGGTGATGAAAGCAATATAGAAGGTCCTGACCAGCATTTTTTCAATGAAATAGAATTGAATTGAATTGAATAAAAATACCAGAGTACAATTCAGATAATTAAATGTATTATTTCTTATATCTTGGTTTATGTGGGTGTATGTTATGTCCCAACGTAAAATTCATTTTTTTTACTATAGGTTACGTGGGAAAAGTTTGAAAAACATCAAGTTAGAATGCCTGAGGGCCCCATGAACAGACAATGCAATAGCTAACATTGGTACAATAATTTTTCTCCAGTTATGCCCTCCCTCCCCCACTACAGTAGGTTCAAATCCACTGAAATATTTGAACTCTTCTGCAGTGACTCCATCAGTCTTCAGATGCAGGATACTCTATATCAGTCATGCAACAGAGTTCATACTAATTTCCAATAAAACCATATTGCACCTAAAGGACATAGACCAAAAAGATAACTTTCTTTTCTGTTCTACTTGTATTCATTTTTAAAGAATCATTTAAAAGAAATCATTTGTGAGTGTCCTCTTGGCAGGTGCTTCTGCTTTTCTAGTCCTGGGAGGAGGTGGTGATGATCTGGAGTACTGGGAGAAAATAAATACTCAGGATGGGACAAAGCCAAGTTCCAGGCATGTCACAAAATGTTTCACGAATTGGAAACCCTTCAAAACTTTTCTATGCATTAGTCCTTTATGCTAGCTCATAACAAAGGAGATCAGCACAGAAATGAACTGTGAAGAGTTACAGTCTGATTCAACAACCCAAACTAGAGATCTTCTGAATTGGTCCAGCTTAGATTAGACTCCAAAATGTATATGAGTGCTACTGTGCGGGAAATAACTTATTAGACAGACATGCCATGCAGCCTGAAGACATGGCCCTAAAACACCTTTCTAAATGATATTCAGGCTGTATTCTCAAGAGCTGAGGATTTCACTATTTCCCTGGCAGAACGCTCCCCTACTTCTTTAAAACTTGAATAATTTTTTAAATTTTTATCTTTATTAAAAGATTAGGGAAATCTAAGATTAAACTTAGATTGGGAAATTTATCAAACTACAAAATATCTTGATGTGAAAATGCTCTGTCTATAATTGTCTCTTTTTTTGCGGGCTGTTAATCTCTCCAATAACTCATTTATCAATTATCTCAAGCTTCAACCCATTTTTCTTTTTACTTTCAGGATAATGAGAAAAAACAAAATTAACCACCTAAATGAAAATACTTTTGCACCTCTCCAGAAACTAGATGAATTGTAAGTTTAATTAAACATATATTGATAAGAATGTTCTCTCTACTGTTTTAGTTCATGCTTGTTATAGATGTTTTTATATATTTAAGAAATATTTATTACTTCTTCTCCTAGTTCTATTTTTATACACTTTGAGGCATAAGGCATAAAGGAACTCATATAGCTTACTAAAATATATATAAAAGAAAAATATAAGGTAAATGTTTGAGGAAAGTGAAGAAAACATAGCTATAGAGAAAGAATAAAGTCTGGGTAAATTAATAAAATAAATCCTGCACCACTCCATCTCACCACTAGAGAGGGACAGTACATTTGTCTTATGTTTCCTAATGAGTTAGTATTCAGAGACCATAAAGTAAAAAGACACCACTTTGCTGATCCTGAAACCAAAGAATAATCCTGGATCAATAAAGAAATTAGACACCTGTAGATGACATTCCAACCTATAATATAAACGTCACAAACAGCATCCTCTTTTTAAGATCAATGACACAATTCTGAAGGACCTTAAAATAACTCTTTGATAAACCAAAGACTTATGGTCCAAGTTGATTGCCAGAATAAAATATATGTAGAATAGTGGATGAAGTACATGTCCTTCACAGGATTTTCTTTTTTAGTATTAATTTTCTCAGTTGGGTTTTTGCTAAAGTTTGAGTTAACAACTAGTTTGATTTTGTGTTTTCTGGAAAGAATCTGGAGTGTGAACAGATCTAGATGTTTTGATAATTAGGCAGAACATTGATTTATTAAAACTTTTCCATAAAAATTTAAAAACATAACTAGAATGTTTCTATGGACACCTTGCCTGCACACTGTGACAGGCAGAGGGACTACATCTGCCACAGTCATGACACTCCTCTGAAACAAGACTGTATTCAACTCCAGAACATCAGGAAACAAGCCATTGAAACCCCAGCATTTTTTCCATCACCATTAGGCCAAAACATTTTTTGGTAGGCAGTACCAATCATTCTCAAAGAGTGCAAGAGAATCTCAATAGAGATTAGAACCAAGCATCTGTTGTAACAACTCCTGTATCCAGCAAGTGAAGCACAGAAGAAATTATTTTAATCTCAGTAGTAGGGAGAGATGTGTATAGATATTATCCAAAGGTATTATCTAGCCATTAAAATATAAGTTAGTCAAAGGGCCCATAACTTCCCTTGCTTTATCCTACTTGCAACTACTATCTGAATATCAGAAGGCAGTTTCTCCAAATCCTAGTCATCATGGTGGCATTAAGGTGCAGGTTCTACATGAGTATCGTAACCAGCAGTGAACTGGTGCAACATAAACAGATTATTCCATAACCAGCTCTGATATCATGTTATATATACCATATATGCCACATGTGTTACAGAGCTATGATACAAATGTACACAAGGAGTATATGAGAGAACAGAGGAGAGAACACCTAACCTCCCTTGTCACAGAGGAGTGACACTGGAGCAGAATTTTGAAGGATGAATAGGAGTTCACCAGAAGCACAAGAAGGAAAGCTTATTAGATGGATAAGAACAGTGGCTAGGCTTTCTCTTAGCATCTCTTGATCACTTTGGAGAACCCAAACCTAGCGAAATGTTCTTGTTTAGAAGAATCTGAGGCCTTTCTTATGAGAGCTGTCAGCATCCAAACTACCACAAGAAGCGCTACCATCAAAAACCTTAAAACTAAGCTTCAAGATCATGTTAGGAAACCCAGCCTCTACACGTTCATGAGGTGACATGCAAAGTACCCTGCCCCAGGAGTAGATGAGATCTGGTGTATGTCAACTGTGAAAGAAACTTGCACTGAAATAATCCAATTCTATTTGATAATCATAATAAATCCAAGCAAAAGTAAAAAATAAGACTCCAAATGGTATTCTTATTCTAACATGAAAAGAAAGGAAGGGAAGAGATGAAGGGGCATTATGCATATATGCATTGAATTAGAAAATTGGATCTATTAAACCAGATTAAATCCCATAAATTATTTGTCCCTGAGAGAGTGATGAAATAGCACAAAATATATTTTCCCATTACACTCCTTTTTTTAAAAAGCTTTTAGACTTCTGATCATTAATATAGCATTGTTAAAAAGTTGTATAATAATTTCCTAATGAATTACAGAACAATGAATAAAGTAATACGATATGTGACATGTTTGCATTTATTTCCCTAGGGATTTAGGAAGTAATAAGATTGAAAATCTTTCACTGAATGTATTTAAGGATCTAAAGGAGCTCTCACAATTGTAAGACTTAAAAATTTTGTCACTTCGTTTATTTTTTCTTTTTTTTAAGTGCGATAAAATATATATAACAAAATTTACCATCTTAACCATTTTTAAGTGTACAGCTCAACTGGCATTAACTAATCGACGCTGTTGTGTGATCATTAACACCATCCATCTCCAGAACTGTTCCATCTTCCGCCAACTGAAAGTCCATACTATTAAAGAATAAGTACCCATCACCTCCCCTGAGCAGCATCTCTGTTCAGTCTCTATGATTCCAACCGCTCTAGGCACTCCACAGAGGTGGAATCACACAATATTTGTCCTTCTGTTACTGGCTAATTTCTCTTAGCATAATGTCTTCAAGGTTCATCCATGTTGTAGCATGTGTCAGAATTTCTGGATATTATTCTGCATTATAATGTTATTTAATAATAATAGTATTATTATGAATAATAATCCATTATATGTATATAACACATTGTGTTTATCCATTCACTCATTAATGGACACTGGGTTGCTTCTAACTTTTAGCTATTGTGAGTAATTCTGCTATGACATGGGTGTACACCTATCTGTTCAAGATCTTCCTTTCAATTCTTTTCGGTAGAGTCCCAGAAGTAGAATTGTTGTGTTATATGGTAATTCTCTGTTTAATTTTTGAGGAAATGCCATACCATTTTCCATAGTAGCTATACCATTGTGCCTTCCTACTAGCAGTGTACAAGGGTTCCCATTTCTCTGCATCTTCGCTTGTTTTTTCTATTATTTTGATAATAGTTATCCTAATGGATGTGAAATGGTATCTTATAGTGGTTTTTATTTGCATTTCCGCAAGGTCAGTGATGTTGGGCATCTTTTCATGGACTTATTAGCGATTTGCATACCTTCTTGGAGGAAGTATCTATTCAGGTCTTTTGCCCATTTGAAAAATTGGGTTGTATGGGGGGATTTTGTTGAGTTAGGAGAGTTCTTTGTGTGTTTTAGATATTAAATCCTTTCCAGATATATGACTTGTAAATATTTTCCCCATTATGACTCTGTTATAGTCTCCTTTAACACACAAAAGTTTTTAATTTATTTGTGGACCAATTTTTCTATGTTTTCCTTTCATTGCCTGTGCTTTTGGTGTCTATACAAGAAATCACTGCCTAATCCAGTGTCATGAAGCTTTCCTCCTCTGTTCCCCTATGCTTGCTTCTAAGAATTTTATAGTTTTAGCTTTATATTTAGGTCTTTGATCCACTTTGAGTTACCATGATGTAAGGTAAGGGTCTAAGTTCATTCTTTTGCATGAGGATATCTATCTGGTTTTCTCAGCACCATTTGTTGAAAAGACTATCCTTTTCCCATTGAATGGTCATAGCAACCTTGTTGAAATCATTTGACCATATATACAAAGGTTTATTCCTGGGGTCTCTTATCTTTTCCATTGGTCTAGACATCAGTCTTTATGCCAGCACAATTTTGATCACTGTAGCTTTTAAGTAAGTTTTAAAATCAGAAAGTATGAGACCTCCAAATTTGTTCTTTTTCAAGATTGTTTTAGTATTCAAGCACCCTTGAGACTCCATATGAATTTTAGGATGGATTTTTCTATTTCTACAAAAAAAATCATTGGGATCTTGATAGAGATTACATGGAATCTGTAGACTGGGGTAGTATTGACAATTTAACAATATTCAATTTTCCAATTCATAAATACACAGAATGTCTTTCCGTTTATCAGTGTCTTCAGTGTTTTCAGCAGCATTTTGTTTTTTGAAGTACAAGTTTTTCACTTCCTTGGCTAAGTTTATTCCTAAATATTTTATTCTTTTGATGCTATTGTAAATGGAATGTTTTCCTAATTTGCTTTTTGGATTGTTGTTAGTATATGGAAACACATCAACTTCTGTGTGTTGGTTTCATATTTGGAAACTGCTTAATTTGTCTATAAGTTTTTACAGTCTTTTTGTGTAAGTGTGGAACCTTTAGGATTTTCTATACATAAGATTATGTATATCTGTAAACAGAGATAAGTTTACTTCTCCCTTTCTAATTTGGATGCCTTTTCTTTCTTTTTCTTGCCTAGTTATTCTAGCTAGGATTTCAAGTACTAGCTATGTTGAATAGAAGTAAAAGCAGGCATCCTTGTCTGGTTACTGAATTCAGAGAAAAGCTTTCAGCCTTTCACCATTGAGAATGATGTTTGCTGTCGGCTTTTCACATTTGGCCTTTGTGATGTTAAGATTGTTTCCTGTATTCCTAAACTGTTGAGTCCACTTAATTTCCTTTATATTCCTTTTTTATTGTCATTCTTCCTCTTTCCTTCTTTCTGTAATCACCCCCACCCAGCAGCTCCCTCCATCCCCGACCTAACTGATGACCTAATGTAGAATAAATTTCCTAAGGAGAACTTGCCCTGAGAAGCTCCCTTAATCAATAATTCCTGCTTCAAGGTGTTGTTTTACAAAGATTCTGAAATTTTTTCCACTTAAATTCAGCTGTACTGTCACTCTGATCTGTGTCTCTTTATTGCTAGCTATAGGCTCTGACTTTTCACTTCATGCCTCACAAATCACTAGTACAATATGCCACTCTCTGGCATAAAACTTATTGTAAAAAGTATTTAATGTGATTCCATCAACCCAAGTTTTGACTAAAAGAGTTTTTTTTTCATTCGACTGAGATTCTAAGCAAAATGTGAAGCAGGTATAGTGGCTCTCTGGGTACTGTACCAATTCTCTGGTGGGAGCCATTCTTGACAATTTCACCTCATGCTCATGTTGTCTCTATCGATAACACAACCATAGAGTACTTACTAAGAGCCAGACACTGGTTTAAGTGTTTTATCTCCATTAATTCATTTAAATATCCAATGAACTCTATAGGACAAGTATTAGTACTGTGCTTTTTTGGTTAATGTTTAAAAGTACCCCAAATCAACAGATGTGGTCTGTCATTGCTTAAGCAGTTTCTAGAAATGACCTATTGCTACTTTTTTTGAAAACAGGAATCTTTCCTATAACCCAATCCAGGAAATTCAAGCAAACCAATTTGATTATCTTGTCAAACTCAAGTCTCTGTAAGTATATACTATGGGGATAGTTTTATGATGAAATTGTTATTCACATACTAATAGTTAATAAATTCTATAAAATAAGATTTATAGAATCTTTCAAATCAGAGACTTTAGTCCCAGGATATTAGGTAAGCTCCACAAAAATATGTGAGTTCAACTCAATGGACTATAAACAAACAGTTATTAGTTTGATCTTACATATTTATAAACTAAAAATTAGATAATGATAAATCATTTTATATTTTTTTGTAATTACCAGGAGCTTATATTGGATTGTTCGCTTTGATCCTCTGAAGGCATCTATGCATAGTCATTCTAAGGGTATATAAAAATGTATTATAGCCAATCCTTAACTCAAAATGGAATATTCTAGATTATATAAATCAGTACTTGCATCACACTCAAAAAAATTCTGTAATGGTGTAAGAATTGACTTTAAAAGGTATGCTGCAGTTCATTCAAGTGTTCCCTCAGTAAAATGGCATTTTACTAGAAAAAATGTATTATTTTAAAATTATTAGAAAAATTGTTTTAATGTAAAACTCTCTGGTATTGTAATATTGTCTAAAAGAAAATGTCATTTGTTCATCAATATTTATTGAGTACTTACTATGCATAAAGCATTCTGCCATGATTTATGAAGATCCAAAAAATCAAATAGAGGAGATACATATGTATAAATAATAGAATCAAAAAGGAATTGGGGAAATACCTGGGGCAGGCTGAGTATCAATGTTTGGTTCAAAATAAGGGCTTACTAGTATAACTTTATTAAATTGTCCTTCACAAAAACTCATTTTATTACATCCTGTGTAACATATTAATTTGATATTTTTAGCAGCCTGGAAGGAATTGAAATTTCAAATATCCAACAAAGGATGTTTAGACCACTTACGAATCTCTCTTACATGTAAGCAAATGTTTATCTTGTTCTTCACCTTGATTTTAGTCTTTTCTTCTACATGGTCTGTGCCAATTCATCCATACCCATTGTAACCAATCTATTAGCATTTTTTCCTGGCTAATTTGCCTGCACAATAATTAACTCTTAAAGTATTGATAGTGGGTGGGGTAATTTTTAGTTTTCCATGGTTTGGTAGAATCAAAGGAGGCTTTTTGAATGACAGAGAACATGAGTGTGAAGGGAAACCACTCAGTCTTCTAAGTTCTCCTCAGCTCTGATAGCATTCACAGATATTGGGGTTTGTCTAATGAGTTAGTAGTTTGTACACATGGGGTAAGTGCTACCAGATGAAGAAGTAGGAATTTATATGAGCAATATAAAATAACTGTAAATAAATAATTCCTGTGAATGGAGGATGCTAAAGAGAAATCGTTCTCAGTAAAAATTGCCCCCAATGCCTCGCATGATAGGAACAAGTGTGTATGGATAAAATGGTAAACTTTGAAAAATATTTTATTCAAACATTTTAGAAATATTTTGCAATCTTGAATCTAGAATCTAGAAATGAATGCAATCTTATGGCAGATACAATTTAGAAAATTCCATGTCAACCACCACCACTCTATACTTTTGCTTATATTTTATTGTTTTTGTTTTTCTCTAATTCCTCAGAAAAAAAATGATTATTAACATTTCTTGGTTGCACACAACTGAAAACACTCTGCCTATTAAGCAAAACAGTTTATTGGAAGGAAACAGTGTAGCTCTCAAAACCCAAGAAACAAGTCAAGGAACACACTCGAATTGGGCAGAAACCATGGCAGATCTAGGGATCCAGGCAACAAGTTAAACAAGGCATATACTGTAACTGTCAACCTTTTATCTTGTAAATACTACAGCTCTTTACAGTATAAAGTTCATTTCTATCTTTTGCCAGAGTACTACCTTTAGAGGCAAAAGATTGAATTTGAATCTCAATTCCTACATTTATTAGAAAATCTCCTAGCAAGTAATGTGCCTCCACTAAAGATTCATTTCCTCCTATGGTGTCTAATATCTACCTCATGGAGTTGATGTGAGAATTTATTCCTGATACCTAAAAGATGCTCAAAATTTTGTGGGTGTTATCAGACAACACAAAGAAATAAAAAGCATCCAGATTGGCAGGGAAGAAGTTAAGGTGTCCCTGTTTGCAGATGACATGATATTGTACATAAAAAACCCTAAAGACTCCACCCCAAACTACTAGATCTAATATCTGAATTCAGTAGTTGTGGGATACAAAATTAATACATGGAAATCTGTGGCATTCCTATACACTAACAATGAACTAGCACAGAGAGAAATCAGGAAAAAAATTCCATTCACAGTTGCATCAAAAAGAATAAAATACCTAGGAATAAACCTAACCAAGGAAGTGAAAGAACTATACTCGGAAAACTACAAAACACTCATGAGAGAAATTAAAGAAGATACCAATAAATGGAAACACATCCCATGTTCATGGATAGGAAGAATTAATATTGTCAAAATGGCCATCCTGCCTAAAGCAATCTACAAATTCAATGCATTTCCTATCAAAACACCAACAGCATTCTTCAATGAACTAGAGAAAATCGTTATAAAATTCATCTGGAACCACAAAAAGACCCCAAACAGCCAAGGCAATCCTGAGAAGGAAGAATAAAGCTGGGGGGATTATTCTCCCAAACTTCAAGCTATCCTACAAAGCCACAGTAATCAAGACAATTTGGAACTGGCACAAGAACAGACCCATAGACCAAGTTACAGACTAGAGAGCCCTGATATAAACCCAACCATATATGGTCAATTAATATATGATAAAGGAGCCACGGACATACAGTGGGGAAATGACAGCCTCTTCAACTCATGTTGACAAACCTAGACAGCTACACGCAAGACAATGGAACTGGATTATTTTTTAACCCCATACACAAAAGTAAATTCAAAATGGATCGAAGACCAAATGTAAGTCATGAAACCATAAAACTCTTAGAAGACAACATAGGCAAAAATCTCCTGAATATAAGCATGAGCAACTTCTTCCTGAACGCATCTCCTCGAGCAAGGGAAACAAAAGCAAAAATGAACTCATGGCACTACATCAAACTAAAAAGTTTCTGTATGGCAAAGGACACCATCAACAGAACAAAAAGGCATCCTACAGTATCGGAGAATTTTTGTAAATGACATATCCGACAAGGGGTTAAGATATATAAAGAACTTACACACCTCAACACCCAAAAACCAAATAAGCCAATTAAAAAATGGGCAGAGGATATGAAGAGACAGTTCTCCAAAGAAGAAATTCAGATGGCCTACAGACACAAGAAAAGATGCTCCACATCACTAATCATCAGGGAAATGCAAATTAAAACCACAATGAGGTATCACCTCACACCAGTAAGTATGGCCAGGATCCAAAAGACTAAGAACAACAAATGCTGGCGATGATGCGGAGAAAGGGGAACCCTCCTACACTGCTGGTGGGAATGTAAGCTAGTTCAATCATTGTGGAAAGCAATATGGAGGTTCCTCAAAAAAATAAAAATAGAAATACCATTTGACCTGGGAATCCTATTCCTTGGAATTTACCCAAAGAATACAATTTCTCAGATTCAAAAAGACATATGCACCAGTATATTTATTGCAGCACTTTTTACAATAGCCAAGATATGGAAGCAACCTAAGTGTCCATCAGTACATGAATGGATAAAGAAGACGTGGTACATATACACAGTGGAATACTATTCAGCCATAAGAGAGAAACAAATCCTACCATTTGCAACATCATGGATGGAGCTGGAGGATATTATGCTCAGTGAAATAAGCCAGGCAGAGAAAGACAAGTGGCAAATGATTTCCCTCATTTGTGGAGTATAACAACGGAGGAAAACTGAAGGAACAAAACAGCAGCAGACTCAGAGACTCCAAGAAGGAACTAGTGATTACCAAAGGGGAAGGGTGTGGGAGTGCGGGTGGGGAGGGTGGGAGAAGGGGATTGAGGGGTATTATGTTTAGTACGCATGGCGTTGGATCTCAAGGGGAAAACAGTGTAGCACAGAGAAAGCAAATAGTGAATCTGTGGCATCTTACTACACTGATGGACAGTGACAGCATTGGGGTATGGGTGGGGACTTGATAATATGGGTAAATGTAGTAACCACATTGTTTTTTCATGTGAAACCTTCATAAAAGTATATATCAATAATACCTTAATAGAGAGACTTCTGGGAAGATGGCGGCATGTGAGCAGGGTGGCGGAAATCTCCTCCCAAAAGCATATATATTTGTGAAAATACAACAAATACAACTATTCCTAAAAGAGAGACCAGAAGATACAGTACAACAGCCAGGCTACAGATACATCTGAGAGAACTCAGCGCCTCACAAAGTGGGTAAGATACAAAGCCACGACCCAGTGGGACCCAAGCACTCCCCCACCCCAGCACACCAGCGGAAGGAAAAGAATCAGAGCGGGGAGGGAATGGAAGCACAGGACTGCTAAATAACCAGCCCTGATGATCTGCACTGGGAGCACAGACACACATCACATGGTGTATCAGAGATTAGAGAAACCGAGGGCAGGATCCAAGACGGAGACTGCAAGCGGGTCCCCTCAGCCGGCTTCCCGGGACAAAAGAATAGTGGGCACTTTTTTAAAACTCTTAAAGAGACAAGGGCCCAACAGCGGAACAATATCATCCCAGCACAGTCAGCCCAGCAGGCTGGGAATCTGGAGGAATTTCAGACCCCTAACTGGCTGCAAGGTAAAGCAGTCACACCAAAGCCTCCCACAGACATCAGCAGCCTACCATTCATTCCCCAGCTGGCATTGCAAAGGGTCCAGCAGATCTGCCACAGCTTCAGAACAGCAGGAGAGCAGCCCCACCCACAGCAATCACACAGAATCTCCTCCCAGCTGGTGTGCAGCTAAGAGGGAGGGGCTGCAGAATCCAGAACAAGGTCTGGAAGGCAGCAGGGGAGCAGAACGCACCTGGTGAGATGGCAAACCCCCACACACAGGCAGCTCAGGGGATTATCCCAGAGACTGGCTGCCTGTGTGCAGGACACCAGCTCAGGCTCCAGAGAAGGGCAAAGAGAACAACAAGCAGGAAGGGACTTTGTTCTCCCAGCTGATACACGTGGCACCTGCCTGCGACCACTTCTATCACCATGAAAAGACACAAGAATATGGCCCAGTCAAAGATCACCCAGATAACCCCAGAGAGAGGGCCATATGGGATAGATTTAAACAATCTTCCTGAAAAAGAATTCAGAGTAAAAGTCATAACCATGCTGATGGATCTACAGAGAAATATGCAAGAACTAAAGGAGGAAGTGAGGAGAGACAATACAGAAATGAGACAAGCAATCGACGGGCTTAAGAGCAGACTGGATGAGGTGCAAGAGACTGTTAATGGAATAGAAATCAGAGAACACGAACACAGAGAAGCTGCGGCAGAGAGAGATAAAAGAATCTCTAGGAATGAAAGAATATTAAGAGAAATGTGTGACCAATCCAAACGGAACAATATTCACATTATAGAAGTACCAGAAGAAGAAGAAGAGAGAAAAAGGGATAGAAAGTGTCTTTGAAGAAATACTTGCTGAAAACTTCCCCAAGCTGGGGAAGGAAATTGTTTCTCAGACCATGGAAACCCACAGATCTCCCAACACAAGGGACCCAAGGAAGACAACACCAAGACACATAATAATTAAAATGGCAAAGATCAAAGACAAGGACAAACTATTAAAGGCAGCCGGAGAGAGAAAAAAGATCACCTACAAAAGAAAATTCATCAGACTATCATCAGACTTCTCAACAGAAACCTTACAGGCCAGAAGAGAATGGCATGATATATTTAACCAAATGAAACAGAAGGGCCTTGAACCAAGAATACTGTATCCAGCACGATTATCATTTAAATTTGAGGGAGGGATTAAACAATTCCCAGACAAGCGAAAGTTGAGGGAATTTGCCTCCCACAAACCACCTCTTCAGGATATCTTAAAGGGACTGCTCTAGATGGAAGCACTCCTAAGGCTAAAAAGATTTCACCAGAGAAAATAAAATAATACCAAAGAAAGCAGACCATCCAAATACTAACTAAAGGCAAAAAGTAAAATCAATTATCCACAAAACCAGTCAAGGGAAGCATAAAAGAGTACAGAATAAAACACCTAGTATATAAAGAATGAAGGAGGAAGAATAAGAAGGGAGAGAAATAAAGAATCATCAGACTGTGCTTATAATAGCTTAACAAGAGAGTTAAGTTAGACTGTTAGATAGTAAAGAAGCTACCCTTGAACCTTTGGTAACCATGCATCTAAAGGCAGCAATGGCAATAAGTACATATCTATCGATAATCACCCTAAATGTAAATAGCCTTAATGCACCAATCAAAAGACACAAAGTCATAGAATGGATAAAAAAGCAAGACCCATCTATATGCTGCCTACAAGAGACTCACCTCAAACCCAAAGATATACACAGACTAAAGGTGAAGGGATGGAAAAAGATATTTCATGCAAACAACAAGGAGAAAAAAGCAGGTGTTGCAGTACTTGTATCAGACAAAATAGACTTCAAAACGAAGAAAGAAGTAAGAGATAAAAAAGGACATTACATAATGATAAAGGGGTCAGTCCAACAAGAAGATATAACCATTATAAATATATATGCACCCAACACAGGAGCACCAACATATGTGAAACAAACACTAACAGAACTAAAGGAGGAAATAGAAAGCAATGCATTCATTTAAGGAGACTTCAACACATCACTCACTCCAAAGGACAGATCAACCAGACAGAAAATAAGTAAAGACACAGAGGCAGTGAACAACACACTAGAACAGATGGACCTAACAGACATCTACAGAACTCTACACCCAAAAGCAGCAGGATACACATTCTTCTCAAGTGCACATGGAACATTTTCCAGAATAGACCACATACCTGGGCACAAAAAGAGCCTCAGTACATTCAAAAAGATTGAAATTCTACCAACCAACTTCTCAGATCACAAAGGTATAAAACAAGAAATAAATTGTACAAAGAAAACAAAAAAGCTCACAAATACATGGAGGCTCAACAACATGCTTCTAAATAATCAATGGATCAATGACCAAATTAAAACAGAGATCAAACAATATATGGAGACAAATGACAACAACAACACAAAGCCCCAACTTCTGTGGGATGCAGCAAAGGCAGTACTAAGAGGAACAAAACAGCAGCAGACTCACAGAACCCAAGAATGGACTAACAGTTACCAAAGGGAAAGGGACTGGCAAGGATGGGTGGGAAGGGAGGGACAAGGGGGAAAAAGGGGCATTACGATAAGCACACGTAATGTACTGGGGCACGGGGAGGGCTGTACAACTCAGAGAAGACAAGTAGTGATTCTATAGCATCTCACTACGCTGATGGACAGTGACTGTAATGGAGTAGGTGGGGTGGACTTGACGAAGTGGTGAGTTTAGTAACCATTATGTTGCACATATAATTGTAGATTAATGATACCAAAATAAATATATATATATAAAATAATAATAATAATAATAATACCTTAATAAAAATTTGGATTAAAGACCTAAATATAAGACCTGAAACCATAAAACTAGAATAAAATATAGGTAATAAACTCTTGAACAACAACATTAGAAATTTTTTTCTGGATGTCTCCCAGGCAAGGGAAACAAAAGCAAAAAAAAAAAAAAAAACAACCCAAGGGTGACATTTAACTAAAAATCTTCACAGCAAAGAAAACCATCAACAAAACAAAAAGGCAACTTACTGAATAAGAGAGGTTATTTGCAAACCATATATCCATTAAGGGGCTAATGTCCAAAATATATAAAGAACTTATAGAACTTATTATTTTTTTAAAGATTTTAAAATGGGCAGAGAACTTGAATATTTTTCCAAGGAAGACACACAGATGGCCAACAGACACATGAAAAGATGCTCAACATTGATCATCAGAGAAAAGCATATCAAAGCCACAAAGAGATATCATCTCACACAAGTCAGAATGCTGTTATTCAAAAAGACAAGAAATAACAAGTGTTGCTGAGAATGTGGAGTAAAGGAACCCTTCTGCACTATTGGTAGGAATGTAAATTGGTGCCGCCACTATGACGGTCTCTCAAAAAATCTAAAACAGGACTACCATATGACCCAACAACTCCATTTCTGGACATTTATCTGAAGAAAATGAAAACACTCATTTGAAGAGATATATGCACACCTATGTTCACTGCAGCATTATTTACAATAGTGAAATATGGAAACAATCTAAGTGTCCATCAACAGATGAATGGATAAAGAAGATGTGGTACATATACACAATGGAATACTAATCAGCCATAAAAAAGAAATCTTAACCATTTGCAACAACATGGATGGACATGGAGGGCATCATGCTAACTGAAATAAGTCAGGGAAAGTCAAATACTGCATGATTTCATTTATATGTGAAATCTAAAAAACAAATGAACAAACAACAAAACAAACTTATATATCAGGAAACCAACTGCTGGCTACCAGAGTGGGGAGGGGTTAGGGAGGTGGGTGAAATAGGTAAAAAGGATTGGGATACAAACTTCCAGTTATAAAATAAATAAGATACAGATATGTAATATGCAGCATAGGGAATATAGTTATTAGTAGAGTAACTGTATATAGTGACAGATGGCAAGTACACTTACCATGAGTCATTTCATAATGTATAAAATATCGACTCACTATGATGTACACCTGAAACTAGTATTGTACGTCAATTATGCCAATTATACTTCAGATAAATAGTGATTCTGAATTTCTAAAAAAAAAATTTGTGTTGGTGTTGATGGTAACACTGTAGTAATTAATTATCCAGGTGGTATCTTTATCAGCAAGGGATATCTCTCTACTGATGACAGAATTCACTCAACAAATATTTACTGAACACCTTATTATGTACCAAAATCTAGTGTGAGAGAAAAGCATGTTAACAAGTAGTTATAGGTCACATAATAACTCTGACAATAGAAAAGCCACGGAAGCTCAAGGAAGAAAACACTTAGCTCTGTCCTCCCCCAAGGGTTAAAAAAACAAGAGCGGTTGCAGGAATAGGAACTGTGTAACAGTGCATTCACACATACTAAACACTAAAAACCCAAGAAGAGTTTCCTTGGGTGGATTAATTCTCTTAGTCACATTCTAATAGTTTATTTGTATTCTAAGAGTTATCTAGCAATTGTATATTCACTATGCCTATTTGCTGCCCGACCACATGTTCTTTTACAGTGAAGTCAAGTTAATGAGAATTAAAGTTGTTTAAAGCTTCACTATCCCTAAAGCTTTATATTCCTCATGTTAAAACATTTTGTTTCTGAGAAAATGTATGAAATAAATATTAATGCGTAGTGACATTGAATTAAATTTAAAATCTTATCTTACCTTCTATTTGTATGTCAGATATTTTAAGAAATTCCAATACTGTGGATATGCACCACATGTTCGCAGCTGTAAACCAAACACTGATGGAATCTCATCTATAGAGAATCTCTTGGCAAGCATTTTTCAGAGAGTGTTCGTCTGGGTTGTATCCACAGTTACATGCTTTGGAAACATCCTTGTCATTTGTATGCGACCTTACATCAGGTGTGAGAACAAGCTGCATGCCATGTCAATCATTTCTCTCTGCTGTGAGTATTTCCAGGTCAAAGAAGAATTATAATTTTGAAATATGTAAAAGCATTGCTTTTGAAAATAAGTTTTCAGAGTGGTAGAATTATGAGATTTTTTTAATTTTCTCCTTTTTGTTTATATGTTATTTCCACATTCACAATGAAATAGAATTACTCTAGTGCTAAGAAAATAAGTTTTAAAACAAGAAAATTCAATTACCTTGCACAGTTAATGAAGCTCCTTCATTGATTTGTCTCATAGTTTCATTCATTAGTTTTTTTCTCTGAAGGCATATTTTATTAAAGCATGTAATAAAATAAAAAACATTTACTATGACTAAAATTGAAACCTCTTATGGTCATATATTTGCATACAGAGCTATATTCACTTTTTTGTTCATGTGCCCAGTTCATAGATACTGACTTAATAGATAGTTGTATTTCTGGTCTCTGAGCTACTAGAATTTTTTTTATTTGTAATTTGAAATACTTAAATAAGAAAACACTTTTAGGTGGTACTGAGCATTTTTTTTTTAAGTTTTGGAAGTTTGATTGCAAGGTTTTGTTAAATGAGGACTACAAAAAAATAAAAATAAACAAGAATCCAGCCCTCAGGATGTTTAGTGTGATTAAATGTCATGTAATTTATCCATATGCTCTCAAGCAAGCATCAGTCTACATGGTATTTTAGTTTTACACTTGCTGTCCCATGTGCTAGTCCACCCTCATTCAAAGTTTAATATCTGATTGTTTTTTCATTGCAAGTTACCTAAGCAGCAGATCTCAGTAATTGTCTACTACTCTGTATTCTTAAACACAAAATTTTGAGTACTCATCATTCCTCTGGTGAAGGCCAGAACATAATTTCAATGTTTAAGGATTAGGTTCAGACTTGTGGTTTATACAGTGATGTAATGTTAAGAACAGTGTGTAGAATGCTCGCTCAGTCAAAAATATTTCATCCACTTTCTGATATGTGATGTTTGCTTAAAAAGCAAATACACCAAGTAGTATGTCACACTGACAGCTGATTTTGAGGGATGCAGAGAAAAAGGTAAAATTGAGATGAATCAGGGACAACAAGGTAGGCCAGCTCTGGGGAATTAATGTAAGCCCCCCAAAATCGTACTGCCTGTAGTATACATCATAATTATTCCTATCTTCTAAATTATAGATCTCAAAATTTGCAGTCATTAAGCAATCCTAGAAACTTGAGTTACTTTCTCTGGGGTTTTGGATGATGTCCTTAGCCTGAGCTGAGAAGATTTTAGTGGAAGAAGTGAACCAAATAAGAACACCCCCATCTTGGTCCCAATCGAATGCTCAGCATAATTGCCTTTTATTCATTTATTCAATATTTCTAGGTGATGGAACTAGAATGGAAACAGAAGACAAGACCCCTGCTCTCACAGATCTGCATATTAGGGGAAAACAGAGAAATGATTACATAATTAGCTGTGGAAGTTTCTCTAAGAGTGATTATCAAAGAGAGTTGATGAAGAGGTCCTTCCCATAAATTAACTTTTGGAATAAAAATTACCTCTTTCCTAGAAAGAAGAAACTCAGTTATTGTTTGCTACTATAAAAAATATTGCAGCTTATTGATAATTCCATTTTGCCCATTTATTTCTCTAAATCTGTGAAATTTACTGATCCCTATAGGTGCCGACTGCCTAATGGGAATATATTTATTTGTGATCGGAGCCTTTGACCTAAAGTTCCGTGGAGAATACAACAAGCACGCACAGCTGTGGATGGAGAGTATTCCTTGTCAGCTTGTGGGATCTTTGGCCATTCTGTCCACAGAAGTATCAGTATTACTTTTAACATTTCTGACATTGGAAAAATATATCTGCATTGTGTATCCTTTCAGATGTTTAAGACCTGGAAAATGCAGAACAGTTACAGCTCTGATTCTCATTTGGATTATTGGGTTTATAGTGGCTTTAATTCCATTGAGCAATAAGGAATTTTTCAAAAACTACTACGGCACCAATGGAGTATGCTTCCCTCTCCATTCAGAAGATACAGAAAGTTTTGCAGCCCAGATTTATTCAGTGACAATTTTCCTTGGTAAGAAACTCAGTATTATAAGCCCTTCCATTCAAAAGTTAGAACACATCACAGTATGAATCTCATTATGCCTATGTTTATAAATTTTTATTTCAAACCTTCTAAGCAGTTTTTCTCATTGACATAAGGGGTGGATTCTCTCAGAATCCCCTGAAGGGATAGTTTTTTTCCTAAATCACCACTTTATCATATCAATTCCAACATGATGTACCATATAAAAGACAAGACATTAAACACTTGTATATCATGCTTTCACCCTAATAACATATGAGCAAAATATATTTTTAACTCTTTGTCTTTATAATATGAACAGACTCAAAGTAACACACAACTCTTTGGCTTGAGAGTAGACATTCAAGTGTTATCTCTTATAAAAAATATTATCAAAGTACAATTAAAACTAATTGAATTATGAAAAAAAATTCTAGAAAGTTTAACTTACTAGGCCTAGAATATTCACTGAATCACTATACTCTCATTTTAATATGCCATTTCAAGCTTAAACATTTCATCATTCCTCATGCTTCAACAGTACTTTAAGTTTTTAAAAACTCATGATTTTTGTGTACTTTAGTAATTCTTATACACAACAAAAAACACTTTATGGCTTTTGTATCTTCTCCTTAATAATAACAACTAAGACTACGTTTGTTTTGAGGGAATGTTCATATACATTAATAATAATCTTTGTGTTCTAAATAGGTATTAATTTGGCGGCATTTATCATCATAGTTTTTTCCTACGGAAGTATGTTTTACAGTGTTCATCAAAGTGCCATAACAGCTACTGAAATACGGAATCAAGTTAGAAAAGAGATGATCCTTGCAAAACGGTTTTTCTTTATTGTATTTACTGATGCATTATGCTGGATTCCCATCTTTGTACTGAAATTTCTTTCACTGCTTCAGGTAGAAATACCAGGTACAACTTTTTTTCTTTCTGTAAAGAAATAATAAATCAGTTTCTGCAGTATTCCTAAAAGAAAAAAATTAAGATCCTTAACACTCACTTGTTTCAAGAATTATAAATCAGTTATATGTGCTTCAGGCTCTGTTTATCAATAGAATGTATACTAGGAGGTAGCTGTTCAGTTCTTTCCATAAATGCCTAAAAGCACAATTACTATTGGAACGAAGGAAAAAAGACTCAAATAAATTACACTCAGTGGGTTGAAATTCTGACAATCCCAGGTTTAAGCACAAAGGAATGACCAGAAAGGAAAACAGGTCAAAATGACTATCAAATGAAATTACTTCTTTTCTCTCAGAATGTAAGACATTTTTCTTCCTAGAATACACAGCAATTTACAGAACATTACCCCAGAGTGTAAGAGATGATAGAAAAAAGTACTTTTGATATTTAAAAAGAATGTGTATCCCACTCATTATAATGGCTATTAAAAAACACAGAAAAATAACAAGTATTAGTGAGGATGTAGAGAAATTAGAACTCATTGTTTATCACTGGTAGGGATGTAAAATGGCATGGCTGCTGTAAGAAACGGTGTAGTGGTTTCTCAAAAAATTAAACATAGAATACATATGCCTCAGCATTCCACTCCTGGATATGTACCCAAAACAACTGAAAGCAGGGGCTTTAACAGACATTTGTACACCCGTGTTCATAGCAGCATTATTCACAATAAAAGCTGTACCCAAGTGCCCATCAGTGAATGAATGGATAAGCAAAATGTGTTAAATATACAGAATGGATTATTATTCTGCCTTATAAAGGGAGGAAATTCTAATTTGATACATGCTATGACATGGATGGACCTTGAAGACATAATGCCAAGTGAAATAAGATGGCTACAAGAAACAAGTACTGTAAATTGTAAAGAGTGTTCAAATTCAGAGACAGAAAGCTTGGAATGGTGTTGTCAGGGTTGGGAGTTGGAGGATGAGCAGGTATGGAGTTTCAGTTTGGGAAGATGTCAAAGTTCTGGAGACGTTTGGTGGTGATGGTTGCACCGCAGTGTGAATGTAGTTAATGCCACTGAACTGTACTTTAAAATGGTCAAATTGGTAAATTTTATGTTATGTATATTTTAACACAATAAAAAAGTGAAATCCTATTAACTATGTATGTATAATGCAGTATAGACTCACATTTTTTAAACTTTATAAGTTTATATGTTTATAACATACAATTTTAATTTCATTTTATTCTATGGTGATGATATATCTTACATTTTAAAGAGCAACAAAGAGGGAAGATAACATCAATTAAATATAATAAAACGTCTGATTATCTGATAGTTACATACATACTACAGTGATTATTAGGATAAACTTAGCCAAAGATGTTGTTATTGAAATAAATATCTAGTCAAATAAACAAATATCAAAAATGCATACCTATTTTAAAAACTGAATAAAGAGCAAAAAAGAAATTAAAGATAAGTCTATATATTCTGAGAAATACTGCATGTACTATCTTGTAACTCAAACATTTGAAAAGGTATGAGTTAAATACTTAATAATATTTTTTTCTATGATAGAATCATATCATAATGATATGTAATCACTTGGTGGAAAATATTTCTTCCTAGTAGAATTCTTTTGTTAATGTGTTCAAGAAAAGCTACTTAGCAAAAAAACTTTTTTTGTGGCAACAGCACTCCCCTCAAACACTGACACCCTGGAAAGATATCCTGGAAACACATACAGACTTAGTACTTAATTATGTGATATTAAAGGGAAAAAGTTAAGTCTCAAAAGGGAACTAGAGGTGAAACAAGGAAAAGGGGTTTCTATATCTTAAAAACATCTATAACACCAAAATTATTTCATGTTTCTCTTTCAGGTACCATAACCTCTTGGGTAGTGATTTTTATTCTGCCTATCAACAGTGCTTTGAATCCAATTCTCTATACTCTAACCACAAGACCATTCAAAGAAATGATCCATCAGTTTTGGTATAACTACAGACAAAGAAAATCTATTGACAGCAAAGGAAGTCAGAAAACATATGCTCCATCATTATTCTGGGTAGAAATGTGGCCACTGCAAGAGATGCCACCTGAGTTAATGAAGCCAGCTCTTTTCACAGACCCCTGTGAACTGTCACTAATTTCTCAATCAACTAGACTCAATTCCTATTCATAATGGACTCTGAAACCCATTTCTACCCAGAAAATACTGTGGGATGCTTCATGATGAATTACTGGTATAAAATGAATGCTACAAAATTAGTAATTTATAATGGCTAAAATAAGTTAGCCTATAAGGACATGAAGTTATTTGGGAAAAATCAAAGTGACTGATGACCTTATAAAGGGAAATAAATTATACTGATAATATGTACATACTAGTATATATTTTGCATAGGAAATTAAAAGAAATCTGTTTCAGAAAGATTCATTCACTCTTACTATGCCTTTATTGAGCATCCACTATGTTCATGGCACTGCCGTCAATTCCTGGAAATAGAGTATAAAATTCAATTTGAAATGTTAAACTGTGTTTAACTACAATAGAATATATAAAATCCACCTGCAGCTACTACTTCAAGACAGAACTTTGTCTGTCATGCACATAAGCAAACAAAATAATCATGGGCATTTTAAAATAAAGGTTTAAGTCTCCAGAATATTCAATATAATAGCATCAAAGAAAATGTCTGATTGTTTGCAAAACACAAATATTTGAAGAATTCATCTTAACTCTCTTCAAGTCTCTGTACACTTGAGAGCCAATGCAACATATTTATTACTATGAAAAAGGATGGTCAGATATAAACTTAAAATAGCACTTCTCTGTCACTTCCTGCCTGGTTGTCTTTTGCTTTAAATATGGGACTGGAATAGAAGAGTAAAAGTATTGCAAAGGAGTGAATCAGAAAAGTTAGAATGAGAATAAATATTTAGAATAGAGTATCCAGAAATAAAACCGTCACATTTAGAGTCAATTGATTTTCAACAAAGACTCCAAAACAATCAAATGGAAAAGAATAATCTTTTCAACAAACGATGCTGGAACAGTTGGTTATTCACATGCAAAAGAACAAAGTTGGACCCCTACCTCACATCATATACTAAAATTAACTCAAAATAAATAAACAACCTAAATATTAGACATAAAACTCTAAGAAGAAAACAGATGAATGAATCTTCAAGACCTTAGATGTGGCAATGGATTCTTAGATATGACAACAAAAGCATAAGCAAAAAAAGGAAAAAAAATAGATAAACTGGACTTCATCTAAATTTAAACCTTTTGTATATCAAAGGAAATTATCAAAACAGTGAAAAGACAACCTACAGAACTGAAGAAACATGTATCTGAGAAGGGTATAATTTCCAGAATACATAAAGAACTCCTACATAACAAAAAAGACAAGCAATCCAATTTTTAAAATGGGCAAAGGACTTCAAGAGGATTTCTACAAAAAAGATATACAAATAGCCAATAAGCACATGAATAGGTGCTCAACATCACTAATCATTAGGAAAACACAAATTGAAACCACAATGAGATAATACTTTACACTTATGAGGAGGGCCATAATTTAAAAAACAAAACAGAAGATATCAAGAGTTGACAAAAACGTGGTGACTGAAATCCTGCTGCATTGCTGGTGGGAATGTGAAATGGTGTAGCTGCTATAGAAAACTGGTGGCTCCTCAAAAGCTCATCATAGAATTACTTTCACTCCTGGGTAGAAACCCAAAAGAATTGAAAACAGGACTCAAACAGATACTTGTATGCAAATTTTCACTGCAGCATTATTCACAGTAGTCAAAAGATGGAAACAACCCAAGTGCCCATCAACTGATGAACAGATAAACAAAATATGGTCTATAGATAATGAACTATTATACAGCCATAAAAAGGAGTGAAGTTCTGAAACATGCTAAAACATTATAAATATGAAATAAGTAATAAAAAAAAGCCATTTTGGACAAACACTGTGTGATTTACATGAAAAGTCTAGAATATGCAAATTTATAGAGACAAAAAAATAGATGAGAATTTCCTGAGGATGGGAGGGCAATGTTTAAGTAGTACAGGGTATCTTATGAGAAAAGAGAAAAAAGTTCTAAAATTGATTGTGGTGATGGATAAACAACGCTGTGAATATACTAAAAAACAATGAATTGTACACTTGTAATAGGTGAATTTTATGTTTTGTGAGTTAAATCTCAATAAAGCAGTTAAAAGGAAAAGAAAGAAGAGCTAAAATGCACTGATTCAGGAACTTAAGGAAGGAAAGGTCTGCATGTACATGTTTTACTCTAAGGAGAAAGTAGTTGTCATCAAGAGATGGATTTACCTTCTGTTTACACAGCTGGCCAATTTGTAAGATACTAACATTTTAGCTAGTTATTTCTCTTGTCTAACTGAGCTATTGGAATTTTTTGCTTTCATAATTTGAAATCTTTAAATAGGAATAAAATGTCTTCAGGTAGTTTTAAATATACCCTAAGTGTTCAAAATATGAAATACTGGAATCAAAATCATTATATATTTATTGGGTATATAATTATGTAATTTCTTTGAAAATAAATTACCTGGAATTTAATTGTATTAAAAATATGGATTGCTTTGAGCTTTTCTGTTCTTACCTGAAATGACACCAGTAAGTTTTCTATGAGGAACTGGTATACTTTCAACAAAAGTCAGAAAATGAAAAAAAGCTACAGTTCTGCTTATAATATTCAATTCTTAACTGTTTAGACTGTAATTTTTACAGCCTAAAAAAATGAAAATATATTTAAATTATTTTATGAGATTATTTTAGGATTAGTTATTAAGTCTTACTACTAATATAGATAATATAACAGGAAAATGTTTCCAAAAAATCAAAGCAATAATCATGAAAACAGGATAAAATATAATCCTACAAAATTATGATCATAATCTGTTTCAGGGTTAGAAATCCAGTGAATTTACACAAAATACATTTGAAGCTACTTTAAACATTTAAAATGTTTTCAAATGATCTAGAAGCCATCTGGTTTCCTGCTTACTCTTAGTCCACTTATTCTTCCATCCTCCCACCTCCTCATATAGAGTAATTTCCATTTACTTTAATTTGGTAAGTCATTACTAACATATCACATAACTAGTTCCTAATAGCTTCAATGGAAGGTGCAATAAAAGGACTAAGTTAACCCAGATCTGAATCAAGGTTTTCTCTTTTAACAAATATAATTTTGGTCCAAACTCATGAACCATGCTCTAGCTCAAATCAATCCTCTAAGTCAAACCAAAGTTGTTTTAAAATCTGAAAATATATGTCAAAAAGATCTCAAATTGAATTTTTTTTTACCATTTTTAGCTTAAGAGCTTCTAATTCATCATGGTAGTTCATAATCTCTCCCAAAACAATTACTGGCATTTTGCAATTTAGACAGTGATAAAGTTAAAGGCAGAGAACAAAAAGGAAAGTGGAATATGCAGCTGGAATTGTGAGCCCATGCATTTCACTGCTTAACAAAGTAATGAGTGAATTAACACTTGGACAGATTGAGCCAACTTTGGTAAGAGACTTCAAATATGCGGTTATTTTTACTAAGGTGTTCCTCTTCTAAAGAGAAAATCTTTCACTAAAAGCCTCATTTACTCTGTTCAAAATGTTTTTCTTAATTATAGAATGTGGCCATCTCATCCACTTCATGTATCTACTGATGACTTCGACATTCTTGCCTTTAGCCTGTTCTCTCTTCTGGCTTTGTCACTTATATATACAACTGCTTACTAGACATTTACATCTGGGTATCTCACTGGCTTTCAAACGACATTATTATGGATCTAGACTCCAGCACATGAATCTCCTGCTGTAGACTGTATCTTGGTGAATGGCGCCAATGACCTAATATCTTGCAAATGGGTTTCAGCCTCAGGCAAGTTCGCTATAGATTCACTGTGACCAAAGAAATTTACAGCAAAGGGTTCTTGGGGTGAAAAGGTTTATAGCCAACTTTATTTCCAGGTGGCAGGTCAGTCACTAAAATCCCGTTCACGAAGAGCAAGTCTGTGTTATCACTGCTGCTTTGGATGCAGCAAGCCAGTCTCTGCCTCTGGGCCCCTCTGTCTGCACAGCCATCCTCTGGGCCTCTCTGCACAGCCGTCCTGCACAGCTGTCCTCTGGGCCTCTGTTCTCAGCACTGCCACCACTCCAGCCTCTGCTCTGCTCTCCTGCAGCCTTTCAGCCCTGCCACCCTGTCACCCTCAGAGCACTGGGCAGAACTCTTTATATTAACACAATAATGGCTTATTGCCTAAAGGTATGGAAGGGGTAGTGAAAGACTACCGGAGTGGATCCTTACTCGAGACCCGGAATAGGCGGCGACCCAAATACTCGCAGGAGACCGGTCTTGATGCAAACAGCAAGAGGTTTATTAATTCACCAGCGCGCTGGGGCCGAGACTCATAACCCACGCAGGGGCAGAGGAGTTCGATGACCAGCAGAATTCTTTAGAGGCTTATAAAGGAAGAAAACTACACCGGGGGAAGGAAGGGGGGGGGTCATGGGGCTCTTGTGGGGAGGCAGGCCGGCTGCGGGTTTGATAACATAGTTGCTAGACATTCCGGTTAAGCCCCCACAGGCTTCAACATTCAATAACTTAACCTTATCTTTATAGCCCGTTTGTTCTCTGGGCCTGTCTTACAACTATGCACTCAGGGTCTGTTTAGTATCTTTATAGCTTTATAGCCCATTAGTTCCCAGGGTCTGTCTTAGTCCAAGGTTCAGAGAGAGTTCAGAGCAAACTTAAATTTTTTCTATTCTTTCAGTAGCATAGCCACAGGCCAGTTACATCATCAGGCGGTTTAAGTTCACTGAGGATCCTGGCCATAGGAACCCCACTTTATCCACACTCCACTCCTCCAGGATTCTCGCCTTACAATCTACACGCTTTCCATCTTCCACAATGGTCCCTATGCGAGAAAGCTGGAGCACTGTAACCAGATTCCACAAAAGCAACAGAGAATAACAACTCAGAGATAATAAATATTAAGATACAGGTAACAAAAATTATAATAATCCTCAAGCCAGAGGATTCAGCTAGGTTCAAAGCCCCATGCAGATCAAGTCCAAAGCATGTCTATTCCAGCCATCATGTGGTCTCCAGTTCCCCCTTGGTGCCTTAGGGCAGATACCTTGACCTTCCCCTCAGTCAAACTGTGTTCCTCAGTCATCTTCCTGTGTGGGCTCAAGTGAGGTTGGCTCGCTTTCCAGCAGGAAGTCTTGCAAACACACAGGCCGGACTCGTGGCTCTGTCTCTGATCTCTGCCTCTTTGGTCTTAATGGTTGGAACTGCTGCTCTGGTTTCAGCTGTTGCCAATGCTCTAGTAAGATCCTATTTGACTTCCCATCTAATTTCCTTCCATCTGCTCCTGCCTGTATTAAATCAACCCACATCTGGGTCCTCACAACCTTCATGGGGCCCTGTAAATTCTTCTTGTGAGCAACAGGTCTTACTTCTTTCCGAATTCTCATGGCTTCAGCCTCTCCTAAGTCTGCTACTGTACATGTCACCTCGCTTATGGGATGCCCTAAGTGAGGGGAAAGAATGGCCACGAGAGACCCAAAGAGGGATGTAGGAGCCATTTGAAGTACTATATTCCTCATCCCGTGGGCTTCTGTCAGCACTGCATTGTCTGCTGGCAGGATCCTTCTTCCATTGGGAGGCGGTGGTATTCCAGCATGATTAACTGATTGATTGTTTGGTTAGTGATTTTTGAAATTTGAGATTTGAAAGAGAGTAGTGAAAATCTCTTCATCTGAGCCATAATTCTCTGGACTGTAGATGGCATTTCTCATGCCTAGCTCTCGTAGCACCTGTTGGAGTTCAGCATATGTCTGCCATCTAACAGGAGAGGATGGTAGATCACCCAGATTGGGCCACACAGCACGAAGTGCAGCCATAAGCCAATCAAGGAGGGAGTGACTCCCTGGGGTCTGATGTGCACTTTGTAATCGCTGCCTCAAGGCAGGCTGCACTGTCAGAGAAGACAGCTTTCCCATCTCTGACCCCAACAGAACAATTCCATCCACCCCTAAGTCCCACAGACACAGGAGCCAAGCTATATTGACTCCAAGGGCTTTTGCCTAAACCGGGAGCCCAAATCCACCAGTTCAGCCTGAGTACAGGGGCGGACCATAGAGTGCTCCATGACCTGGGGAGGGGGCTGCTCCTCTCCTTGGGGAACCTTCAGCTTCTGGGTCTTTATTTTCTTTACAACCACTGGGCGTGCTTTCAATACAGGAGGCACCAGTGCCTCCGGCATCACCCCTTCATCTTTCTCCAGCTCCTCCATTACTGGGCCTGATGGCACCTTTCTCTCCTCTCCCCCGAGTGTCTCCTCTGCTATAGCCTTTACCTTTTCTACTGTACCTCGCAGCAATGCTACCTCAGTCTTCAGAAGGTCTCTTACCTTCAGCTCGATACTTCGCAGCTGACGTTCTCGTACCACCTCCACCTGTGCTTCCCTCAGGAGTTTTGTCTTTTTCCTTGATGGCCTCTTCTTCCTTCAGAGCACCTGGCAGTGCTGCCGTCTCATCTCCAATGGCTCCTTGCTGCCGGTGCTCTCTTGCTGCCTCCTCTCACATCAAAGCCATCTCCTTCCTCAGGGAATCCACAGAAGTTTGCAGCTCACGCTCTTGTGCTGCCTCTCGCATCAATACCCTTTCCCTCCTCAGGGAACCTGAAAGGGTTCTTTAGCTACCTGGCTCACTCGCTCACAAGGAAAGGCACGAGAACTCCGTCAGCATGGTTTTATTCCCTGTAAGACAGACAGACAGAATGGCTGTCTCGCAAAGGAGAGAGCAGCAGCTTGTGTGTGAGGAAGTGTGTTTTTAAGGAGTAGGGTGTGTTTTACTATGGGGACGTTGGTGATTGGGTCTTAAGGGGTGGAGTAACCATCTGGTTGGTGATTGGATCTTAAGGGGTGGGGTGAAATGTTTAGAAATAAGGTGAGGCAAGTCCAGATATGATTTTCACTGGCCCATGTGCTTGAGACTATGGGGTAAATGGAAGATAAAATCTTACAGAATCCATAGAAGTTTGCAGCTCACGTTCTCATGTCACCATTTCTTGGGTCTCCTCTGTAGACTTTTTTAATACTGTGAGAAGCAGCCAACCCACAGTCCCCGCTGCCTCATGGGCACTCTGCTTCTCAAAGGATCTACTTATTTTAACAAGGGCAACCTCTACAGCCTCAGGAGTCACCTCCACTTGCCTCCAGTCCTGGGGTGGGGCCCAGTTCTCTAGGAGGCAACCCACCTCAGACCACATACCCATTGGGGGACAATCCACTGTCTCCCCATTCACAGGGGCAGCCCACTGAAGCACGCCTCCCATAAGGGCAGCTTGTCTTTTTCCTTGGTCAACAATGAACCCTGCCAACTTCGCCAATTGTCTTGCAAGTGAGTTTCAGCCCCAGGCAAGTTTGCTATAGATTCACTGTGACCAAAGAAATTTACAGCAAAGGGTTTTTAGGGTGAAAAGGTTATACCAAACTTTATTTCCAGGTGGCAGGTCAGTCACTAAAATCCCGTTCACTAAGAGCAAGTCTGTGTTATCACTGCTGCTTCGGATGCAGCAAGCCGGTCTCTGCCTCTGGACCCCTGTCTGCACAGCCATCCTGCACAGCCATCCTCTGGGCCTCTGTCATCGACGCTGCTACCACTCCAGCCTCTGCTCTGCTCTCCTGCAGCCTTTTAGCCCTGCCACCCCGTCACCTGCAGAGCACTGGGCGGAACTCTTTATATTAACACAATAATGGCTTATTGCCTAAAGGTATGGAAGGGGTAGCATAGCAACAGGCCAGTTACATCATCAGGTGGTTTAAGTTCAGTGAGGATCCTGGCCATAGGAACGCCACTTTATCCACACCTAACCTAGAAATTGTTCCGTCACCTTTTGACTCTCCCTCTCCTTATCCACCATATCAATCATCCCGTTCTCCCTTAGTTCTAATAAACACCTCTTAAATCTATCCACTTCTTTTTATCCCAATATCTCAGTTAGACAACATCATGTCTCATTGTGATATTTGCAATAGCCTTCTAACAACTTTCTGTACTTCCAAATCTAACTTGCTCAAGTGATTTTTATAGGTATTTAAAGATCTCAAAATAAAACTGATTTGGAAAAAAATTTAACATTATACAGTCCCTGGCACAAATATTCTATGATGGGTGACTGGAGTAACAAGTTAGTTCCCTTTTTGAATGACGTATGAGGGTCCTGCAGGGAAAGAATCAATATACATATTTAACTATATAAAGAAATTTATTAGAAGGAATTTGCTCACATGATTATGGATGTTGGCAAGTCCAAAATCTGCAGAGCTAAAGTCCCAGTTTGAGTGAAAAGGTCAGAAGTCATTGTTGAGCCAGGAAAAGCCAATGTCCTAGTTCAAAGTTCATCAGGCTGAAACAGCCAGTGTTCCAAAACCAGTAGGCAGAATTCTTAGGGGAGGGTCAGCCTTTTGATCTATTCAGACCTTCAATTGATTGAGGCCCACTTACATTATAGAAGACAGTATGCTTTACTTCATCTACCAATTTCTTAATCTCATTCAAAAACACCCTCACATTAAGACTCAGAATATTTGATCAAGTATCTGGGTACCATCTGGTCCAGTCAAGTTAACACATAATATAAACCATCACAGATGGGAAGAGTAAATAAAATAAAAACTTGAATATTAAGTAGTGAACCAAGAGTTAGGTTATGTACCTGGGTATGGTTTAGACATGTATAATTTTGGTGTCAGAAACCACAGGCAAATTATTTAATCTTAAACCTGTTTCCTACTGTCTTTCTATAGATATAAATAATATCACTTTCTTAAAACAGCTAATGTGGTAACATAAAATGTTTATAAAGCCCCTAGCATAGTGCTTGACACCTGTCATACTCAGAATTTTTGAAATTAAACCCATTATTTTTATATTTAAATTTTTTTTCATTTTATATATTTTTAAATAATTTATTTTGTTATCCTTAATCTATAATTACATGTGCAATATTATGTTTATTAAACTACCCCCTTCATCAGGTCCCCCCCACCAACCCCATTACAGTCACTGTCCATCAGCGTAGTGAGATGCTATAGAATCACTACTTGTCTTCTCTGAGTTGTACAGCCCTCCCCATGCCCCCCCACCATTAAATCTGCTAATCCCAATGCCCCTTTTTCCCTCTTATCCCTCCCTTCCCACCCATCTTCCCCAGTCCCTTTTATTTGGTAACTATTAGTCCGTTCTTGGGTTCTGTGAGTCTGCTGTTTTGTTCCTTCAGTTTTTTTCTTTGTTCTTATACTCCACATATGAGTGAAATCATTTGATACTTGTCTTTTTCAGCTTGGCTTATTTCACTGAGCATAATACCCTCTAGCTCCATCCATGTTGTTGCAAATGGTAGGATTTATTTTCTTCTTATGGCTGAATAATATTCCACTGTGTATATGTACCACTTCTTCTTTATCCATTCATCTACTGATGGACACTTAGGTTGCTTCCATTTCTTCGCTACTGTAAATAGTGCTGTGATAAACATAGGGGTCCATATATCTTTTTCAAACAGGGCTGTTGCATTCTTAGGGTAAATTCCTAGGAGTGGAATTCCTGGGTCAAATGGTTTTCCTTTTTTGAGTTTTTTGAGGAATCTCCATACTGCTTTCCACAATGGTTGAACTAATTTGCATTCCCACCAGCAGTGTAGGAGGGTTCCCTTTTCTCCACATCCTCACCAACATTTGTTGTTGTTTGTGTTTTGGATGTTGGCCATCCTCACTGGTGTGAGGTGATATCTCATTGTGGTTTTAATCTGCATTTCTCTGATGATTAGTGATGTGGAGCATCTTTTCATGTGCCTGTTGGCCATCTGAATTTCTTCTTTAGAGATGTGTCTATTCATATACTCTGCCCATTTCTTAATTGGATTATTTGCTTTTTGTTTGTTGAGGTGCATGAGTTCTTTATATATTTTGGATGTCAACCCCTTATCGGATACGTCATTTATGAATGTATTCTCCCATACTGTAGGATCTTTTTGTTCTACTGATGGTGTCCTTTGCTGTACAGAAGCTTTTCAGCTTGATATAGTCCCACTTGTTCATTTTTGCTTTTGTTTCCCTTGCCCGGGAAGATATGTTCATGAAGAAGTCACTCATGTTTATGTCCAAGAGATTTTTGCCTATGTTTTTTTCTAAGAGTTTTATGGTTTCATGACTTACATTCAGGTCTTTGATCCACCTTGAGTTTACCTTTGTGTATGGGGTTAGACAGTAATCCAGTTTCATTCTCTTACATGTAGCTGTCCAGTTGAGCCAACACCAGCTGCTGAAGAGACTGTCATCTCCCCATTGTATATCCAAGGCTCCTTTATCAAATATTAATTGACTGCATATGTTTGGGTTAATGTTTGGATTTTCTATTCTGTTCCACTGGTCGGTGGGTCTGTTTTTGTGCCAATACCAAATTGTCTTGATTACTGTAGCTTTGTAGTAGAGCTTGAAGTCAGGGAGCGTAATTCCCCCTGTTTTATTCCTCTTCTCAGGATTGCTTTGGCTATTCGGGGTCTTTTCTGGTTCCATATGAACTTTAGAATTATTTGTTTGAGTTCACTGAAGAAAGCCGTTGGTAGTTTGATAGGGATTGCGTTGAATCTGTAGATTGCGTTAGGTACTATGGCCGTTTTGACAATATTTATTCTTCCTAGCCAAGAGCATGGGATGCATTTCCATTTGTTAGTGTCCTCTTTAATTTCTCTTAGGTGTGTCTTGTAGTTTTCAGAGTACAGGTTGTTCACTTCCTTCATTAGGTTTATTCTTGATATTTTATTCTTTTTGATGCAATTGTGAATGGAATTGTTTTTCTGACTTCTCTTTCTGTTAGTTCATTGTTAGTGTATAGGAAAGCAACAGATTTCTGTGTGTTAATTTTGTATCCTGCAACTTTGCTGAATTCAGATATGGGTTCTACTAGTTTTGGAGTCGACTCTTTAGGGGTTTTTATGTACAGTATCATGTCATCTGCAAATAGTGACAGTTTGACTTCTTTACAAATCTGGATGCCTTGAATGTCTTTGTTTTGTCTGATTGTGGTGGCTCGGACCTCCAGTACTATGTTGAATAACAGTGGAGAGAGTGGGCATCCCTGTCTTGTTCCTGATCTTAGATGAAAAGCTTTCAGCTTCTTGCTGTTAAGTATGATGTTAGCTGTGGGTTTGTCATATATGGCCTTTATGATGTTGAGGTACTTGCCATCTATACCCATTTTGTTGAGAGTTTTAATCATGAATGGATGCTAAATTTTGTCAAATGCTTTTTCAGCATCT